>OX104111.1:113407836-114007836 GCA_944474755.1 Limnoperna fortunei
TAACATCTTTCCTTATTCCGCTAAGCCATGAATACCTGTAAAACAAATTGTATACTACAATCAAATTGCTAAATAAGATGATGTTGCATTTTAACCAAAATTGTCACAAAAAGTAGTCGTTATTAATTAAATTACCAATACCTTTAATAACTCTGCCAGTCCCTAATCTTTGTCAAGAACATTCGGCATTAGTTTCATGTTTATCAAAATTTATCTAGTTTGTCGTAATTAAACAAATTAACTTTTATAACATAAATGCTAATTTTACCACTTTAAAGTTAAAATATCTTCGCTCAATACACATTCTCACTCCGTTGTCACAAAGTAATGAACGGGTAGCTCGTGCGTGAAGATAAGTAAATACATGCAAATTAAAAGGACGTTAACTTACTATTTCATAAATCGACAAACGTAAAAAAAAATCAATTGTAGGCTTTATTTTAGAGTAAGTTAGTTGAAAATTTAAATAGTGAAATAATTCAAACAGAATACGCATGTAGCCTAAAGATGCCTTATTCGACTATGAAAAATTATATACAATTGAATTTTTTATTGTTCAGTATTTACAAAAAACCAAACACGATATAAATTTCAAAATTATAATTTTTAAAATTTTGTTGACTACAACAAGTGCGTTTGCGACCTTTGCCTAGATGGTTCGTAGATGCATAATTCTGAAGAAAATAACAACCCGATCGCTTAATACCTATGACACGATTAGTATATGCTATTTCAAGATATTTAGAATTAATTATACATTGACTAACAAAATTGTGTGCTAATTTACATATTTAAAATAGTAAAGTAACTGACAATATATATATAAAATAATAATTATCTGAACAAATTTGTTTACTTTCTATCTAATATGTTCAAGTTGTATAAACAAACACAACAACAAAAACAAAACAACAAAAACGAAAATATAAAACAACACACATCACGATATTAATTGATTTTTTAAAATATATAAGTACACCTGATATGTAATGATCAATCACGTCATTTGAAAGGACACCTTACTCCCATATTTTCACTATATAAATAGTTGGGGAATTCCCTACTTTGAAAATATGGGAGTAAGGTGACATTTCAAATCATATATTTAATAGTGGGGAAATTCCCTACTTTAAAATATGGGAGTAAGGTGTCATTTCAAATCACGGGATAACATTGTTTAGTACATAAGGTGAACTATCTTGAAAATTCTTGATGTGTGTTGTTTTATATTTTCATTTTTTGTTGTTATTGTTTATATAACATCAACATAGAGAGTGAATAAAATTTTTTATACAGAAGTGTCTGAAGACATTTCTTCCCCCCGCGACGTTGTCGTCAACCTGTCATTTTCCATTATTAAATAGTATAATGTAAACAATTTTGCAGATATTAAATGAAATTTTCCGCATGAAAAATAATGTAAATCATTAGTGCCGCATCCTCCCAAGTCAGGGGTTCTGAGTCCGCGTTCGCTCCATCATCACCCCTGACAACATACATATATATTTTTCGGGTCGGAAGTGAAGTTGCTTCTGACCTTGAGAAGTACCAATCAAAATCGTTGTTACAAAATCGGCCGTATGTCGAACGTAAACAAACACATGAGGTTTAAAGCACATGCGAATACTTCGGTAATTTGATTTGAAATTGATAAAAATATATCATGTATCTTATATTTAAACGTGCGCCAACACAAAATAAGGTTTGCGACAGCTAATGATACGTTTTTTATTTTCTTCTCGAATATTTTGGACCTTGTCAATTCCACGAAGACGAAGCTCATATTTGTATGTTTGAACTATAAATCGTAAATAATATTAATCTTATATCCATATATGTAACAAGACATTAGCTATGTACGCAAGTGTCAGTATATGACTCTGTAGTGGCCTACTACTTTTTGTAGAAAAGGGGGGGTAGGATTTTTTTTTAACACAATTAGTCCAGAAGAACCACACAGTCAGAGCATATAGGGAGAAAGGAAGTGTTCTAAGCAGTATTATATGTTAGACCTCACATTATTTCCTACCCCCCCCCCCCCACACGTCTGTCTGCATAAAGGATGTGATTGGTTATTTATACATGTACCGTTAACAGATGTAAAAAATCCAGAAATTAAAGATGTTTATGATCTACCGTTGAAATAGTTCAACAAAATATTGACTTTTATACCAAAGCAGTACTTGTGTATACACTTACTGGGTACTTCTGCCTAGCTACATCAAATAAAAACTGGATATCAGTATATAGCTAAAAAATGACTGAAAGTGGCATCGAGTTCCATTTAAACATACAAAATGTTTGTGACTAATTGATAATTGTTATTTGCAAAAGTATAATTCAGTGTCTGCTGATATAAATAGAGGGATCAATGAAATGGGACACTAGAAGGTTTAGCCGTTATTAGCATTCATAATCTTTTCCTACATGTACATAGTGGTGTACATGCTATATTGTATTTGCCTGCATTACACCAACAAAATATTCCATTGATATACATGTATATAGACAAGCTTCAACATGTTGCAATTTTTGCAATTGCACCTTTAGTTTGATTTTAGACCTTATGGGCCTATACCATAACAAGTTAAACAATCTATCTACATCCCATACACTGTCATAACTAAGCTGCGTGCCATGTTGACTTTAAGCTGAATACACATACCAGAATCACAGCTCATATTAACCTGAAGGAGAACTACATAGTTTGCCATACTAGTACATGTACATGTATATATTATGACAAGCCCCAGCATAAGACAGTTTGCTTTAAGCTTGGTTTTAATTCTATGTCTTGCATATTTATTGAATAATTAAAAACAAGTACCATTCTCACTTGCGGCTTATGCATTTATTCCTTTTAGGTAAGCAGTATTTAAGTAAATAAAAAGATTTATGTGTACTAGTTCATGTTCAATTCCAAAACATGACCATATACATGTTCACAAAACTACACTATATTGATAGGACAAATTACTTGGAAATATATCTTGTATCAACAGATTCAATATTCAAAATCAAGATTACCAATACATTTTTTAAACCCCAATTCTAGTCAAAAACTAAATGTATTTTTCAATTTAGTTAAGTTAGACTTGCAATCATATTTAACTTTCATTCCCCCAAATAGGACACTTAAAGTCCATTCTTTTGTTAATTGGGTCCTCTAGAAGTTTAATAATCAGATCATCAACCTTTAACATGTTTAATTGTGGTCTAGTATTAAGCATACCAGTATTTATAAATTTTTCTTGGATACAATTATGTAGCTCATGTGACAATTTATGATCTGCTAAGAGGTCCCATTACCCTAAATGAAGCAGCTGGTTGTGATTCAACACCCAAGGGTTTACAAATAATATCTGTTATTGAACTGTTTGCATTGTTTTATATTTTATTTTATATTTTTTTCTGCCACTTATTGTATACTTCTAGAAACACCTTGTTAATTAACTTAAAACTTCATTCATAACCATCCAGCCCTTTGCTTAAAAAAACATGGGTTTATTCTTTTAACTGGTCCAGCAGATAAGGTACATACAGTATATGTAAACTAGCGCCATACAAGTCTCATTCTTGCCATGAAACACATGTACATGTACTAGTATATAAAAAATTATTTCACATCAGGTCATTAAAATCACTCCGAGACTGAATATTTTACGACAGGGACTTGGTAGCAGAGTAGTTGAGGTAGTTTGTCATCTACTATTGATCACACTGTCAACACTGAGGTTGCAGGTTGGGCTTAGCTGCTGGTAGGGTGTACTTGACTCCTATGTCGACTGACAAAGATTGCCAGTTTTTCTACCGAAACATGGTCATACTAATTCTTTGTGTAAAAATTCCATGACTTGTCAAGAACTATGTGACCATTTTCCATGAATGATTCTAGCATGACAGTGTAATTGACACTTGCAATTTAACACAAAATATGACATCACATGTATGAGATCAAGACACAATAGAAATTTTTGCCTGGAACTTTGTTGTGATTTCCTTATACTGATAAATTCCATGACTTTTCCAGGATTTCCTGACCCTTTGGACCTTGTGGAAAGTTAGGAGATTTCTCCTGGTACACAGGCTTCCTCCCCAATAAAAGCTACATGGCATTATACAGCTGAAAAATTTTTGAAAGTAGGATGAACAAATCAAAATATATAAGACAAAATGAAATGGAAATTAATGTAATAATCTGCAACAGGGTTTGAAACTATGAACATAATTCACATGCATGAACATGAATACATTTTATCTTTTATTCCAGTACACATAATTTATAAATCTGTCCAAATAGGAAATTTGCTTTCATGTAATAAAACGTTTGACTAGTGTGCTGCATGATCAAATTTTAATATCCCTCACATTCTTACATGTACAGTATATTAAAACATTATCCATGTCCATTTGGAAGTTGAATGTTTTCCTCCTATAATCAGTAGTTTTAACATGGTGCATAATTAACCAGATGACTAAACATGCTAAAACTGTTCACTAAAATTTACTCAAGTCTTGAATGTGATGAAGATTACATACAGGTGTGTAATACATGTAAATGTCAACCTAAATGTGTTGTAATATTTTAATCACATATAATCCAATTAAATGAACAAATTTTGGTTGGAATATTTACAAACTGACATTCTTCTGTCACTGTGTCTTCTGTCACTTGTTAAAACAATCTCGTTTTGGGTTACTTCACCCACCTCCTTCTCAGTCCTTTTTCAGTTCAGTTCCACAGAAAATTTTAATTGTCTATTAATTTGTATTTATGATTGAATCATTTACTACTGCTTTCACATACTGCACAGAGCTCCATTCCATATGACTTTATCAATATCACGTTCAACACGTGGAAGTATTCGTATGCAAATTTTTATATGCCATTGCAGTCGTCCTAATTTCATTTGAAAAACAAATGGCTCCAGCTGTCATCGCTCATACAGCTTCTTTTTGAGGTCCGGAATCTGTCCAACATATCGTTAACAAAATCCCGATACAGGGCGCAGACATTTTTTGTTTACATGTAAACATTAGGCGAAGGTTACGATAAATTTCATTGGCTGATGTTAACTCCGGTCACCGCCAGATGGCGACACTAAGACCCGAAAAATATATATGTATGTTGTCAGGGGTGATGATGGAGCGAACGCGGACTCAGAACCCCTGACTTGGGAGGATGTAGTGCCGTGAAAATTCATTCTTTTGGTGAGGAGTATAAAGTGCACGTATACCTTTATAGTCCAAATAATTACAACAAAATTAATATCAATTTTAAAATAGGAAGGTAAAATAGAAGTTTATTTCACAAAATTATTATCTAGTAAATAATTTTGTACACATTTTATATATAACAATGTTACAACACCTATGAAAATAATAAAAAAATATCTATATATATTTATATATATATATATATAATTAATAATAATTATTATCTGAACAAATTTGTTCACCTTATATCTAATATGTTCAAGTTGTATAAACAAACACAACAACAAAAACAAAACAACAAAAACGAAAATATAAAACAACACACATCACGATATTAATTGATTTAAAAAAAAAATATAAGTACACCTTATATGTACTGATCAATGTGATCACGTGATTTGAAAGGACACCTTACTCCCATATTTTCACTATATAAATAGTTGGGGAATCCCTACTTTGAAAATATGGGAGTAAGGTGTCATTTCAAATCATATATTTTATAGTGGGGAAATTCCCTACTTTAAAATATGGGAGTAAGGTGTCATTTCAAATCACGGGATAACATTGTTTAGTACATAAGGTGAACTATCTTGAAAATTCTTGATGTGTGTTGTTTTATATTTTCATTTTTGTTGTTATTGTTTATATAACATCAACATAGATAGAAAGTGAATAAAATTTTTCAGATAATAATTGTTTAACATATATTGTCGGTTACTTTACTAGTTTAAATATAAAAAGTAACTCCTAACTTTTTTTTGTAATTAATTGGACAATAATTTACGATGATTTATTGTCTCAGTTTAATATTTAATAATTTTATATAACCTTCAATGTTTTTGTTATTGTTTATACAACATGACCATAGATAGAAAGTGAATAAAATTATTCAGATAATAATTGTTTTACATATATTTTTTGTTACTTTACTAGTTTAAATATGAAAATTGGCTCATAGCTTTTTTGTAACTAATTGGACTATAATTGACGATAGCTTATTCTCTCAGTTTAAATAAATAATAAATAAATAAAAAAATAAATAAATAATTAATTAATTAATCAATCAATCAATCAATCAATCAATCAATCAGTCAGAGAGAAGTTTTAAATGTCACACCAACTAACGTAAGTTATATTTAACTTTTTAACAGGTAGACCTTTGTACTATTCTAAAATTACAAACACCTAGGACACCATCAGTATATGTTATTTTCAAGAGATTACTAATTTATTATCAATATTGACTGATTCTTATATAGAAGTGTCTGAAGACATTGCTTTCCCCCAGCTACGTTGTCAGCAACCTGTCATTTTCCATTATTAAAAAATATAATGTAAACAATTTTGCAGATATTAAATGAAATATACCGCATGAAAAATAATGTAAATCATTAGTGCCGTGAAAATTCATTCTTTTGGTGAGGAGTATAAAGTGCACGTATACCTTTATAGTCCAAATAATTACAACAAAATTAATATCAATTTTAAAATAGGAAGGTAAAATAGAAGTTTATTTCACAAAATTATTATCTAGTAAATAATTTTGTACACATTTTATATATAACAATGTTACAACACCTATGAAAATAATAAAAAAATATCTATATATATTTATATATATATATATATAATTAATAATAATTATTATCTGAACAAATTTGTTCACCTTCTATCTAATATGTTCAAGTTGTATAAACAAACACAACAACAAAAACAAAACAACAAAAACGAAAATATAAAACAACACACATCACGATATTAATTGATTTAAAAAAAAAATATAAGTACACCTTATATGTACTGATCAATGTGATCACGTGATTTGAAAGGACACCTTACTCCCATATTTTCACTATATAAATAGTTGGGGAATCCCTACTTTGAAAATATGGGAGTAAGGTGTCATTTCAAATCATATATTTTATAGTGGGGAAATTCCCTACTTTAAAATATGGGAGTAAGGTGTCATTTCAAATCACGGGATAACATTGTTTAGTACATAAGGTGAACTATCTTGAAAATTCTTGATGTGTGTTGTTTTATATTTTCATTTTTGTTGTTATTGTTTATATAACATCAACATAGATAGAAAGTGAATAAAATTTTTCAGATAATAATTGTTTAACATATATTGTCGGTTACTTTACTAGTTTAAATATAAAAAGTAACTCCTAACTTTTTTTTGTAATTAATTGGACAATAATTTACGATGATTTATTGTCTCAGTCTAATATTTAATAATTTTATATAACCTTCAATGTTTTTGTTATTGTTTATACAACATGACCATAGATAGAAAGTGAATAAAATTATTCAGATAATAATTGTTTTACATATATTTTTTGTTACTTTACTAGTTTAAATATGAAAATTGGCTCATAGCTTTTTTGTAACTAATTGGACTATAATTGACGATAGCTTATTCTCTCAGTTTAAATAAATAATAAATAAATAAAAAAATAAATAAATAATTAATTAATTAATCAATCAATCAATCAATCAATCAATCAGTCAGAGAGAAGTTTTAAATGTCACACCAACTAACGTAAGTTATATTTAACTTTTTAACAGGTAGACCTTTGTACTATTCTAAAATTACAAACACCTAGGACACCATCAGTATATGTTATTTTCAAGAGATTACTAATTTATTATCAATATTGACTGATTCTTATATAGAAGTGTCTGAAGACATTGCTTTCCCCCAGCTACGTTGTCAGCAACCTGTCATTTTCCATTATTAAAAAATATAATGTAAACAATTTTGCAGATATTAAATGAAATATACCGCATGAAAAATAATGTAAATCATTAGTGCGTAAAATTTCATTCTTTTGTTGAGGAGTATAAAGTGCACAGATACCTTTATAGTCCAAATAATTACAACAAAATTAATTTCATGTTTAAAATAGCAAGGTAAAAGAGAAGTTTATTTCACAAAATTATTATCTAGTAAATAATTTTATTCACATTTAATCTATAACAATGTTACAACAGCAATGAAAATAATTAAAAAAGCAAACACATATAACGGTATAACTTTAAATTTTTTTCAAGACATACACCGTGCCGTGCCGTGAAAATCCATTCTATTGTTGAGTCTAAAATGACATGTAGGTATTTAACTGATGCGTTAATTTACATATTGACCATTGGTAGCAAAGCAAAAATATATGTAACGCTAATATTATGTGAATCATTTTTTTTTCATTATATAATGAAAATAGAAAGCAACATAGAAAAATATATACACTATTTAGTTATTTTTTATAGACATCTGTACTAAATAATGGCTTCGCTATTACTTTCACTTTTGCTAAGTGTGGGTTTTCTGCATTAGTACTAATAATAGATTACTTAATTAGCTGTTGTATCTACCTCATCTTATCACTAACAAATACACATTTTATATTTCATACTTCAAGAAGATATGTGTTTCTTTGAGTACAAGTGCTACTAAGCTGTTACAATGACGAATCTGCGATCACCTACCTGGAATAAGCTATTTATAGAAAAACATATACACTATTAAGTTAATTATTTTTTATTGACAACTGTACTAAATAATGGCTTCGGTATAACTTTCACTTTTGCTAAATGTGGGTTTTCTGTATAACATACACTATCTAATACCGTAAATTATCAACAAAAAATAAATAACTTCTTTAATTATAAACAAATTATCCGAATCTTGTATTTATCTTAATACTTACCTCCATTATGTCACGCAATGCTTATGAAGTTATTTGTGTATCCATGTGATACACAACACACACATCTCGATAAAGATAAGAAGTAGTGACGTCAAGAATTTCAAGATATATCAGGACACCTTAATCACGAAAATATATGATCACGTGTCTTTTGAAATGGCACTTTACACCCATTCTAAAGTTTTACCGAGTAAGGTGTCATTAGTATATTTCCTATAAGATTAAGGTGCTATTTTGAAATGACACTTTAGTCCATTTACCTACCTATATTTTTTAATAAATGATACAAATGCTGCTTTTATAGCAGAATTTTTCTATTATAATATACAACAACTATTTATTAAAATTATTTAATGTTATACTACTTAATCGATGTGTTATTTAACAATTTCAAAAAAGTGCACCTTACTACCGTCCTGATACTAAGGACACCTAACTACCAAAGCAGGAGTATATATATATATATATATATATATATATATATATATATAAAAGTCTAAAGAGTCTACCAACCAGCAAGCTTATTAAGTATCGGATCGGCAAACATGACGATACAGCATAAACAAAATATAATATACAAGTCTAGAAGATTATGCAACGATACAAATGACGGTGTTTCTTGTCAAAAATTTAGACAAAGACTGACCAACGAATGGCCTTAGTCATTGAATGTCAATATAAATAAATGACGTGAACCGGTCATAACATATTGATCTTAAACTGTAAAGTTGGAAAAGAGAAAGTTTAAGATCAATATGTTATGACCGGTTCACGTCATTTATTTATATTGACATTCAATGACTAAGGCCATTCGTTGGTCAGTCTTTGTCTAAATTTTTGACAAGAAACACCGTCATTTGTATCGTTGCATAATCTTCTAGACTTGTATATATATATATATATATATATATATATATATATATATATATATATATATATATATATATATATATATATATATATATATATATATTATCATTTATAAATCTCTGATCAGAGGAAATAAAGATATGAATGAATGAATGAACGAACGATGCACGAACGTCGTACGAACGATAAATACCCGATGTACGAACGATAACATCGTTAACTTATGTTAGCACTCAAATTTGCAAATAAAATCGTACAACATTTGGGGAAAGCTTTTGCAAAGGAGACGATTTGTATATTTATTTTAAAAACCATAAACTTTAACTGTGTGTTGCATAAAATTTCCGTTTTCTTTTTACTGAGACACCGAAACTGTCGGACACAGTTATATTTGTATATACTATATATTATACTTACAACTGCTCACTGGACATATATCGAATGATTTTTCTCGAATACATGTCAACTTTGTACGAAACGGCGCACTCGATTCCGTTATTTGTTCTGTGGCAATTTGCCATTCTATGGTATGATTTTAGAGTCAATGTAGACAATTAAAAAATAAACACCTTTAAAAATTTAGTGTTTGTCTGTAGAACAAAAGGGGTTGAAGTTTACTTACAAGATAACCGTACAATCTATAACTGTAAATTTATTTGGTCCGTAGAAAAAACGCAAACTACTAGTATAGTTTTTAACAATTTTTTTTTATTTTGTAGTTTTAGAGATATTTGCATATTTATCTGCACGTGCCGATTTTGGTATCATTAATTACCGGTCACCTGTGTAATGTTTTCACATGATGCAGCCCAATGTTTCATAAACGTGAACTTTGATCAGTGAGGCGGGATTACCTGTAACATAATAAACCACATGTGTCCTTCTTTAAATCGGAAGCGCCCTGTGGACATCAACAACTTTATAATGTTTACTGAATTACCTGATATTTTAAACAGTAGAAAACAAACATGATTTGATTTTTTTTATTAAATATTGTATTTAAAATAGCTAAACATATTTATACTAACTATAATTGTAAAATATTTTTCGGCATAAGTTAATAAATAAGCGATGTCATCATATTTTGTTTAACTTTGTTTGCAGAAAATATTAATATAAAAATGTAGAAGATGATCAAATTTCCAATAGATGTGTTTTGTTGAATTCCGAACATTTTCATAAAATAACTTGACATTTTGAAAATTAATCGACCGGTTAACAACAATACAAATAACAATAGCCAGGCGTTAAAACAGTGTGCGAGAGTTCAATTTCCAAATAGAGATTTTTTTTTGTTAAATTCCGAATATTTTCATAAAAGAAATTAAAATTTAAAATATAAATCGGCCGCTGTTAAAAAATTAACAATAATAATTACAAGGCGTTGTGACAGTCGTATTTTGTCTGATACAACGGAGAAAATGTCTGTGACAGACATTTTTTGACTGATATAACGGTAACGCCGTTGTAACAGACAATTTTCGACTGAGTCAACGGAAAAAATGACCGCGACAGACATTTTTTGACTGATACAACGGATACGCCGTTGTAACAGACATACAATGACTGCGCCAACGGAAACAATTTCTTTGACGGACAAAATATGTCTGTGACAGGCATAAAATGACTGTCACAGTAAAAATTAATGTCTGACACAACGTTTGCAATCTTTAACAGACATTTTTGTAGTCATTTGCAGTCAATCTCAGTCAGTGACAGACGAAAAACGACTGCAACTGGTAATTACAGTCATTTTTTTTAGCCAGTAGTGCAAAACGCCAGAAACAAGAACATTGTTATGGAAGTATAACAACGTTCTTCTATGACGTTCTTGTTTCTGGCGTTCTGACTGGATTTCAGAGACAATGGAGTATAAAACAATGGAGAGTCTATAGGATATAGCAATGTGAAAGTTGTTGGTTTACGGTAGAATAGGTACTTTCATGCGTTTTTGGGAAAGCCCTGTGAACTTTCACTCGTGATAGAAATTGTTATGTCTTTTGGCTCGTTCTGCTGCGCTCCACTCGCGAAAAGACATAAAATTTCTATCACTCGTGAAAGATCAAACAGTCTTTCCTAAAAACGTATGAAAGAACCTATTATTCTTGTTATTGGGCTTTATATCGTTCATGTATAGCCGTTTGAGATCGTTCGTTACAATTCGCTTCAGCATTTGTTGTACACCAACTTTATAAAACTCGTGTACATCCGATTTATATCATTCCTTTATACCTGCTTTATGTCTTTCACGTGTACCTGCTCTTTATCGTTCGGATAGTTCTGATGTAAATCGATTTGTATATCCCTTTCGTTGCGTTCAAGTACCGCTCTGTATCTCGTTCCGGTATATACCCGCTTTCGTGTTTTCTCGACTGATATCGTCTGCGTTTACAGGATTAATATCTTTCCTATGACCGCTTTAACGTGTATGTCCTATTGATATATCTAATGTATATCCGCTTAATCTCGTTCTTCTTTGCCCGCTTTCTTACGTTCATTTATATCAGTTTACTTATATTCGTGTTTACACGCTTGATGTACGTGTATAGCCACGTTATGTAATTCTTTTATACCCGCTTTGTTGTTTTTTCTTTATAGCAGTTATATATCGTTCTCGTATACAAGCTTTATATACTTCTGCTTCTAATATACCCGCTTTATATTGTTCTTGTATTACGAATTTATATTTTTCTTGTAAGCCCAATTAATATTGTTCTTGCATACCCATTGTATGCCGTTCTTGTATACTCGCTTTATATCGTTCGTGTGTACAAACTTGATATCATTGTAATAATCCTCACCTACGTTATATAGTTCGGTCCTCACGCTTTGTATCGTTCGTGTACACACTCTTTAAATCGTTTTATTACCGTTATATGCATGTGTTACCTCTCTATATCGTTCGCATATAAATGCAATATATCGATTGTGTATGCCATCTTTATATCGTTCATGTATACCCTCTTTATATCGTTTGTGCTTACCGTCTTTAGATGGTTCTTGTGTACCCAATTATATCGATCTTGTATACACGCTTTATACTATTTACGTATACAGGCTTTATATCGTTTTATTTTCGATTATACAATATCGTACGTGTATATCCGATTTCTTTTATATCAGCTTGATGTCGTTTCCTTATACAAGCTATATATTTTTTTATACTCGCTTTATACTTTATACTCGGGTACTCCAGCTTCCTCCCCTGAAAAAATGCTGAAAGTGGCGTTAAACACCATCAAACAAACAAACAAATCATTTATATTCGTGTGTATCAGTTTTTGTAGTTGAAGTAAAAATAACATTTCGTGGGATTCTTAAATTCGTTGTTGGCGAAAAAAATGTAAAATGAGGGCGTCGCTTACATATTTTGGTATTCACATACAGTGTTAGTCTGTACATTTTCTAATACGTCATTTTCAAGAGATAATCGTTCTCGGGAGATGACAATTATAATGCTGATCACGGGATTTTATAGAAATTTACGGTACTTGTTTTGGAATGCGGCGACATTAAAATGAAATAGGATAGCTTAAGAAAGACGATTCAAAACGAAACTGTTTGTTGTTGTTGCGTGGTGCATAGCCCGCACTTAACATAAACTTATGAAAAGGGGTTGTGTTTGTGCCTTTTTATGTCGTTTGTAAACACAATTTTAAAAGACGGTGCGTTTAGAAAGTACCCAAAATAAAATAAAGCGATGCCATTTATTACATGATTGTGTACATCCAAAACCCATCTTGAAAACGTCCCATTTATTGTTTTGTTTACAAAAGAAAATTAAATAATTAAGATTAAACCGATTTTGATTTGTAACCGTAAATATAATTAACATAATTAATAAACATGTCATTTTATTAAAACAAATCTAAGTCAACAGTTCATTGTAAATTTGTCGTACTTTCCCTGGGGCAAAGATTATTTGTTTGTCAATAAACTTGATGGCTATAGTTAGTGGCTTTAAATGATGGAAATGACTATAAAAGGTGTTAAAAATAAAAAGTAGAATGCCTTATTGTCATTATTTCAATTAAGAAATATACTGTAATATTTGTTTATATATCAACACTTCAAAACGAAAAGGCACAATGGGGACTACGTTCATTACTGACGGGATTACGCAATTAAATAATAACAACGATACTTTTATCAATTTTATTTCTGTTTTGTGTCATAAACACAGTAAAGTTGCTCATAATGCAAAATTGACATATCCAGCGAAACGATATCAATATAACTATGCATCTTGAACATCAGTAGTCATTATACATGTAAACAACCGTACAACTCTATATCGTTCGGACATTTCTGATTTATACCGAAGTGTATATCCGCATCATATCTATCACGTACGCCTCTGTATCTCGTTCATTTATATGCCAGATTTCGTGCCTTCCCGATTAATATCGCTTGCGTTTACCGGCTTAATATCTTTCGGGTTTACTTACTATATTCAGATCGTGTTAAACTGCTCTGTTTATTTATTGTGTAACCGCTTGATATCGTTTGTATCTGCACGTTCTAGAAAATTGGTGTATAGCCGCTTTCTGAGTGTTTGTGTAGATCCGATTGTTATTGTTTGTTCTATGCCCACTTTCTGACGGTCCGGTATAAATGCTTGATACGTGTTTCTCCTATTTATTCAGCTGATGTATACCCGCTAGATCTCGTTCTTCATTGGCCGCTTTCGCACTTTCGTTTATATCCGTTAACGTGGCTCTACGCTTGATGTCGTCCGTATATAACCACGTTATATAGTTCTTTTATTTCCTCTTATTATCCTTTTTATGGCCGCTATATATCGTTCACTTATGCAAGCTTTATACCCTTCTGATATACCCGCTTTATATTGTTCTTGTATGCCGGATTTTTATTATTCCTGTATGCCGAAGTTATATTCTTTTTGTAAACCAGCTTTAAATCTGTTGTGTATATTGCTTTATATTGTTCCTTTATAAACACTTTATATCTTTTTTGCATACCCGCTTAATATACATCGTGTATACCCGCTTTATATCGCTTGTGTATACCCATTTGATATCGTTGTAACCATCCTTTTAAATAGTTTGTGTACACCGATTTTATGTAGTTCTTGTCAACACGCTTTGTATCATTCTTGTGCGTACTATTTCTATCGTTTTATTTATGTGTTTCCTCTTTATATCGTTCGCATATAGATGCTGCATATCGTTTGCCTATTCCGGCATAATAGCGTTCGTGAATACATCCTTGAAATCGTTTGTATTTTAAAGTTATATTTATTTATTGTATAATATCTTTATATCGCTTTTATATACAAGCGTTATATGGTTCTAGGATACCCGCTTAATATCGTTCTTGTATATAGAATATACAACTGAACATGAGATATCATTTTATCATCAGTGGTATTATATGGCGAAACGATAGCTGACTTCACAATACAATTTTGCAGGTATACTGATCGTGAAATTCTAATCTCACACACGGATACAAATAATTACCACACTGTATCATTAATGGAATAAATTAACTTTCAACAGTGATGATCACTGTCATAATCTGCTTTCACATTCAGGGGCTATCGACATGTATATTCTAGGTAGCATTTTTATTTATCAACTCTTGTATCATTCCCATATGTCAAATATTTCTATTTTTTAAAGTGATGTTAATTTAGAAGCAATCTCAATTTTATTCACCATCTATACTGAAATTGTTAGCTAAATTATACGTTTTTATTAATGCTATTTTTATTATAATATGACATGCGAATTGCAGACTTACATATTGGCCGTCTACAAAAGAAAGATTAACGTGTAATATCAGTTACACTGCAGATATGATGGACGTCGACAAACACAACAGTTATATTGTCGTCACTGTTAGGTCACTAAGCAACATTTAAACCATACGTGATCATAATCGTTAGTACAATGGGGTATAAGAAGCATGCACTAAGAATGGGGTCAGCAACGGCAAACTCTAATCTAAACTAAATATTACTAATACTGATTAAATACAAGCTATTTGAACACTTTGTTGGGTAGTACTTAATGTGAAGTTTGTAATATAATTAGTCACACCTTAATTTGAAGATGTATATAATTTAAATTACAGGCACAAGCGATGTATTTCGTTTTAAATGCCAAACAAATAGATGGTATCGGTTCAACATATGGTCACCTTATAATATATGAAAAGATAGTTCCGTGCGAACTTGCGAGTGACAATATTTCCCAATATTCATGCAATAACCCTTTTATTATATATATAGAGTGCTTTTAAATGATCATTCGTTAACTTTGCTATTTTGTAATATTTTACTGGGTAAAATATTATCATATTTTCCCATGATCAATATTTTGTTTTGTTTATTTTTGTTTACAGTCGATTTCGTCTTTTGATGGTCCATGAATTCTTTCACTTTACTTTCTTCGACAATCGAATTCACTTTCATTTGTTCAGCGGTTGTGCTAACTCTTTCGTCGATAGCAGATCATGTTTTGTCTGATATATCTAGTTTATACTATTGTGCAACAGAATGGATGAGAACCTAACTAAACAATTTGGAAAAGAGATTATTTCGATGTAGATCAATAACACTAGTTCTGTACTAAACACACTTATCTCAGGTCATTTACTGAAATATTGTGTAGAACTGTACAATATGCTTGTCAATGTGCAAATCAAATCAATCAATGCGTGACGTTTTTTAAATAAAATAGAAAGTAGAAGAATATAATAATATGAAGAAAAGCGAAACAAAACAAGATTTATTTCGAAATACAGTATCATTAACACCATTACATGTACAGTCAAACTTTGTTGTCGCGAACTCAGTTGACTCGATACTTCGGTTATATCGTTACAATGTTTCAGTTCTGGCATTCTTCTGATGTGTTGACAAGTTATAACATAAAAACTATCGGATGCACATTTTACTAAGGGTATTTGTTTTGATTAATTTTACGACATGGGATAAAACATTATTTGCACTTGCGCTTTGGTAATTCCAAACTCTACGTGAACGTCGTTAAGTAGACTGGTTTCCCGTTTCAGCTTGCTTTATTTTAAATATAGTCCACTAATGCATTTATTTATTTTTCACACTCTGTTTTTCTCCTTCCATTGTTTTTTAACGTGAAAGATTACACTTAACCCTTTCTTGTCTTGAAAGTATTACATTTTACAAAGCCGCAAAATGTAATCTTTAGATGTGTAAACACTGTTTTAAGGTTACTAAGAATGAGTTCTTTGAATAATTGTTACAATGTACAGCAAGTAAGAACTTCTTACAGTACTCTGTACTCCATAGCTAGAAAAATGTATTGACTTAATAGATTTTAAAGTTAAATTAAAGTTTGTCCTTGCTATTTCCATCTTGTTTATTTTACTAGCAAATGTTACAAGATAGTGTATTGAATCTAGTTAACATTGATGAAATCTGCATAGTTGTAATTGAACATGAAAGTTGAATGTACGACGACTTGTAACAAAATGTACTTTCACGATAAGTTACAAAGGGAGAATAATGTTATATAATCATTCGTTTCATAAGAAAGTAATAGCATCCCGAGGAAGCCCCACAATGCAGAAGGAAAACCAGAAATCCTTATTAAATTAATGTTGAGTCAAGCACTCCTTGCCGAAAGATAGGCTCTGATTGAGAACAGTAGTGTTGACAGCAATTGTTTTATTTATCTAGATTTATGTGAAAAGGATTCATTGCCTCCTAGTTTTCCAGGAAGATAAAACACATTCTGAATTGTTTTTTATTGGTTGACCTTTTGCTGTTTATTATGAGCAATTTTTGGTTTCCGATTGAATGACGTTTAACGCATGGCGCCAAGTTTTTAATGGAGGTGTACCCGGAGAAAACAACGTCATTAATAATACTTAAATTATATCATCTGTGTTGCTAATAGAGTGGTTCACGAAATGTTTTCTTTCTTAAATTAAAGCAATTAGAAGAAAAGAATAATTTCAAAATAGTTATTTATCAGGACAACCTTATGAATACTGTGGATAGTTTCGATAGAACCAACTAGCGACTGTGATACGATTAACCGTATACAGATAATAAGGACTGTATTGTTCTTAAGTGAAGTTTTTATACCTTTGATTTGTATATATATATTCGATGCCGAAAAAATTTGTGAAGAGTATTAAATGAATTTCTATACTCAAATTCACCGAGGTTCCCTTGATGGATGTAGAAGGTATGTATGTTTATAAGTTGTATTTGCATGCATTTTTTGAAATCTAATTGAAAAATGGCATCTGAAAAAGCTACATTGATGGAAATGTTTATCATGTCTTCACGTCATGTCAACACGTCATTTCTATAATGTTATTACGGCTGACTTACAGAATTTTAGCATTCAATTTCTGTCAATATAACTCATGTTATATCATTGCTGGAATGCGCATGTTATATTACCGGTCATCTGCGATGTTGGCTGGATTTAAACTGATTATATAGACTTGAATTAAACACGCTTCTAAATAAGAGAAATACCAAAGAGACCGACCGAACAACAATAATCAAAAGACAATGTACAATTACAAATTCCGATATATTTAAAAAAAAACTGTTAAATAATTAATTCTTTAAAAAAATTGAATCTGAAATACTCGTACACATTACTTCTAAGACAAACCAGCTTAAATGTTATAAATCGAGAAGCGAAAACATATAAGAAATGAGTAATACCGGGAAAAGTTGTATAGAAAAGTTTGTTATATAAGGTTTGTAGGTTTAGCAAATAATCATTTACTAAATTAAACGATATATGAATAAATACTGAACGAAACCTTTTGTAAACCATAGCTTATAATTTTACACATTTTGTCATACAAACTCATACTAAAGAAAAAAAACACTGTGAGCCTGCATTTGTCGGAGCAATAAATGTTCGATGAAGTCGTATAAGGGCTAACAAAGCTAAAATAAATTTGTTTGTGAATTTCTGCATGAATGTTTAAACGGTATTAGCAACAACACTTGAAAGAAATGAACCTACAAAATTTGAGGAATATGACAAATTGTACACCAATAATAAATAATGAACGATATTCGACACCAACGCATAGCGACACATCATTTAATGATTCTCAATATTATTGATAATATATATATATATATATATATATATATATATATATATATATATATATATATATATATATTTGCCTGTTTTCACTAATTGACCTAGTTTGATTTTTGGCAAATGTATCGTGAAATAGAAAAATACATTAGTATCAGTTTATAAAAAATAGTCGGGAAGTAGAAATATACATATTATCTTAGTTTTATACTTAACAATATTGTTATAAATGTGGGATTTTGTGGTAAAACCCTGACCGTAGACAGGTACCATCTCTCTTTTTCACACGAAACACTTCGAGTAATTTTTGCCTGTCAGTTAAATGTCTTATCAGTGAAATTTTACATGACTACTTTTCTTATACTTTAATCCGATGACTTGAACCGCTTTGATTCTTGATACCTTCTTTTTTGTATGCGTATACCAGCACATATATTATTCGTGTATACCCGCTTTGTACCGTTATTTTATATCTGATTTGTATCGTCGTCTTATGATCGCTTTCTGTCGTGTTTAAATGCCTTATATCGCACGTGCATATCCGATTTCACTCAGATCTATTCCGTATACAGGCCTTATATCCTTGTATAATTTGTTATATTATTCGCGTCTTCCCGCTTTATATCGTCAGGTTCTACACTATTTATATCGTTCGTGTATATTTATTCGATATTGTACCTTCATACCCACTTCATATCATTCGTAACAATCCGATAAAATAGTTCTTCTCTACACGCTTTGTATCGTTCGTATATATCCGCGTATATCGATCTTGTATACCTGCATGATATCATTCACGTATTCCCATTGTATATTGTTACTGTATACCCGCGTTATATCGATCTTGTATATCTGACACATAACTTCATTATATCGTTTGTATTTTCCCGATTTATATCGTTTGCCAATACCGGCTTAATATCGTTCGGATATACCTCAGATATATCGTTCTTGTTTAAGTGTTGTATTTAATTTTTGTATGACCGCTTGATATCGTTCATATATTCCGGCGCGGAGTTATATATTTCTAGAACACCCGCTTTATGTAGTTCTTGTATACCCACTTGATAAGGTTTTTGTGTGCCCGCTTTTATCGTTCGTGTAAACCACAGTGATATCTTTCTTATATCCCCGTTTTCTTACTTATTGTTCCTTTATAACCGCTTTATACTGTTCCAGTATATAGCGGGTACAGGCTACTTGTATACCCTCTTGATATTGTTCTTGTATACCCGCTTTATATTTTTCGCGTATGTCCCATGTATGTTGCTTTTTGTGTATTAGCTTTATATCGTTCGGGTCTACACGTTTTACTCCGTTTGTATCTACACTATGTATTTCGTTCGTTTGAAATCGTAAGTTTATACCCACTTAATATCACTCTTCTAAACCCGCTGTATATTGTTCGTGTATACCAGTTTGACATCGTTCGCTACAATTTGCTTCAACATTTTTAAATACCCACGTTATATAGTTCGTGTCTCCAAGCTTTATCTCGCTTGTGTACCTGCTCGGATATTTCTGCTGTATATCGATTTGTATATCCGCTTCATATCGTCCACGTACCCCGTTGTATCTCGTTCATGTATATACCCGCTTTCTATCATTCCGATTGATGTCATTTGCGTTTACCGGCTTAATATTTTTCGGTGTTACCTAATTTATAGCGTTCGTTTTCAACCGCTCTGTTTATGTATTGTATAACCTCTTAATATCGTTTGTATATATCAGTTCTATACAATTGGTGTATAGCCGCGTTTTGAGTTTTGATTGTTTGTGTATATCCGATTGTTATCGTTGTACTATGCCCGCTCTCTTATGGTCCTGTCTAAACGCCCTATACCGTACGTGTATGTCCTATTTATACAGCTCATGTACACCAGCTTGATCTCGTTCTTCTTTCCGGTTTTCTAACTTTCTTTCATATCCGTTTACTTACATTCGTGCCTACACGCGTAATGTCGCGTGTATACTAGCTTAATTTCTTTTGCATTCCAGCTTTAGTCGTTCTTGTTTACCCGCTTTATATAAATCGGGTATACTAGCTTCATATCGCTTGTGTATACTTATTTGATATCGTTGTAACAATTCTCTTAAATAGTTTGTGTACATCAACTCTCAATATTTATTGTCCTCGCGCTTTGTATCCTTTGTTTGAATAGTATTTATACCGTTTTTACCCGTTTTATTGATGTGTACCCTCTTTATATCGGTCTCATATAAATGCTGTATATCGATTTTGTATACATTCTTGATATCGTTCACGTATACTCGATGTCTATCCTTCGTGTATAACCACTTTATATCGTTTTTGTATACCCGCTTATATCGACCCTTTAAACCCTCTTTACATTGTTTACGTATAGCCGCTTTATATCGCTCGTATTTTTCCGATTTATATCGTTCATACATATCATTGTTATATTGTTCTATCATGCCCGCATAAGATCGTTCTTGTATACCCGCTTTATAAGGTGCTTTTACGCCCTCCTTTTATCGTACTTGGATACTTGGTTGATATCATTCTATTCCCGCTTTATTTTCGTTTAAACCCGTTTTCCTATGTTCATGCTTACAATCGTTATTTAGTAAGTGCATCGCCGCTTTATATACTTATGTATACCCGCTTGATATAGTTTCATCATACCCGCTTCACTTTGTTCAGTATAAAGTTTTATATCCTACTTGTAGACCCGATTATATTTTTCTTGTATTAACAATTTAAATTGCTCTTGTATTCGTCTTTATATTGTATTTCAACGCTAGGTTTATATTGTGCTTGAATGTCAGCATTATTTTGCTCGTGTCTACACGTTTTTTATAGTTCGTGTCTACACTCGTTATATCGCTGGAGTACATCTACTTTATATGGTTCATTCAAACTCGCTTGATATCGTTGTTGTGTATCTGATTTATATCGAGTTTGTATACCCGTTCTGCTTTGTTCACGTATGCCCAGTTTATGTCGTTTGTGTATACCCGCTTGATAACGTTCTTGTATATCCGCTTTATATCAATTTTGTATAACCGCTTGACATAGTTTGTGTATTCCCGATTGATATTGTTCGTGTATACCTGCGTTATAGTAGTCGTGTCTAACCGCTGCATAGATTTCTTGTATTACACATTATACCGTTCGTGTTTATTTGCTTGTCGTCGTTCGTACATAATATATTTATATAGTTTGTACTTTCCCTCTCTTGTTATTGTTCATTTTACCTTATATGCCCGATTTATATTGTTCTTGTATACCAGCTTTATGTCTTTCATGTATTCCTGCTTTAAATCGTTCCATTATGCCCATGTTAGATCGTTAGCGTCTGCACGCTTTTATCGGTGGTGTCTACACGTTTGCTGTGGTTTTTTTATACGCTTTATGTTGTAATGGTATACCCGCTTCATATTTTTCGTGTATATTCAGTTATATAAATCTTCTTTTTCAGCCTAATATCTTTGTTCAAGCTTTATATCGTTCGGGTATACACCTTTTTATCGTTCCTGTGTAACTTCTTGATAAGGAAATTGTGCAACAATTATTCTATGATAAACATACAGATAGTTCGTAAACGTCTTTGCATCATTTTAATAAACGATTTTGGTCAAAATTGGGTAGTCAAGACTTATAGACTAACTCTCCAATGCCTTGTTTCCGGAAAATCTTGAAGAATATGTGTTCAGTTATAATAACGATGACAATAGAACGTAAGCATCTTCAGAAACATGCCTTAGTTTTGATATCTCGATTCAGCAAGTATTTTTCTTAAGCAAGTTGAAAAGTAATATGTCCACAGTTATTAATTCAAACATGTTTGTATAAATGAAGATTTGTAATCGTGACTTGACTTTTAACTATGGTTGTTTGATTCTTTAATTCATCATCTGTATTCTATATGTGAAATTGAACAAGGTGTCAAAACCTTATCATTTTAAATAAATGTAGGGTCCTTGGTGGCCGAGTGGTAAAGTCTGTTAATCATCTTCTACTGAGCACTTGGTCTGTTAACATTGAGGTTGTGTTGGAGTTCTGGTACTCCTACTTCCCTCATCCCCATGACGCCATGTTATAGCTGAAAAGCTGCTCAAAATGTCACATAAATCACCCTTCGAACAAATAAGAAATAAATATATAGTCTTTCTTTATGAATAATGTTTTAGGTTAACAAAGAAAAGATGTATATTAACGGAATTAATGTAAATTTCAGAAGTTTGGCAAAATATATTTCTGCTAACCTTTTTTAGAACTAAATATTTTATGACTAGACCAGTTCTTACAAAATGCTTAGAGAGTTATAATCACCCAACAAATATCGTAAATGATCATGTAGGAGATAATCTTTAATAATCTTCATGACAACTTCTAAATGCGTAAAAACACAAATAGTTGTATTTATTTTTTACGATCAACACTTCATGTTTTTTCTGTCAGAATAGAACATTAGATAGAGGTACTATTTGTTCTCAGACTAGTCATAATTTGTTGCACGGAAAATAAATACTAGTCTCTACGATGTTCTCGAGGTATGTGATCTAAATAATAACATTGAACTAAATGAACTTTTTAACACAAAAATATTTCATGATAATTATGTGAAATTTTTAAAACAATACTAAAGGGACGTATTCAAGTCCGTCTGACATTTATAAAAAGATCATGTTGCATCGTTAATTTTTGTAAGAAACAAACAAAAACAAGACATTAAAATTTGTACTTAGATATAAACTTTTCGAATGACAGATTAACACACCCGCCCCTTATCCTTTCTGTATAGCCGCAATATATCGTTCTCGTTTAAAAGGTTGACATCCGTCTGCTATACCCGCTTTATATTGTTCTTGTAGGCCGAATTTTTATTGTTTTTGTATGCCTAAGTTATATCATTCTTGCAAACCAGCTTTAAATTGTTTGCTTGATATTTTTCGTTTTTGCCCACCTTTTATCGTTCGTGTATATCTATAAATTTTCGCCATATTTCTTTCGCCTATACAAGCTTTTTATCGTTCGAGCATACCCCATTTTATCGTTCGTGAGTACGATAACGACTTTGTACAATAATTATTCTATGATACACATACAGATATTTCGTATCCGTCTTTGTACCATTTCCCTAACCAATTTGGTCGAAAGTGGGTTGTCAAGACCTTTACAATGTCAGTCCTTAACTCTGCAATAATATGTTGAAGGCAACTCTTGAATAATATGTGTACAATTATTATAACGATGATTCCATATTTTTCATTTCTATTCAGGTTCTTATGTTCCACTAGCACGTTAAAAAGCGATATGTCCATAGTTATTATTTAATAAATCAAATAAATGCATAAATCAAGATTTGGAATCGTGACTTGATTTTCGACTTGGTTGTTTGGCTGGTTCATGGTAATCCTACTTCCGGCCTCCTCAATAAAAACTGGACGCCAAAATATAGCTGAAGAACTGAAAATAATAAATATAGTATTTCTTTATGAATAACGTCTACAAAGGTCTACAAAGAAAACATGTTAATGAACGGAATAACAATTGTAAATTTAGTTCAGCAAAATGTATTTGTGATAACCTTTTTTGTGGCTCTAAATATTTTATGACTAGACCAGTTCTTACCAAATGCATATAGTAATGTATCAAGTGAATCCCTACTATTTGATTGGTTAATCAAGATGGGGATATTATACCGTATTCCATGTGAAACCCCGGAGATATTGAAACCAGTTTCAAAATGGCGTCTATTCATTGAATAATTTTACGGAATCTTTCATCCCCGTCTGCGATTTGTCTTGAAATTAACAAGGGCGATAACCTTAAATTGAAGTCTTTTAAAATTGCAAACAGAAGCATTTGCATTGGACTTCGAAAGTGAAATTTATCATTAAAAGTATGGCTGGGAATAATAGTAAAAATTATCCAAGGTTATAAAATTTTAAAAGCCAGTAAAAGTTTCGTGCTTAAATCTGTTGAATTGTAGGTTCTCCGATAGTGGTGGTCCCAACTAAATTTTTTCTTCAAGCATGAAAATGTCTAATCTAATTATATACTCTAGAATATTAGTACAATAAGACTTCAACAGAATATAACTGTTATTCGGGTTTCACAGGGGATACGGGTTTATATTCCTGTCCGTATTCTACATTCCCTTCGCCTATAAAACACAGACAGGGAACATGAACCCGTATCCCCTGTGAAGATCCCGAATAACATATAGTATATCCGTTTCATATCGTTCACGTAACCCGTTGTATCTCGTACATGTATATACCCTATTCATGCTTTCCCGATTGATGTCGTTTGCGTTTAGCGGCTTAATATCTTTCGGGTTTGCCTACTTTATAGCGTTCGTTTTAAACCCCTCTGTTTATTTATTATATACCAGTTCTTTAAAATTGGTGTATAGCCGCTTTTGAGTGTTTGTGTATTTACGATGGTCATCGTTGTTCTATGTCCGCTTTCTTGTGGTCATGTCTAAACGATTGATATCGTACGTATGTCTTTTTTATACCGCTCATGTATACCCGCTTGATCTCGTTCTTTTTTGCCCGCTTTCTTACTTTCTTGATGTCGTACGTGTATAGCCAAGTGATATAGTGCTTTGATACCCACTTGTTATCCTTTCTTTATAGCCGCTATATATCGTTCTCGTATTCTTGATATCCTTCTAACATACCCTCTTTATCTTGTTATTGTATGTCGAATTTATATTGTTCTTGTGTTCCCAAGTTATATTATTCTTGTAAAAAAGCTTTAAATTAATCGTGTATATTCGCTTGATATTGTTTGTGTATACTCACTTGATATCTTTTTGCATACCAGCTTTAGTCGTTCTTGTATACCCGCTTGATATAAATTGCCTATACTCACTTGATATCGCTTGTGTATACCACTTGATATCGTTGTGACAATTCTCTTAAATAGTTCGTGTACATCCACTCTATATATTTATTGCCCTAACGCTTTGTAACGTTCGTGTGCATACTATTTATGTCGTGTTTTACCTCTTATATTGATGTGTACTCTCTTTATATCGGTCTCATTTAAATGTTGTATATCAATTTGGTATGTTTTCCCGATGTATATCGTTCGTGTATACCATCTTTATATCGTTTTTGTTTACATGCTTAGATCGACCTTGTAAACCCTCTTTAAATTTTTTACGTATGCCCGCTTTATACCCTTCTTATTTTTCTGATTTATATCGTTCGTACATATCATCGTTATATTGTTCTAGCAAACCCGTATAACATCATTCTTGTAAACCCGCTTGATAAGGTTCTTTTAGTCCCGCTTTTTGTCATTCTTGTATACTCGGATGATATCGTTCTATGCCGCTTTTTTTCCGTCTATACCCGTTTCCTAAGTTCGTGTTTACAAGTGTTATTTAGTAACTGCATCAGCGCTTTATATACTTCCGTACACCCACTTGATATAGTTTCCTTATACCGCTTTACTTTGTTCTTTATAAAGTTTTATATCCTACTTATATTTTTATTGTATTACCAATTTAGATTGCTTTTGTATTTCGTTTTCGTTTGATATTGTATTTCAATTTATATTGTGCTTGAATGTCAGCATTACTTTGCTCGTGTCTACACGTTTTATAAAGTTCGTGTATACTCTCGTTATATCGCTGGAGTACATACACTTTATGTGGTTCATTTAAACCCGCTTTATATCGTTGCTGTGTACCCGCGTTCCTTTCGTTCGTATACGTTTCTATACCCGTTCTGCATTGTTCATGTATACCCAGTGTAAATCGTTTGTGTAAACCCGCTTGATATTGTTCTTGTATACCCGCTTGATATAGTTTGTATATTCCCGATTGATATTGTCCGTGTATACCTGCTTTATAGTAGTCGGGTCTAACCGTTGCGTAGATTTCTTGTATAACACATTTATATCGTTCGTGTTTACCTGCTTTTTGTCGTTTGTGCATATTCGATTTATATAGTTTGTACTTTCCCTCTTGATATCGTTCCTTTTTACCTTATATGCCCGATTTACATTGTTCTTGTATACCAGCTTTATGTCTTTCATTTATTCCTGCTCTTTATCGTTTTATTATGCCCGTTTCATATCGTTAGTGTCTGCACGTTGTTATCGTTGGTGTCTACACGTTAGCTATTGTTTTGTATCCGTTTTATGTTGTAAATGTATACCCGCTTCATATCTTTCGTGTTTATCCAGTTATATAAATCTTCTTTTTCCGCCTTATATCGTTCGCGTATACCCCTTTTTATCGTTCGTGTATACCTTCTTGATAAGGACATTGTGCAAAAATTATTCTATGATACACATACAGATAGTTCGTATACGTTTTTGTATCATTTTAATAAACAATTTTGGTCGAAATTGGGTAGTCAAGACTTTTAGACTGTCATGCCTTACTCCCAATGCCTTGTTGGCGGCGACTATTGGAGAATATGTGTACAATTATTACACAGTTATTAATTAGAACATGTTTGTATAAATCAAGATTTGTTATCGTGACTTGACTTTTGACTATGCTTGTTTGGTCGGTTTCCGTTCTTTATTTCGTCATCTATATTCTATATTTGTAATTGAACAAGGTGTCAAAACCTTATCATTTTATATAAATGTAGAGCCTCGTTGGACGCGTGGTAAAGTCAGTTAATAATCTCCTACTGAGCATGTGGTATGTTTACACTGAGGTCCTGGTAGTCCTACTTCCCTCCGCCCCAATACAAACTGGACACCATGATATGGCTGAAAAGCTGCTTAAAATGTCTCATTAATCACCCTTCGAAGAAATAAGAAATAAATATAGCCTTTCGTTGAGTAACGTTTTTGGTTTACAAAGAAAACATTTGTATTAACAGAAGTAAAAATTTCAGAAGTTCAGCAAAATGTATGTGTGCTTACCATTTTTGAGCACTAAATATTTTATGACTAGACCTTATATGTGAATTTTTTAAAAACAATACTAAAGGGACTGATTCATGTCCGTCTGAACTTTATAAATAGATGGTTTAAAAAAGATTTAAAAAAAGAATCTTTAAAAACAAACAAAAAACAAGACATTTATATTTTTACTTATATATAACCTTTTCGTAACATATAACAGTCAAATCATGTCAAGAACCTAACTGAAACAAATTTGCGTCCCATTGGAATGAAAAAAACCTATGTTTGTGATTATTTCAACACAGTGCTGGATATTCGTATTTCACACCTTGCTATTGCTCGGTATAAGATAATGAAGTTTTACATGACTACTTTAGATTTGTTTTTACACTTTAATCCGATGACTTAAAAAGTTTTGAGTCTTGATACCTTCTTTATTCGTATGTGTATACCAGCTCTATATTATTCGTGTAAGCCAGCTTTTTATCATTATTTTAAATCAGATTTATATCGTCGTTCTATGCTCGCTTCCTTACTTTTGTGCAAAATGATTTATATCGTAAATGTATATCCGATTTATCTTATATCAGATTGATATCGTTTCCGTATACATCTTTATATTTTTGTATACTCAGTTTATATTGTTAGTGTATGCCCGCTTTATATTGTAAGTTTCTACACTTTTAATATATATTTATGTATATTTATGATAGTATTCGTTTATACACACTTTATTTTGCTTTTGTATTCCCGCTTGATAATGTTCGTTTATACCCGCTTTATAGCGTTCGTAACAATCAGCTAAAATAGTTTTGTTCACCCATTTTATGTAGTCTACACGTTTTGTATCGTTCGTTTATATCTGCTTATATCGATAGTGTATTCCCACTTTATATCGTTTACGTTTTCCCAGTGTAGATTGTTCGTGTATACCTGTTTTATATCGATATTGCATGCCCGCTTTATATTGTAGACATATTACTGCTTTATATCGTTCGTATTTTCCCAACTTATATCGTTTGCCTTTTGCGGCCTAATATGTTTCCGGTATACCTTCTTTACAGCGTTCTTTTTTAACCGCTGTATTTATTTTTGTATGACCGCTTTGTATCATTCATATATACCGGCATTTAATATTTCTAACACTCCCGCTTTATATAGTTCCTGTATAACCAATTGATAAGGTTTTTGTGTGTCAGCTTTTTACTATTCGTGATATCGTTCTAATATGCCAGAATTTCTTACTTTCGCTAAATATTGTTCCTTTATACCCGCTTTATACTGTTCCAGTATAAAGCTGGTATATTCTACTTGAATATCCGCTATATATTTTCTTTTATACCCGCTGTATTTATTTTTGTTTATGCTAAATTTGTGTTGTTTTTTGTGTCCCAGCTTTATTTCGTTCTTGTTTACATGTTTTATACCGTTAGTATTTATACTGTCTATATCGTTTGCTTGACATCGTAAGTTTATACCCACTTTTTATATGTCTTTAAATCCCGCTGTATATCGTTCGTTTATACCCGTTTGACATCGTTCGTTACAATTGGCTTCAACATTTTTTGTACACCCACTTTATATAACTCGTGTACATCCGCTTTATATCGTTCCTTTATAACGCTTTATATTTTTTGTGTAACTGCTCTATTTCGTTCTGATATTTCCCTTGTATATCGATCTGTATATCCGCTTCATATCGCTCGCGTATTCCGCTGTATCTCGTTCATGTATATACCAGCATTCTTGCTTTCACGACTTATATCGTTTGCGTTTACCGGCTTAATATTTGTCTGGTTTACCTACTTTATGGCGTTCTTGTTAAACCGCTCTGTTTATTTATTGTATAACCGATAAATATCGTTTGTATATATCAGTTCAATAAATTTGGGTTGTAGCCTCTTTTTGAGTGTTTGTTTATATCCAATTTTTATCGTTTTCCTATGCCAGCTTTCTTACGGTACTGTCTAAACGCTTGATATATTGTAATATATGTCCTTCTTATACAGCTTGTATACCCGCTTGATCTTGTTCTTCTACGCCCATTATCTTACTTTCGTTTATATCCGTGTACTTACATTTGTGCCTCCACGCTTTATCTCTTGTGCATAGCCACGTTAGTTGTTTGATACCCGCTTGTTATCCTTTTTTTATAGACGCTATATATCGTTCTCGTATACCAGTTTGATATCCTTTTCATATACCCGCATTTTATTATTCTAGTATGCAAAATTTATATTGTTATTATAAACCAGCTTTAAATCGTTCGTTTAACCGTTGTATTGTTTTATTGTATAACCACTTTATATCGTTCTGGCATACCAGCTTTATTAGGTTCTTTTATGCCCTCTTCATATCGTTCATGTATTCCCGCTTTTATATCATCCGTGTATACCCCCTTTTTATCGTTCGTGTGTACTTGGTTGATATCGTTCTATGCCCGCTTTCTTATTTTCGTTTATACCCGTTTTCCTAAGTTTGTGTTTACAAGCGTTATATATAGTAAAGACATCGCCGCTTTATATACTTCTTTATACCCGCTTGATATCTTTTCCTTATTCCCGCTTCACATCGTTCAGTATAAAGCTGTTTATCCGACTTGTATACCACTTCCAGACGTCACTTCCATGTGCTTGATATCGTTTATATATACCAGCGTTACATCGTTCTAGCATACCATCTTAACATCGTTCTTGTATATAGAATATAAAACTGAACTTAAGATATCATTTTGTCACCAGTAGTATTATACTACAGCTGACTTCACAATACAATTTTGCAGGTGTAGGAGCGTGAAATTCTGAACTCACCCACGGATACGAATAGGTACCACACTGTCTCATTAGTGAGAATAAATTAACTTTAAACAGTGATGATCACTATCATAATCTTCTTTCACATTCAGGGATATCTACATGTATATTTAAGGTAGTATTTTCATTTATCAACTCTTGTATCATTCCCATATGCCAAGTATATCTATTTTTTGAAAGTGATGTTAATTTAGGAGCAATCTTAATTTTTTTCAACATTTATACTGAAACTGTTTGGTAAATTATACGTATTTATTAATGCTATTTTTATTATAATATGACAGGCGAATAGCAAAATTAAAAAAAAAGATTAAAGTGCTATATCAGTTGAACTGCAAATATGGTGCACGTTGACAAACACACCAGTTTTATTGCCGTCACTGTTAGGTCACTTCGCACCATTTAAACCATGCGTAAGCACAATTGTTGGTACAAGAATGATGTACTAAGAATGAGGTCAGCCACGGCATCTCTAATGGAAACTAAATATTGCTTATAATGATAATGTCGCTAAATACAACGGCTATTTGAACACATTATTGGGTAGCACTTAATTTGAAGTTTGTAATATAATTAGTCACACCTTAATTTGAAGATGTATATAATTTAAATTACAGGCACACGCGATGTATTTCGTGTTAAATGCCAACTAATAGATGGTATCGGTTCAAAGTATGGTCACCTGAATAGTATGAATAGGTAGTATCATGCGAAATTCACCTCGGAACGTCACTTTAGACTGGATTGACAAAGAAGTCAATGTGAAGTCATGAATGTCATTTGTAACGCCTTAATTGGCATATGTATAGAATGTTCGTGACATCAAAAAAGCACGATGTAAATACGATCTAAGGAATTGAGTGGCGGAATAACGGTGAACGTCGTCAATCATTCAAGGTTAGAGATAACGTACTCAACGAAAGTCAATGATATAATGTGATAACAAAGAAAAAGTATAATATAATATTATAGGGTCATTGCATGAATATTGGGAAATATTGTCCCTCGCAAGATGCTATATTGCACTCGCAAGCTCGTGCAATATAGCATCTTGCGAGCGACAATGTTTCCCGGGTTATTCATACAATTACCCTTTTATTATATAGTAATAATTTTTTGAGTGCTTTTAAGTGATTATTCATTACCTTTTGATATTATGTAATATTTAACTATAATATTACCATATTTTTCAAATGATCAATATTTTGTTTACAGTTGATTTTGTCTTTTGTTGGTCTATGACTTCTTTAACTTTACTTCCGTCGACAATCAAATTCACTTTTATATGTTCAATTTCAAGCGGATGAGCTAAATCCCCCTTCGATAGCAGATAATGTTTTGATTTCGAAATAGATCAATACTGCTAGGTCTGTACTAGACTTATCTCAGGGCATTTACTGAAATAGTATGAAGAATTTAACAATATGTTAGTAACTGGACACATTAAACAAATCAATACGTTATGGCTTTTAAATAAAATTAGAAAGTAGAAAAATATAATTAATATGAGGAAAAGGCAAACAAAAAAATATGTATAAGCACTTTCCGAACACACTGACGTATATTTCAAGATCATGTCCGTGAAATAAAAAAAATTCCTTCATATGACACAAACACAAAATCATTTACACCATCACTTTATTATCTCGAACTCGGTTGACTCGATACCTCCGTTATATCCATACAATGTTTCAGTTCAGGCATTGTTTCCATCTCTACACACGAATTCGTCCTCTGATCAGTTGACAAATTATAACATAAAAACTATTGGATGCACACTTTACTGAGGGAATTTGTTTTGATTAATTTTACGAAATGGGATAGAATATCATTTGCACTTGCGCATTGGAAATTCCAACCTCTACGTGAACGTCATTAAGAAGTATGGTTGCCAGTTTTAATTATTTTTTTAAATCTTGTGGACTAATACACTTATTCATTTGTGAGACACTTTCTAACATGCGTTTCTCCTTCGATTGTTTTATTAGAAAGATATTACTATCGTTTTACATTGTTTCAATTTAATTTGAATTCTTTAATTGCTTCTGACTTAAATAAAAAGTCCTGGCAGCATAGTAATCTATATAACTACAATGTACTACACTTAACCCTTTATTTTTTTAAAAGTATTATATTTTACAAAGCCGCTAAAGGAAATTTTTAGATGCAAGAAAAAACACTTTTTTAAGGTTAAGAAGAAAGAGTACTTTGAAAAATTGTTACAATGAACAGCGTGGAAGGACCCCTTACGGTACTTGATACGCCATAGCGGGATAAAAGTATTGACTTAATAGAATATGGATTCTTATGCATATGTTTACTCTGAATGAGTTTATTTTGCTCGCCAAAAGCCACACACTACACATTTGAGTGCGTACGTATGATTAAATTAACGTGAAGCAGTCTATCACAGCTACAATTGATAAATGTGTTTATAATTCACTAAACAGTAAAATATACAGTGTGTTAAACTGGGTTATTGAGTTTCATTGTTTGACGATGAGGTTTTGTTATTCATGTCATTTTGTCTTTAATTTTATTGTAATTTATCATCTTTAATTTGTTTTACCAGAGGGTGTTTGAGCTACTGATGCGTAGAACAGATTCTACTACTGTTGTCCATATCGCACGAATTTTGTCTTGTTTTGTTTACTAACAAATTTTAATGATAATGTACTGAATCTATTTAACATTGATGAATTCTGCATAGTTGTATTTGAATATGCAAGTTAAAGGGACGCCTTGTAACAAAATGTAATTCCACGACAGTATCATATCAGCAAAAATACATACAACTTAATACTACTTTAAATTACAAATGGAGGATAATGTTATATAATCATCAACTATAATCTTGCGCTGCATTTACTGCTCTAATATAACATGAGTTTCATACGAAAGACATAGCACCCAAAGGAAGCTCCACAATGCGACAGTAAAACCAGTAAATCCTTGTTAAATAAATGTAGAGTGAAGCACTCTTTGCCAAAAAATAGACTCGAACTGACACCACTAAAGTTGAAAACAACAGTTTTGTTTATCTAAAAACGCAGTCGGCATTGTTTTTGACCTTTTGCTATTTATTATGAACGATTTTTCCATCATTTTGCCAGCTATATCTTGGGGTCCAGTTTTTATTGAGAAGTACCCAGAGAAAATAACGTCATTAACAATACTTAAATTATATTGTGTATGATGCTAATAGAGCAGTACATGCAATGCTTGCTTTTTTAGGTTAATGCAATAAGAAGAAAAGGATAAATAACTTCAAAATAGTAATTTTCACGACAGCTTTACGAATACTGTGGATCGTTTCGATAGCACCAACTAGCGACTGTGATACGATTAAACGTATAATGATAGTATCGTTCTTAAGTGCATTTGTCATAGCTTTGATTATTATATATATATGGAAAAATGTGTGAATAGGATTAAATGGATTTATATAAACACATTGACTAAGGTTTCCTTAATGGATGTAGAAGGTATGTATGTTTTTAAGTTGTAGTTGCATGCATTATTTGAAATCTAATTTTTTAAGTGAAATCCTCAAAAGGTACATTGATGGGTCTGTTTATCGTGTCTTCACGTCATTTCAGCATGTTATTTCTATCATGTCATTACGGGTGACGTACAGAAATTTAGCATGCAACTTCTGGCAAATTAATGTATGTAATATCATTTCTAGAAGATGCACTTCATATTGCCGTTCATCTGCGATGTAGGCTAGATAAGAACAGATTGTATAGAATGTTGAATAAAAAAGCCTCCAAAATACGAAAAATATCGAAGAAAACCGACCGAACAACAAGAGACGAAAGTCAATGGCCAATTACAAATCGGGACATATAATATTAACTGTTGAATAACTGAACAACTTTTAAACAAAATAGAATCCCGCATGCTCTTAAAACATCACTTCTATGACAAATCAGCTGAAACGGGTTAATTCGAGAAGCAAAAAAATATATAATATATGAGGAAATAACAGTAATAGTGTATAGAAAATTTTGTTTTATGAATTATGGTATGTTCTTTCTGTAGGTTTAGCAAATAATCAATTATTAAATGAAACGTTATATAAATACTGAACGAAACCTTTCGTAAACCATATCGGATAATTTTGCAATTTTTTCCTATAAACCCATCTGAAAGAATAAAATACAGCATTTGTCAAAGCAATAGATGATCTGTGAAGTTGCATTAGGGCCAACAAGGCTAAAATAAATTTGTTTATGAATGTCGACACGGATGTCTCAACGATATTAGCAGATGACAGAAATCCACATGAAAACTTGTACACCAATAATAAATAATATACGATATTTAACACCAACGCTTAGCGACACTCATTTAATACTTCTCAATTCTATTTATAAATGTATATTTGCCTGTTTTTTTGCTTATCGTGAAACAGGAAAAATGCATATTATATGTTTGTAAAAAATGGCCGAGAAGTTGAAATATACCTACTAACTTACTCTAATACTTAACACTATTATGATAGAGTTAGACTTTTGGGTAGAAATCCCGAATGTAGATATGTATCATCTCTCTTTTTCACACGTTAAGATTGGATCAATTTCAGCCTGTATTCCCATTGTATATTGTCACTGTATACCCGCGTTATATCGATCTTGTATACCAACTTTATATAGTTGACACATAACTGCATTATATCGTTTGTATTTTACCGATGTACATCGTTTGCCAATACCGGCTTAATATCGTTCGGATATACCTCATATATAGCGTTCTTGTTTAACTGCTGTATTAAATTTTTGTATGACCGCTTGATATCATTCATATATTCTGGCGTTATATATTTCTAAAACACCCGCTTTATATAGTTCTTGTATACCCACTTTATAAGGTTTTTGTGTGTCCGCTTTTTATCGTTCATGTATACCACAGTGATAGCGTTCTTATATGCCCGCTTTCTTACTTATTGTTCCTTTATAACCGCTTTATACTTATCCAGTGTAAAGCGGGTATACTTGTATACCCTATTTATATTGTTCTTTTATAGCCGCTATATATTTTTCGTTTATGTCCAATGTATGTTGCTTTTTGTGTATTAGCTTTTCTACCGTTGGGTCGTAAAACGGTTGTACACCATATCATTTCAATATTTTACATTATTAAGTAGCCACAGATGTGAAAGTAACATAGAAGAGTCTAAATGTCCCTCACGCTCTGGTTATAATCTGTCCAGAATATTGTAATAATACTGCAACTTCTAGATATGTTGATTTTATCTGAAAAGTAGTTTATTCTAATGGCGGCTTGAAACTGATAGCTATGATTATAATGGTCTTAAACTGCTTCATATGCCTTACGTTATCTTTAGAATACCTCTGTTGTTCTGGTTTTGTCTTATATATCTAGTTTGTACCTCTTGAGCAAAAGATGGATGAGAACCTAAGTAAACAATTTGGAAAAGAAATTATTTGAGTGTAGATCAATACTGTTAGATTTGTTCTATAATACTTATCTCAGGGCATTTACTGAAATATTATAAAGAACTGAACAACATGCTTGCCACTGGACAAATTAAATCAATCAATACATAAACGTTTTTTAAATATAAATAGAAAGTAGAAGAATTTTTAATGAGGAAAAGGCAAACAAAAAGATATATTTATCAGCAAGTCGTTAAGAAGTCTTGTTGCCAGTTTTAGTGTTTTTTATGTTAAATTTTGTGCAGTGATGCACTTATTCATTTGCTAACATACGTTTCTCCTTCGATGTTTTGTTAGAAAGGCATTACTATCGTTTCATATTGTTCCAATCTAAATAGAATTATTGAATAGTTTCTAACTTCCATAAAAAGTCATGGGAGGATAGTAAACTATATAAGCACAATGTACGTAAAAGATTACACTTAACCCTTTCTGGTGTTAAAAGTGTTTATGATATTTTACAATCCTCAAAAGGTATTTTTCAGATGTGAAGAAACACCGCTGAAAGGTTAATATGAATGTGTAAATTTGAAAATTTTTTACAATAAACAGTAAGTATTTCTTACGGTACTTGATACTCTATAGCATTACAAAAGTATTGACTGCATAGAATATGGATAAATCTACATATGTTTATTCTGAGTGAATTTATTTTGCTTGCCAAAAGGAACTCTCTACTTAATAAGTATTACCTATTTGAGTGCGTACGTATGATTAAAGTTGTGAAGTGGAATTCGCCAAGGTGTGATCGGCTCTGTTTAATATATAATAAGAATTGACATTTTTCATTCCATTCTCAGCAGATTTATTCCTACACCATTAATCTTCAGAATTCATAGTATCTCTGTACTGAAAACATCATTTAAATTCACTAAAAGAACACAAACTAAAAACAAACATATTGATAATTTAACAGGAGGCAAGTAGTTGTTCTCCTACTATCTTGTATTTTGGAAATTTAAAGTTTATTCAATGTAAAACCAATGTTTCTGTATTACTGACTAAAAACATATTAGCCTTTACAATCACCAGACAAAGCATACTATGGTACAGGGCCCATTTACAGTAGGTATGTGATCATATAAATAATTTACATAGAATCACACGAGCATTGTAATTCTCGTTAAATTTGTTGTTTTAGAAATATAAAATATTTTCTTTGTTTGATGTCAGTAATTTATTTAGCAGTGTTTTTCCAGTTTTACCAATTCGGAAGAAGAAATAACTAAATTCTTGCAGAGAACAAGTTTCAAGACAACGTTATAATAACAATAGTGAGGTTGGTAGGTATCATTTTTGCTTAAATATGTCATGAGTACATACTATCATCAGTGTACTTGTAATATTGATCTGTATAATTGCATTCGTAAATACAAAGGTGAGAAAATGAATGACAATATTTGTATATTAATTTGTCAACAAAGTAGGCGAGTGATTTTCCACGATGTATGTTAAAGTATTACACTGTTTAGATAATTTATACGACTTGCATGAAGCTTTAGAAATGTGTAAATTGTGTAGGAATCTATCACTGCTACAATTAATAAAGACTTTTGTTATTTATTAAACAGTAAAATGTACAGGGTGCGTTATTGAAAAAAGATTCAAAGTTTGCACAATGGTTTACAGATTCTAATATTACATAACAGACATACATAAAGTACAGCCAAGAGAAGTAAACAGCATCAAGGGCATTAGTCTAGACTAAATATGCACAAACAATTGTCAATTTGATGCGTAGAACTGATTGCACTACTGTTGTCCAATCGCACCAATTAAAATTTGTCCTTGCTTGTTTAGTTTACTTGCAAAATAGTCAATGGAATCTAGTTAGCGTATTGTGTTTACATTTCCCAACGTATACGTTATTCTAGATCCTGCGATCGATATTCCGATTTTCTAGACCAATCACTGCTGTTGACTGCTAAAGTATGCAACAAATGTTTGTTGCACATAGGATGATGTTATCTCTCCAGATCTCCAGAAGGTCTATGGTCGGAACCACGACTTAATTGATCAGTGTCTTAAATACGATCTGACATTTTCGCTGAATCATAGGTAGTGTTTCCTATTCCCGGATTTGACTTTTTCCTAGACAAGACAATGAGTAACTAGACGGGTGTCTAATTAGAGGCAGGCACTGCTTACTCGTCCGAAGCACCTGAGTGTACCCATGGTTTTTATTGGGTTCGGGTTATTCTGTGTTTTCGTTTTTTTGGTTTTTGTATTGTGTTTTTCTGTATCCTGATTTGTAGCTGTTCCTTGGCTTCTGGCTAATGTTGTTCGGTCGGTTTTATTTGCTATATTTTATAAAAATATATAATCATTAACTATAATCTTACGTTGCATTTACTACTCTAATATGTGTTTCATAAGAAAGTGATATCAACCAAAGGAAGCCCCACTATTCGGAACCGAAACCTCCACTCCTTGTTAAATAAATGTTGAGTCAAACACTCCTTGATAAGAGATAGATACGAACTGAGAACACTAAAGTTGACAACAACAGTTTTATTTATTTAGGTTTATATACAAAAAATTCTTCGCCTTCTAGTTTTCATATTCTTCAGCTATATCACGGCGCCCAGTCTTGATTGTAGGAGTACCTGAAGAAAACAACGTCATTAATAATACGTAATATCATGTATGATGCAATCGAGTAGTTAATAAAATGATTGCTTTTTTAGATTAAAGCAAACAGAAGATATGAATATTGTGAATCGATTCGATAGCACCAACTAGCGACTGTGATACGATTAAATGTATAAGGATAATATTTTTCTTAAGTGATTTTTTGGTGGCTTTGATTTGTATATACATTTTATGTGGAAAAAATGTTTGGAGAGGATTACATGATTTTTTTTACTCAAATTCACTGAGGTTCCCTTGATGGAGGTAGAAGGTATGTATGTTTATAAGTTGTATTTGCATGAAAGATTTGAAATCTAATTATTAAAGTGAAATCTAACAAATCTACATTGATGGGACTGTTTATCATGTCTATTTGTCATGTCAGCATGCGATTTCTATCATATCATTACTGTTGAGATAAATAAATTTAGCATGCGCCTTCTGTCAATACAATGCATGTAATATCATTGATGGTAGACACATTCCATATAATTGTTCATCTTCGATGTAGGCTAGTTTTGAACTGATTATATAGACTGTTAAATAAAAAACACGCCTAAAAAGCCAAAAAAAAACCGACTGAACAACAAGAGCCAAGAGTCAATGGACAATGACAAATCCGGATATATTATATAACTGTTGAAAAACTAAACAACTGGAAAACAAAATAGAATCTCGGATGCTCGTACACATTACTTCTATGACGAATCATCTCAAACGGGACAAGTCGAGAAGCGAAAAAAAAAAGATAAATACCAGGAAAGGGTGTTAAGAAAATTTCGTTTTAAAAATTCTGAAATGTGCTTTCTGTAGGTTTATCAAATAATCAATCACAAAAAATCAAACGATCTATGAATAAATACCTTTTGTAAAACATAGCGGATAATTTTACTATTTTAACCCTATAAACTCATCTTAAGAATAAAGTACTGTGAGCCTGTATTTGTCGAGTACTAAATGTTCGCTGAAGTCGTATTTGGGCCAACAAGTCCAAATAAATTTGTTTCTGAATTTCGACATGAATGCCACAACGTTATTAGCAACAACACATGACAGAAATGTACCTGAACAATTTGAGAAATATAGCAAATTGTACAACAATAACAAATAAGAGACACTTCATTTAAATTTTTGTAATACTACTGTTGAACGATTTTCCCAGATGTTTTATTTTATTTTCAATAACAATGCTCTCATTCCGGTGCATATGTAAAGTTGGGAAGTCAATTCATATTGGCGTAATGCATCCATAAAAGGTATAACTTTACTATTTTTGAGTTCGTTTTTGTATATCGTTTTAAGTTTGTCTGAATGTTCATTTGCTAGACCGTTTGTTCATCCGCCCACATTCACAAAACAAGTAAATAGAAACTTATTTCAGATAGTACACTAAAGGAAATTTATATTTTAGTGTTTCATATTTGACAAACCTCCATTTACGTTTCTGTAACATATTTTACTCGTGGTTATACATGAACATTTGTTCTTTTTTTGTTAGCTTTTTTACCAACAAATTTCAATCAACTAACCAACTCACATACTGCTGTTATGAAAGCGGGAGGTTTGGCATGCCATACAATCTGGTTTTTACCACCATTTCTTTTGAAATGCCTTTACCTATTCAATGGCATTATTGTTGTATCTGTTTTTGTTTATTGATTCTGGAGTTTACCGGTTTCTCCCACTTTGATTTGTGGATTGTTTCTTTTAACAGTTTCCTTGGTGTTCGGTTTATTGGTATTACCTTCATTTAATAACCATGCAGTTTTTATTCCTCTTCACCAGTTTAATAAACAACATGTATCACAACACATTTTTGACCTCTTATAGCGGGTATATTCTTCCAGTATACACGCTTTATACTGTTCTTTTATACCCGCTTATATTTTTCGTTTTATGCCCAATTATGTTGTTTTTGGGTACCAGCTTTATATCGTTCGTTTCTACACGTTTTATACCGTATGTATCTATACTTTTTATATCGTTCTTAGAGATTCGCTTGACATCGTAATTCTATAATCACTTTATATCTTTGATGTAATCTTGCTTTATACCGTTCGTATATACCCGTGTATACCCGTTTGACATCGTTCGTTACAGTCGCATCAACATTTGTTGCACTCTAACTTTATATAGTTGGTGCCTCCTAGCTTTATGTCGTTCGTTTACCTCCTTTTTATATCGTTTATTTATACAGTTTTATATCTTTCTTGTGTACCTGCTCTAGATCGTTCGAATATTTCTTCTGTATATCGTTTATATCGTTTGCGGTTAAGGGCTTAATATCTTTCCGGTTTGCCTACTTTATAGCGTTCGTGTTAAACCACTCTGTGTTTTATTGTATAACCACTTTATATCGTTTGTACATACCAGTTTGTTTTTTAAACTGGAGTATAGCCGCATTTTAAATGTTTTTGTGTATACGATTTTGATTGCTGGTTTTGTTTGTTTTGTTTGGATGTTGTTTAACGTCACTTTCAGGAATTTGTTTCAGCTGTATCATGGCGTCCAGTTTTTATTGGAGGAAAGCCGGAGTACCCAGAGGAAATTCCCGACCTTCGGTAGGAAAACTGGCAATCCTTGTCTATTAAGATTTGCAGTCAAACGCACCCTGCCCGCAGTGAGGTTCGAACCCGCAATTTCAGTGTTGACCATATGATCAATAGCAGACGAACTACCTTAATCACTCGGCCCTTTATTTTTGGTATGTGCCCGAACAGTCTTGTCTAAACGCTTATTGTCATGCGTGAATAACCACGTTATATAGTTGTTTAATTCCGGCTTGTTATCCTTTTTTTGCTGCTATATATCGTTCTTATATGCAAGCTTTATGCTCTTCTTATAAACCAGCTTTATTTTATTCTAGTTTGCCCAAGTTATACTATTCTTATAAACCAGCTGGAAATCGTTCGAACATTTCCGCTTGGTATTGTTCATTTATATCCACTTTATATGGCTTGTGTATACCCGCTTAATATCTGTTTAACAATCCTCTTAAATAGTTTGAGTACACTCACTTGATAAATTTCGGGTCCTAACGCTTTGTATCGTTTGTGTGCATACTCTTTATACCCGTTTCATACTCTCGTATCGTTCGCATACAAATGCTGTATATGGATTGTGTATACCCTCTTTATATCGTTCACGTATACTCGATGCATATCGTTTTTGTATACCCGCTTATATCGACCTTGTATACCCAATGTATATTGTTTACGTATACTCGCTTCATATCGTTCGTATTTTTGTCTATGCCGGCTTTATATCGTTCGTGTATACCTCCTTTTAGCGTTTGAGTTTACTAGTTATATGCATTTATGGTTTAACTGCTTGATAGCGTTCATATATACCAGCGTTATATCATTCTAAAAAACTCGCTAAGAATCGTTCTTGAATACCCGCTTTACAAGCTTCTTTTATGCGCGCTTTTTATCGTTATTGTATTCTTGCTATTGTATACTCGCATGATATCGTTCTATATGCGCTTTCTAATTTCCGTTCATTCCCGTTTTCCTAAGTTCGTGTTTACAAGCGTGATATAGTAAGTGCATGGCCGCTTTATATACCCGTTTTTATATTGTTTTTCTATGTCCAATTTATATTGTTCTTGAATGCCAGCATTATTTCGCACGTCTACACGTTTTATTTAGTTAGTGTCTACACTCGTTATATCGTTAGAGTACATTCACTTTATATGATTCGTTTAAACCCGCTTGATATCGTTGCTATTTACCCGCGTTTGTTTCGTTCGTATACATTTGCTTTATATCGAGTGTGTATAGCCGTTCTACATCTTTCACGTACACCCACTGTATATCGTTTGTTTATACTCGCTTGATATCGTTGTTGTATAATTGATTTGATTTAAACATATTTTATTCATGAAATACATGAATTGGATTGGATAGCAGGACCAAGCCTATATATATCCTCTCCATGGTAACATCAAACAATGGCACAGACATGTCATAATTAAGTCAAAGAAAGACAACTCAAATTCTATTGTAAGCCAAAAATCTCAGTTATTATAATGTTTCTTTGTAATTATTAATAAGGAAAATAAAGAAGAATTATCTAATAATTTACATGTATATATCATAACCAAATGTAGATAGATTCCAAGCAAGGATATGGAATATGAGATCTGTGGCTTTTCGAGTACATGAGAGAAAAAAAAAATAGGAAGGAAATATAGATGATAGATAACGGAACAAACATATATACAAACAAAATAGAGAAATAACACATAATATTTTAGTCATCATAATTATCATTAGTGCTCTCGATTGATAAATGCATTAATAATATTAATTATTATTCATTTATATACCTGTATTACTATTAATTAATTAATTAACCAATTAATTATATAAATCTTTTACTTCCCTTTATGAAATCATGCACAGACAGGACCAAAGTTTTATTTTGTTCATTATTACAAATTGTACTGCCATATAAAATATTTTGAATGTTAAAGTCAATATTTAAAGTTGCAAATGTATTCAGAAGATTTTGTCTCTGAATACTATAAGAGGGGCAATACATAAAAAAATGGCTGGGATCTTCATTTGTATGGTTACAACGAGGACAGGCAGAACTATCAGATAAATGATGACATAGTAAGTGTTTATTCAGATTACTGGCATCATTTCGCATCTGACAGAGTATTATATTTTCTTTTCTATTTCCTTCATTGAAATATTCAGGACAAGCCATTACATTAGATTTTAACCTTTTCTTAAATATTTCAATGGAGGGACTTGTTTTAATTGACTCTGGAAGATTATTCCAAAGTTTAAAAGTGTTGGGAATAAAACTTTTATCATAAGATACAGAATTACAAAAAGGAATTCTAAAATTACTCTCTGAAATAGCATTTCTCAGATTATAGTTATGAATATTGACTGTAAATGGTTGTACAATATCATGTAAATATTGTGGCGTTAAGCCGTGCATAATCTTATATAATAATATAAGTTTATGTTTTTCTCTTCTCTTATAAAGAGGCTCCCAACCAAGTTCTTCATAAAGTTTAGTTTTAGACGAGTTTATTCTTAAACCGGTGATAATTCTGCCTGCCTCAATTTGCACACTCTCCAATAGATTAGCTTCATAAGTTGTACAGTTATCCCATACAACATCAGCATATTCTAAAATTGGTCGAATAAATGACATATAAATAGTTATTAGTACTTTTCTGTTCACTTATATATATTAATGATATTACTGAGGGTATTGATTGTGGAATAAAACTTTTTGCTGATGATACATCACTGTTTGTGATAGTGGATAATAATAACTACATAGAAGCAGCAAATAAATTAAATACTAACTTAGCTTCTATTCATGATTGGTCTAAGAAATGGGCTTTAAAGTTTAATCCTGATAAAACGGAATCACTTCTTTTTAGCAGGAAGAAAGTTAACCATTCTCCAATCCACTTTGGTAATCCAGACAATATTGTAAAAGATGTAACCTCCCATTGTCATTTAGATCTTGAATTCCAAAGTGATTGTAAATGGTTTGTTTGTTTGGTTTGTTTGGTGTTTTAACGCCACTTTCAGCAATTTTTCAGCTATTTCATGGCGTCCAGTTTTTATTGGGGGAGGAAGCCGGAGTACCCGGAGAGAACCCCCGACCTGCGGTAGGAAAACTGGCAATCCTTGTCAATTAAGATTGGAGTCGAGTACAGATTGTAAATGGAATAATCATATAAATAAAATATATAACAAAGCATGTGAGCGTTTAAATATACTTAGAATGCTTAAATATCGTTGTTGTATAACAATATATATCGTTCGTGCTTACCCCCTTTAGTCTTTTGTGCATATCCGATTTATATAGTTTTTTCCTTTTCCTTGTGTTATCGTTCCTTTTCACCTTCTATGCCGATTTATGTTGTTCTTGTATACCAGCTTTATGTCTTTCATGTATTCCTGTTTCATATTGTTCCATCATGTCTTTAGTGCCTAAACGTGTTTAGTGTCTATACGTTTTATCGTAGGTGTCTACACATTTGCTATCGCTTGGTATCCGCTACATTTCGTTCGTTTATACCCATTTTATATTGTAATTATATTCCGCTTTTATATCGTTCGTGTTTATCCGGTTATATAAATTTCCGCCTTATAATTTTCGCTGATACAAGCTTTATATCGTTCGCGTATACACTTGTTTATCGTTCGTGTGTACATTTTGATAAGTACACTGTACAACAATTATTCTATGATACACAAACCTATAGGTCGTATACCTCTTTTTACAATTTTACTAAACAATTAGGGTTGAATTTGGGAAGTCAGGACTTTACACTGTCAGTCTTTATCTCCCCAATACCTTGCTGAGGGCAACTCTTGAATTATATGTGCACAATTATTATAAGGATGAGAGTACTACGTAAGGCTCTTTGGAAAAATACCTTAGTTTCCATATCTCGATTCAGATTCGTATTTTTATTCAGAAAACATAAATCAAGATTTGCAATCGTGACTTGACTTTCGAGTATGGTTGTTTGGTCTGTTGCCATTCTTTAATTCATCAGCCTTATTCCATGTGACTGTTTAATTGAACAAGGTGTCAAAACCGTATCATTTTAAATAAATATGGGGGCCTCGGTGCCAGAGTGTTAAATGCAGTTAATCATGTTCTACTGATCATGTGGTCTGTTAACATTAAGGTTGTGTTTGAGTCTATGCCCTGGTACTCCTACTTCCCTCCTTCCCCAAAAAACTGGACGCCATGATATAGCTGACGACTGTTCAAAATGTCTCATAAATCACCCTTCAAACAAATAAGAAATAAATACAGTCTTTCTTTATGAATAACGTTTTAGGTCTACAACGAAAACATGTATATGCACATAATTACAATTTTAGAAGTTGAGCAAAATGTATTTGTGCTAGCTTTTTTTGTGGCACTAAATATTTTATGAGAAGACCAGGTTTTACAAAATGCATATTATTTGTATAATCAGCAAACAAATATCGTATATGATAATGTAAGAAATAATCTTTAAAAATCTTTAAGCATCTTGGCAACTTCTAAATGCGCAAAAACACTAATATATGTATTTAGTTTCTATAGTCAAAACTTCATTTTTAGTCTGTCAGAATCCAATATTGAATAGAGGTTTATTTGGTCGTAGACCAGTCATAATTTGTTGCACTGAAAATAAATACTAGTTTTTACGATGTCCTCGAGGTATGTGATCTAAATTAAACATTGAACTTAATGAACTTTTTGACGAACAAATATGTCCTTATAGGTGAATTTTTTAAACAATAGTAAAAGGACGTATTCGTCCGTCTATCCTTTATAATAGAAGATCGTGTTACATCGTTAAATCTTTAAGAAACAAAGAAAAACAAGACATTTAAATTTGTACTAAGATATAATCTGTTCGAAATACATTAAAACGGTCATTTAATCAAATCACCTGTTTCTTTTCATTCTTTTCTAACTACAATAGTTTAGAATTTTTGTTCCATCAATGTTGTCCTAATTTCATGACATACCTTTGAAACGCTAGCACCACTAAAAGTTGTATTTATTTGTTTTAACTCATATTTCATTTCATATTTTTTTCTACTGAAAATATGATCTTTCAAGTTAGTAGTCTTCAATCTTGAACTTGTCCAAATCTCTGTTATTTCAAATACTTGCAATCTTTTAAAACATTTCTAGTTTAACATAAGTTTGTAATACAAATAAAAGTACATCGTATAAAGCCATGTCTAGTTACTCAGGATGTATATAATCTGTGTAAACGTTTTAAAAAACAGATCACATTAAGATCTATTTATATGTTGAAGACGATGCCAATAAATAAAAAAAACAATGTATGTTTATAAGCCCAAACGTTTTACTTTTAAGAAAATCTTTGATCACAGTGCGAAATCCAAATGTGTTTTAAAGCATGGCTACTGTAAAAAAAAACAACTCACTACTTTATAAATAAGGATGTTTCTTTTCTGGTAAAATTTATATCGTAGTGACATCAAAAGAAACAGATCTGTCAGATAATTGGCGTACAAATGGGGCAAACTCAAATGAAATTAGGATCCACTGCAACAACAGTCAGCAATAAACCATAATGCACAATGCACATATACACCTTTCATTGCATATGTTATCAATTGAAAATATGAATATTTCAAGTTAGTAGTCTTCGATCTTGAACTTGTCCAAACCTCTATTATTCCAAATACTTGCAAGCGTTTAAAACAATTCTTGTCTAACATTATTTTGTCAAATTAAATTCTGTTCAAGCGCATTGTATACAGTTCTATTACATGTCTATTTACTCAGCATTCATTATCTGTTTAAACTTTAAAAGAAACGATCCAATTGAGACCTGTTATATATGTTGAAGACCAATCACGTAAATAGAAACAATGTACGTTGATAAGGGCAAACGTTTTATTTTTTACAAAATCTTTTATCACAGTGCAAAATCCTAATATGTTGTAAACCATGCTACTGTAAAAAAACAGCAACTCTCTACTCTATAAACAAGGATGTTTCGTTTCAGATTACATTTATATTGTCTAATTATTTAAGTTAAATCTAAAATAGCCACATTTATGCGTCTGTTTATCAGGCCTTCACGTCATGTCAACATGTGTTTTCTATCATGTCATTACGGTTGATTTAGAGATATTTAGCATGCACCTTCTGTCAATAGATTGCATGTAATATCATTGCTGGCAGACGCATGCTATTCGATGTAAGGCTATTATATAGACTGTTGAATAAAAAAGCCGCCTAAATAAGAACAGTAGCAAACAAATCGACCGAACAATAAGAGCCGAAATTCAATGTACAATTACATATCCGGATATATTATGTAAACTGTTGAATAACTAAATAGCTTGAAAACAAAATAGAATCTCGAATGCTCGTACGCATTATTTCTATGACGAATCAGCTTAAACGTGATAAGTAGAGAAGCGAACAGCTATAAGAAATGAGGAATACCAGCAAAAGGGGTATAGACAATTTATTTTTATAAATTATGATATGTGCTTTCTGTATGTTTTGCAAACAATCAATCACTAAATCAAAGGTTCTATGAATAAATACTGAACGGAACCTTTTGTAAACCAAAGAGGATAATTTTAAACTTTTCGTCCTATAACCTCATCTTCAAGAATAAATTACAGTGAGCGTGCATTTCTCGGAGCAGTACATGTTTGTGAATTTCTATATGAATTCCTCAACGGTATTAGCAACAAACCATGACAGAAATTGTACGAATTGTGCAACAATAAAAAATAAACGATATTCGACACCAACTCATAGCGAACCTCATTTACTACTTTTCAATACTATTGATAAATATATATGTGTCTTTTGTCACTCATTGACATAGTTTTTGGTAAATGTATTTTTGGCCAATACATTATTATAAGTTTTAAAAAATGGCCTGGAAGTGAAAACATACATATTAATGTACTCTAATACTTAACAATATTATTATAGAGTTGGACTTCTGGGGTGAATTAAGGACCGTAGATAGGTACCATCTCTCTTTTCACACGAGTTACCTGGAGCAATTTTTACCTTTCATTATTCGTTTGATCCCGGTATAATTCGCTTTAGCATTCCCGCTTGATTATGTTCGTCTACACCCGCTTTATATCGTTCGTAACAAGCATCTAAAATAGTTTTCGATACATACACTTTATATATATTTATTTCAGTATAAAGCGGGTATATTCTACAGGTATATCCGCGATATATTGTTCTGTTATACCCGTTTTATATTTGTTGCTTTTAGTGTACCAGCTTTATATCGTTCGTGTCTACACGTTCTAAACCATTTGCATCTACACTTTTAATTTCCTTCGTGGATATTGGCGTGACATCCTAAGTGTATACCCCTTTATATTTCTTGTTATTGGGCTGTATATCGTTCATGTATAGCCGTTTGAGATCGTTCATTTACAATACGCTTCAACATTTGTTGTACACCAACTTTATATAACTCGTGTACATCCGATTTATATCATTCCTTTATACCTGCTTTTTATCTTTCAGGTGTACCTCCTCTTTGTCGTTCAGATAGTTCTGTTGTATATCGATTTTTATATCCCTTTCATTGCGTTCACCTACCGCTCTGTATCTCGGTCCGGTATATACCCGCTTTCGTGATTTCCCAATTGATATCGTCTGCGTTTACAGGATTATTATCTTTCCTATGACCGCTTTATACGTCTATGTCCTATTGATATATCTCATGTATACCCGCTTAATCTCGTTCTTCTTTGCCCACTTTCTTACTTTTATTTATATCCGTTTACTTATATTCGTGTCTACACGCTTGATGTACGTGTATAGCCACGTTATATAGTTCTTTGATACCCGCTTGTTATTCTTTCTTTATAGCCGTTATATATTTGTTCTCGTATACAAGTTTTATATACTTCTGCTACACGCTTTATATTGTTCTTGTATTCCGAATTTGTATTTTTCTTGTAAGCCCAATTAATATTGTTCTTGCGAACCAGCTTTAAATTTTTTCCTATCGCTTGATATTGTTCGTTTATAAACACGGTATATCTTTTTTGCATACCCTTTGTATGCCGTTCTTGTCTACCCGCGTTTTATCGTTTGTGTGTACAAACTTGATATCGTTGTAACAATCCTCACCTACGCTATATAGTTCCGTCCTCACGCTTTGTATCGTTCGTGTAGATACTCTGTAAATCGTTTTATTACCGTTTATGCATGTGTTACCTCTCTATATCGTTCGCATACAAATGCAGTATATCGATTTTGTATACCATCTTGATATCGTTCACGTATACCCTCTTTATATCGTTTGTGAATACCCTCTTTAAATAGTTCTTGTGTACCCGTTTATATCGATCTTGTATACACACTTCATAGTATTTACGTATACATGCTTTATATCGTTTTATTTTCGATTATACAATGTAGTACGTGTATATACGATTTCTTTTATATCATCTTGATATAGTTTCCTTATACAAGCTTTATATTCTTGTATACTCGCTTTATACTGTTCGTGTATGCCGCTTTATTTCGTAAGCGTCTACACATTTGATAACGTTCGTGTATATTTATTCGATATTGTTCTTTTACACCCACTTTATAACGTTGTTACCCGCTGTATATCATTCGTGTATACGAGCCTTATATCGCTCTTGTATTCTCTCATTATATCGCTTGTTTATACCCGCTTTATATCTTTCGTAACAATCCGCTAAAATACATGTGTGCACCCACTTTATATAGTTCTTGTCTACAGACTTTGTATCCTTTGTATATATCTGCTGATTTCGATATTTTATGCCTACTTTATATGGTTCACGTATTCCCTTTGTATATTGTTCGTGAATACCCGCTTTATATTGATCTTATACTGTGGTTTCATTTATATTCGTGTGTATCAGCTTTCGGGGTTGAAGTAAAAATGACATTTCGTGGGATTCTTAAATTCGTTGTTGGCGAAAAAAAAATTAATATAAAATGAGGTCATCGCTTACATATTGCGATATTCACATACCGTGTTAGTCTGTACATTTTCTAATACGTCATTTTCAAGATATAATCGTTCTCGGGAGATGACAATTATAATGCTGATCACGGGATTTTATAGAAATTTACGGTACTTGTATTGGAAAGCGGCGACATTAAAATGAAATGGGAAAGCTTAAGAAAGACGATTCAAAACAAAACTTTTTTGTTGTTGTTGCGTGGTGCAAAGCCCGCACTTAACATACACTTATGAAAGGGCTTGTGTTTTGTGCCTTTTTATGTCGTTTGTAAACACAATTTTAAAAGACGGTGCGTTTAGAAAGTACCCAAAATAAAATAATTATTAAATGATTGTGTACATCTAACTACCTATCTTGAAAACTTCCTATCTATTGTTTTGTTTACAAAGGAACATCAAGTAATTATGATTAAACCGATTTTGATTTGTAACCGTAAATATAATTACCATAATTAATAAACATGTCATTTTATGAAAGTCAACAGTTCATTGTAAATTTCTCGAACATTCCCTGAGGCAAAGATTATTTGTTTGTCAATAAACTTGATGGCTATAGTTAGTGGTTTTAAATGATGGAAATGAGTATACAAGGTGTTAAAAATAAAAAATAGAATGCTTTATTGTCGTTATTTCAATTGAGAATGTTACTTAAATATTTGTTTATATATCAACACTTCAAAACGAAAAGGCACAAAGGGAACTATGTTCATTACTGACGGGATTACGCAATTAAAAAAAACAACGATACTGTTTATCAATTTTATTTCTGTTTTGTGTCGTAAACACAGTAAAATTGCTCATAATGCAAAATTGACATATACATCGAAACGATATCAATATAACTGTACATCTTGAACATCAGTAGTCATTGTACATGTAAACAACCGTACAGCTCTATATCGTTCGGATATTTCTGATTTATACCGACGTGTATATCCGCTTCATATCGTTCACGTTCGCCTCTGTATCTCGTTCATGTATATACCCGATTTCGTGCCTTCCCGACTAATATCGCTTGCGTTAACCGGCTTAGTATCTTTCGGGTTTTCTAACTATATTCAGATCGTGTTAAACTGCTCTGTTTATTTAATGTGTAACCGCTTAATATCGTTTGTATCTGCACGTTCTATAAAATTGGTGTATAGCCGCTTTCTGAGTGTTTGTGTAGATCTGATTTGTATTTGTTTTATGCCCGCTTCTGACGGTCCGGTATAAATGCTTGATATCGTACGTGTTTCTCCTATTTATTCAGCTCATGTATACCCGCTTAATCTCGTTCTTCTTTGGCCGCTTTCGCACTTTCGTTTATATTCGTTAACGTGGCTTTACTCTTGATGTCGTCCGTGTATAGCCACATTATATAGTTCTTTTATTCCCTCTCATTATCCATTTTTATGGCCGCTATATATCGTTGACGTATACAAACTTTATATCTTTCTGATGTACCCGCTTTATATTGTTCTTGTATGCCCAAGTTATATTCTTTTTGTAAACCAGCTTTAAATCTGTTGTGTATATCGCTTGATATTGTTCGTTAATAAACACTATATATCTTTTTCTGCATAGTATTACCCGCTTAATATAGATCGTGTATACCCGCTTTATATCGCGTGTGTATTCCTATTTGATATCGTTGTAACCATCCTCTTAAATAGTATGTGTACACCCACTTTATGTAGTTCTGGTCAACACGCTTTGTATCTTTCTTGTGCGTACTATTTATATGGTTTTATACTCGTTTTATTTATGTGTTTCCTTTTTATATCGTTCGCATATAAATGCTGCATATCGATTTAGTACACGATCGTGATATCGTTCATGTATGCGATCATTATGTTGTTCTTGTATACACCCTTATATCGACCTTGTATACCCGCTGTATATTGTTAACCTATACACGCTTTATATCGTTCATACTGTCCGATTGATATCGTTTGCATATGCCGGCTTAATATTGTTCGAGAATACATCCTTGAAATCGTTTGTATTTAAAAGTTATAATTTATTTATTGTGTAATAGCTTTATACCACTTTTATATACAAACGTTATATGGTTCTAGGATACCCGCTTAATATCGGTCTTGTATATAGAATTTAAAACTGCACAAGAGATTTTATTATCAGTGGTATTATATGTATGCCCAACTTATATAATTCTTGTAAACCATTGTTCTTGTATATCGGCTTGATGTTATTCGTGTACATGTATAACCGCTTTATTTATTTTTGCATACCAGCTTTAGTCGTTCTTGTATACCCGCTTTATATAAAACGGGTATACTCGCTTTATATCGCTTGTGTATGCTCACTTGATATCGTTATAACAATTCTCTTAAATAGTTTGTGTACATCCAATTTATTTATTCATTGTCCTCGCGTTTTGTATCGTTTGTGTGAATAGTGTTTATATCGTTTTTACCCGTTTTATTGATGTGTACCCTCTTTATTGCTGTCTCATATAAATGCTGTATATCGATTTTGTATACATTCTTGATATCGTTCACGTATACTCGATGTATATCGTTCGTGCATACCCTCTTTATATCGTTTTTGTATACCCGCTTATATCGACCTTGTAAACCCTCATTACAGTGTTTAAGTATACCCGCTTTATATCGTTCGTATTTTTCCGTTTTAATCGTTCGTACATATCATCGTTATATCATTCAATCATACCCGCATAACATCGTTCTTGTATACTTGGTTAATATCATTCTATGCCAGCTTTATTTCCGTTTAAACTCGTTTTCCTACGTTCGGGTTTACAAGCGTTATTTAGTAAACTCATCGGCGCTTTATATACTTCTGTATACCCGCTTGATATAGTTTCCCGTTTCACTTTTTTCATTATAAATTTTTATTTCCTACTTGTATACCCGCTTTATACTTTTCTTGTATTACCAATTTATATTGCTCTTGTCTTCCTCTTTATATTGTATTTCAATGCCGGATTCATATTGTGCTTGAATGTCAGCATTATTTTGCTCGTGTCTGTCCGTTTTTTATAGTTCGTGTCTACACTCTTTATATCGCTGGAGTACATCTACTTTATATGGTTCATTCAAACACGCTTGATATCGTTGTTGTGTACCCCGTTTTTTCCGCTCATATACATCTGATTTATATCGAGTTTGTATACCAGTTATGCATTGTTAACGTATACTCTGTCTATGTCGTCTGTTTATACCCGCTTGATAACGTTCTTGTATACCCGCTTTATATCGATCTTGTATAACCGCTCGATATAGTTTGTGTATTCCCGATTGATATTGTTTGTGTATACCTGCTTTATAGTAGTCGTGTCTAACAGCTGCTTATATTTCTTGTATTACACATTTATACACATTTTATGTTTACACTCTTGTTGTCGTTCGTGCATATTATATTTATATAGTTTGTACTTTCCCTCTTGTTATCGTTCATTTTACCTTATATGCCAGATTTATATTGTTCTTGTATACCAGCTTCATGTCTTTCATGAAATTCTGCTTTATATCGTTCCATTATGCCCGTTTTATATCGTTAGCATCTGCACGCTTTTCTCGTTGGTGTCTACACGTTTGCTATCGTTTTTATCATTTTTATGTTGTAATGGTATACCCGCTTCATATTTTTTGTGTATATCCAGTTATATAAATCTTCTTTTTCCGCCTTACATCTTTCGCTCAACAAGCTCATATCGTTAGCGTATATCCCTTTTTATCGTTCATGTGTAACTTCTTCAAAAGGACATTGTGCAAACATTATTCTATGATAAATATACAGATAGTTCGTAAACGTCTTTGCATCATTTAAATAAACAATTTTGGTCAAAATTGTGTAGTCAAGACTTATAGACTGACAGCCCTAACTTCTTAATGCCTTGTTTCCGGAAACTCTTGAAGAATATGTGTTCAGTTATTATAACGATGACAATGGAACGTAAGCATCTTCAGAAAAATGCCTTAGCTTTCATATATCGATTCAGTTTCGTATTTTTCTCAAGCAAGTTGAAAAGTTATATGTCCACAGTTATTAATTAAAACATGTTTGCATAAATGAAGATTTGCAATCGTGACTTAACTTTTGACTATGGTTGTTTGATCGGTTTCCATTCTTTAATTCATCATCTTTATTCCATATGTGAAATTGAACAATGTGTCAAAACCTTAGGCTGTGCTCCGTTTGATGGGAGGGAAGAAGAAACTCGGCATTGAATTGAAAATGTCATTTATTAATAAATATAAATGACGAAAACACAAATTAAAAGTAATAAAACATATATACATACAAATAGATAGAAATCATAACTACTATAATAAAGAACCCATCCCATCAAAGATGGGGATATTATAGGCCTTTTTACATATTCACAAACATCATAATACAGCTTAACAACTTTGTTTTTACAGAACGTAAACTACTTAAATACATAACTTATTCTAAAGTTGTTGATAATACATGCATGAGAAAAAACTGTAGGGTATAAAAAAATACAAACAAACCAGAAAACATAATAAAAACTAAAGTCCTTCATATTCATAATTTCCTTTACCAGAACTAAAATTTGGTTAGGGTGGGATGGCGGGTAACTTAAAACTATCTAATCCTAATGCACGTGCCCAAATGTGCAAAGCTTGTGTAGCTGTAATACAATGGATTAAACGCCTTCTGTTGGGAGATACGAGAAGGGATATAATAATTAAGACTGATAAATCTGTTTGAAATATGTTATCTATACCGACTTGCAAATTAGACACAAAATCATGTTTGTCAAAAAATCATTTATATGCTATAAATAAACATTTTTGTCAACACAGGCTGTGCTCCGTTTGATGGGAGGGAAGAAGAAACTCGGCATTGAATTGAAAATGTCATTTATTAATAAATATAAATGACGAAAACACAAACTAAAAATAATAAAACATATATACATACAAATAGATAGAAATCATAACTACTATAATAAAGAACCCATCCCATCAAAGATGGGGATATTATAGGCCACAGTATTGAATCCAAGCCTGTGGTGAAAAACTGAGAGGAAAAAACAAATACCCATTAGTAGTAAATAACAAGTCATAACATTATAACAAAGCTAGAAAAATTATATATAATTAGAGGAAAAAATAAAAATGTAATAAAGAGGTATTTACCCACGTAGCTAATGTAAAGTGTATATACATATATACAACATAAAAGTAAAATTTCTAACAGTTTGTCAGATGAATATTCGTATTCATGAACAAGTATAAATTCCACAAAAAATAATAAAATAATATGGAATAAATTGCATTGTATCATAATTCATGTTTCACACAGCAAGCAGTTTGATTTCATCAAATAAAAACTAACACCAATAATGGCATAAAAGCGCCACTTTATGGGCGACTGTATATTATTAATTAAGATTATATTGATAATAAGCATTAAAAAAAATTGTATATACATTTAATCCGGATTCAAACAGCACCTTCGTGGTCCTCCAACCGGAAATGTGTGAAACAAGAAACAATGTATAAGTTTTTACTGGTAGATTCGCACTAAAACCCAAAACCTTATTGTTTTAGGGATAAACGGGAAAGCGATAAAATACCATGAAAACGATTGTAAAAATTCATAACAGACACACAGGAGTGTCTGTTAAATAATACACACAATTTAAATATGATGAATACATTAATAATATGTCCACACCTACAATCCCAGATGCCTCATTATTGAAATTATTGTAAAACTTAAAATATCATATTATGTAAAGTTCCTCAAGTGAGAACACATAAATCACTGCCCGTTGCGGCTCATTTTCGCAAGATTGTGACTTGTAATCTTCGAAGAGTTTTAAATATATAAAGAACGCCCTAGAAACCCATATTTCTAAAAACAGCAGCTGTAAAAATAAGCAAGAGAGACTTGAATGGTCATGCTATATAAAGATAGTTAAAAATACGAAAACGTAATTTTATTGTAATGAGTGTTACTATGTATAAAAATTGTTCGTTATTTTATGTATACGTGCTAATTACTTGTAGCTAACGGGGGTGCACAGGTATACTAGTGAGAGACGTTTATTGAATATATGTTAATTGCAATCACAACATGTAATAGAAGATAACGTGTTCCTTTGAAGTGATTTTATTACAGAGTAATTTTTATAACAGCTTGATTATCTTTTGATACGGCTATCATGAAAAGGTGGAGATACGGGTACACCGATATACGTATATTTTTTTAGATCTATCGTAAACCGTCTGTTAGTGAAAGCAAAGCAAAACATTTTTTGCGGTATTTATATTTCACCGTTTTGATAAATTGCTATTCTACATACGAGTAAAAATTTTGGATAAATCTTATAATTTTAAATAAATTAGGATGTAAGCGGTCAAATTCAAAATTAGAATAAATACATCAAGATGTCATTTTATTACAAACTAACATAGGTACTTATGAAAAAAATCCTTATTTTATTACAAACATAATATACTAGTCCCGCTTGTTACATGCGTATGCAAATCCCGCGCTCCTAAATATATGTACAAATACTCATTCATAAGAGAGCTCAAAATCAAAATATTGTCCGTAACAATCCGTTTAAATAGTTTTGTATACCCACTTTATATTGTTCTTGTCTACAAGCTTTGTATCGTTCGTATATATCTGCTTATTTCGATGTTGTATACATATTTTATATAGTTCACGTATTTCGTTCGTACATAGTTCGTGTATACCCGCTTTACATCGATCTTATATACCTGCTTTATATTGTTGTCACATAACTGCTTTATACCTTTCATATTTTCCCGATTTATATCGTTTGCCTATACCGGCTTAATATCGTTCGGGTATACCTCCTTTATAGCGTTCTTGCTCAACCACTGTATCTATTTTTTGTATGACCGCTATATACCACAGCGATATCATTATACGCCCTCTTTCTTACTTTCGATTAATATTGTTCCTTTGTGCCAGCTTTTTATCTGTCATGTATACTTGCTAAATATCGTTCATATATTTCTGATGTATATCGATTTGTATATTCGCTTCATATCGTTCACGTACCCGTCTGCATTTCGTTCATGTATATACCCGCTTTCGTGCTTTCCCAATTAATATCGTTTGCGTTTATCGTCTTAATATCTTCCGGTTTACCTACTGTATAGTGTTCGTGTTAAACCGCCCTGCTTATTTATTGTGTAACCGCTTAATATCGTTTGTATCTGCAAGTTCTATGAAAATTGGTGTATAGCAGCTTTTTGAGCGTTTGTGCAGATCCAATTGTTATCGTCGTCCTATGCCCGCTTTCTTACGGTCCGGTATACACGCTTGATATCATATGTGTTTGTCCTATTTATATGTCTCATGTATACTGGTTTGATCTCGTTCTCTTTGCCCGCTTTCTTACTTTCGTTTATATCCGTTAACGTGCCTTCATGCTTGGTTTCGTCCGTGTATAGCCACGTTATTTCTTTTTTGCATACCCACTGTATGCCGTTCTTGTATACCCGCTTTATATCGCTTGTGTATACCAATTTGATATCGTTGTAACGATCGTCTTAAATAATTTGTGTACACCCACTTTATATAGTACGGGTCCTCACGCTTTGTATCGTTTGTGTGCATACTCTCTATATCGCTTTATACCCGTTTTATTTACGTGTTTCCTCTTTATATCGTTCGCATATAAATACAGTATATCGAATTTGTACACGATCTTGATATTTTCATGTATACCTGATGCATATTGTTCGTGTATACTGTCATTATATTGAATACCCCTTATATCGACCTTGTATACCCGCTTGATATTGTTTACGTATACCGGCTTTATATCGTTCGTACTTTCCTGCCTGATATCTCTTGCCTATGGCGGCTAAATATTGTTCGTGAATACATCCTTTATAGCGTTTGTGTTTACCCGTTATATTTATTTATTGTATAACCACTTGATATCGTTTATATATACCAGCATTATATCGTTTAAGCATACCCTCTTAACATCGTTCCTTTATATAAAATATAAAACTGAACTTGAGATATCATTTTATCATCAGTAGTATTTTATGCCAAATCGACAGTTGATTTCACCATGTAATTTTGCAGGTATATGAGCATGAAATTTGTAACTCTCCCAGGTATACATATAGGTACCACACTGTCTCATTAGTGAGAATAAATTAACTTTAAACAGTGATGATCACTATCATAATCTGCTTTCGCATTCAGGGCTATCTAGATGTATATTGAAGGTAGCATTTTCATGTATCAACTCTTGTATCATTCCCATATGTCAAGTATATCTATTTTTGAAAGTGATGTTAATTTAGAAGCAATCTTAATTTAATTCACCATCTATACTGAAATTGTTTGGTAAATTATACGTTTTTATTAATGCTATTTTTATCATAATATGACATGCTAATTGCTAAAAAAGACTAAAGTGTAATATCAGTTAAAAGGCAGATGTGATGCACGTCGACCAACACAACAGTTATAATGCGGTCACTGTTAGGTCACTACGCACCTTTTAAACCATGCGTGATCACAATCGTTGGTACAAGAATAATGCACTAAGAATGGGGTCAGCCACGCCAAACTGTAACTGTAAACTAAATATTGCTTATAATTATTATTTCGCTAAATACAACGGTTATTTGGACACATTATTGGGTAGTACTTGATGTGAAGTTTGTAATATAATTAGTCACACCTTAATTTGAAGATGTATATAATTTAAATTACAGGAACACGCGATGTATTTCGTGTTAAATGCCAAACTAATAGATTGTATCAGTTCACCGTATGGTCAGCTTATAATATATGAATGGATAGTACCGTGCGAACTTAAGTTCACGTGGTAACGTTAATTTAGACTAGATTGACAAAGAAGTCAATGTGAAGTCAGGAATGTCATTTGTAACGCCTTAATTGGTATATGTATAGAATGTTCGCGACAAAAGCACGCTGTAAATGCGATCTAAGGAATTGAGCGGTGGAATAAAGGTGAACGTTTCTCAATCATTTATAGTGAGAAATAACGTATTCAACGAAAGTCAATGATATAATGTCATAACAAAAAAATATAATATAATATAATATAATATTATAGAGTTATGGAATGAATATTGGGAAATATTGTCCCTCGCATGATGTTATATTGCACGAGCTTGTGAGTGCAATATAGCGTCTAGCGAGGGACAATATTTCCCGGGTAATTCGTGCAATACCCCTTTTTATAATATTGTAATAATTTTTGGAGTGCTTTAAGGTGATTATTCATTACCTTTTGCTATTATGTAATATTTCTAGGTAAAATATTATCATATTTTTCCGATGGTCAATATTTTGTTTACAGTCGATTTTGTCTTTTGTTGGTCTATGAATTCTTTAACTTTACTTTCGTCAACAATCGAATTAACTTTCATTTGTTTAGTTACGGTTCTGCTAATTCTCCTCACGATAGAAGATCATGTTTTGTTGCTACGCACCCGACTTCTTTGCTTCTTATTTTAATATAGATACATGTATTTGAAAATACCAATTCCAACACCCAATCTACATCAGTGCGATGAATAAGTATTACTAATATGTTCAAAAAGTTCATCAATAAATATAATCTCAAGTCGGAGAGTTACACTAATGTACGTCTCGCCTGCCGGCACCATTGAAATACCTTGTTATTCCCTTATACACTCATTAATCTATTAGCTATTGTGAAAATAATCCAACATTAAGTCTTGCATTCTCCAAATATACCAACCACTCAACTGAAAATCCAAGATGAAGCAAAAGATAAGGATGCAGCTGTAAAAGTTACGCATATCAAGTTTCAATAACCTAGGACTTAAAGTTCATATCTCAAGGTGCTGAGCTCATGAAGCTTGCACATTGACAGTAAACTCTGTCGCCAACGCCGCCGCAAAAGCAACGCCTATGTCTCGCTCCGCTTCTCTGGCGAGACAAAAATGGAGATGCCCATAAAAACTCAAAGCGAAGCACGAAATAATGCGGTACCTACATGACTTTTACTGTATTGAGTAGTCCTTGTTATTGTGATTGTACGCGTACAAGTTTTCATAAAGATCCCACTTTTGGCTTTCTAATATCTGCTTAAATGCAAAGGTACATGAACATATAAAAACACGTGTGACTGACATATCTATACAGACTAATACACTCGGAGAGATTTTTGTCCCATAACTTTTGCTAAAGGGTTGTTAAAAACATTTGTATTTAAATAGTTTTCAAGTAAGCAAGATATAACAAAAGTCCATTTTGACTTTGATTATTTTTGTACTCTTTGAAATTCAGTTAACTTTTACCAATACATTTTCGTAAGAGCGTCTCTGAGGAGTTTTTCTAAAGTAAAGAGCGTCAGACGCGATTTAAAATTTGCTGGCTTGACACTTTGTTAATTAGTTGGTTAAAAAGTTGGTTGTTGTAAATTTGTTTTTAGGAAACAAGTCTTGGTTTTAATTTATACTATGTTTCATTTTATTGCAAAAACTATTCAAAATGAAGAAAAACGTCATACAATCATTTCACTGTTTATTGTGCACATGAAATCTGAAACATAAAATAGTGCCAGTTACACGAAAGATGCGATTAAGTTACTGACTGCTGATCAAAAGTCGTCCAAATCTCTCACGCCGGCATTGTACTCCCGTTTTAGTCTTATCAAACGAGCTTCAAGGTTCCTCCATTTTCGGCGCCTAGGGGGTGGAAGATCTCCTCTGTTTACAGAATCAATGGTCGTCTCTGTGTTACATTGCTCATCTTTTAAACATCTAATGAATTTCCAAAGAGACGGATGTCGAACCAAGACGGACTGGTTCCAAGCTCGATGAAAACCTGAAAACATAAAAAACAAGTAAATCCGCTGTAAACGTATGCACATGCTTACTAGTGATACCCCGCTCCCCGATATTATGCTTTGCTTAAAGGTAATCAGGAAGTAGATGACCTAGTAGCATAAAATCGCTATACACCATATGTTACTACAGGATATATTAAAGCTTTATGCAAAATGTCAGACCTCAACAGCTTAGAAAACTGCGACGGAAATTGTTTTACTGACAGACGGACAAGCGTAAACAGTATACCCCCTCTTCTACGAAGCGGGGTATAATAAAATGATCGATATACTTATAGCAAAGTACAGTATATATTATGGCAACCTGTTTGAAGTAGTCAATTTGTAATAAAAAGTCATTCGTTAAACAAGGGGTTGCACTAAGTCGTGCTAAGGATACCCTACTCGACCAATCAGAAAACAGGAAGTAGATGACAGACTGACCTGGAAAGGGGAGGCGCGTTACAACTCAATCATGCTAAAGCTGTAGACTAAATTTGAAATCAATCCCTTTAGTAGAAGCTGAGAAATCTGTTACGAAAGTTTGTACCGGACGGACAGACAGACGGACGGACGGACAAGGTGATTGCAATATAGCCCCCTCTCTTACGAATGGGGTATAATATATTAACGTTTACTTGAATAATTTAGGGACTATTCTTAACTTTCTTCAGTAAACTTCTTTACAAGATATTACTCCCTTAAGTATAAAACATATTTTAAATGTCAAGTCACAAAACGGAACACTTCTTTGATGAAAAATCAGACCTAGAGGTACTAAAAAAGGCACTTGAGTTTATTACTAGGTTTGTAAAAATTTGATTGCAAACCTATTTCAAAGTTTTAATACAATTATATTAAGATACTAATAAGTTCATAAGTTTTAAATACGAGAATCGCACGACAAAAATGAGAAATTTGTAAATAGATATGAAATTGACTGGCGAATCGAAAGTCGGTTGCCTCATAAAACGTGCTAAATGGTGTTTTGTGCAAAATATTAATTGAAAGCAGCTGCATATATTTGTAAAATTCGGCTTCTCTATGTTTAACTTTTATACTTAGTGATTAATTCGTATAATAATACTAGTTTTAAGGAGATATGAACCTGTGAATGAATATTTTGGAATATTGTCGATATCTGTTACTTTTATCCATTTAATAAATGCATGGAAATTAATTTCCCCATTGACTCCCTATTTCTTTTCATTATTTCCAAGATCATGGGTAAATAATCAGACATAACAAATAAATTCAGTAAGATTGAATTGTCATTTATATGCACTGTTTTAATGTCATTCTTTCAATGAAAAATCAAGAGGAGTCTGGTTCCCGCCAAATTTTAGAATCTTTAAATCTAACTTATAAATGTATATACATCATGTGCATTTTTTTTGTAAATTAATTTAATTAATTTTTTTGTATGGGAAATCATTTTAGGAACATTTAATTACTTTTTTCATATAGGCTAATTGATTAAAAATCTTACTTTCAACGAAGTTGTTGCTCCTGTTGTCCATCTCCCTCTCAAAAACATTCCACATTGTAGGAGCGAAATTACCATCTAAATAGTTTCTTTCAACATAGCTGAAGAAATCATTCAGTGCTGGGAAGCGACGAATCAGGCGTCTAGTTCTGTTGGAGTTGCGATGAATGTTAAAGTTTTGTTGAACTAACAGCAAGGGCAGATACCCGATAGACATCACTATTCTAATGCATTTTCTTAACCTTTCATTGCCAAACCTGATGATTGTATCTGTCGCCAAAGGGCTTTGGTGAAATGAAAGTAACAACCACTAAGTTGTGCCTGTGGAAGATCTGTCTGAATGGCTGTAATAAGGGCCTGTTCAAAGTCACAGATGGCCCTCGTTGGTCTCCATCTATGGCCAGTTTCTTGCCTGATCTTCTGTTTGAGTACCTGTAAGATCTGTCTGTATTGGCTCACAGTCTTCCCAGTGACCAAGCAGCTAGCTAGAAGTACAAATCTATTTCTGAATTTACCATGCACTGTGAAAAATTGACTGTATGGACGAGGACAGGTTCGAAATGTACCATCCATATAAATGTCCGTGCATCGTCTTAGTGAATGCAGATTATCTGAAGTTGAAAAAATAAAAATACCCCAATCATTATCCTGGTGAATCAAAAACTCGTCCCCAGACCAGGTCTCACGCCATACACCAGCAATATCTACATCACCTATTTCCCAAGGGATGTTAGGAACTAGCTCCTGTCTTTTACGGGTCATCGCACTCCTCACGGATTGAAATAGAGGAACAGATTCAATGTCGCCTCCTCCCTGTTGATGTCCTCTTACGACAGCGTCGTATATTCTCTTAATAGGCAGGCTGGGGTCCTGTTGTACTTTTAGCAGGAGTCGTTCTTTAAATTCTGACTTGGCGATACCGACATCTTCATGGGGATGGTTATGGTCGTTTGGCTCATTCAGGACATTGATGTTTGGATTTCTGGCCTCCAAATCAAAGACATCAGTCTTAAGCGGGGCTCTGCAACCTTCTCTCCAGCATCTCCAATAGATGATGCCCCGACGTTCTCTATTCTTCTGATACTTAAAACCTTGGTATACTAAAACTCGACCACCGCGATTCCTTGATATCACCCTTGCAGGCATTTTTTCTACTTTACAAAGTAAGCGTTTGTTTGTACGGTATATATACCCGAAGATTTGGCATCTGTCAATCGTTATAGTGAACTCTTTTAAGATCATGCAGAGGCTGACATTGTGACATGTCAACTTCCGCATCTTTTTTCAAAACTTTCATGAAGATGAGTATTTTTGACATGTCATTCATGGGACCGGAAATACAAGTTTGTCTTTCTCAAGTTTGTCATTTTTTTTCGACGGCTTATTCGTGCCAAACACCAAAAAGGAAAAAAAATATTTATTTCGTTTGTACGATTTATTAATCCGTTTGTAAGGTTTATTAAATCGTTTGTACGATTTATTAAATCGTTTGTACGATTTATTAAATCGTTTGTACGATTTATTAAATCGTTTTATACGGTTTATTAAATCGTTTATACGGTTTATTAATTGGTTTGAACGGTTTATACATGTGGTCCCTATGGTCCCGGATAATCAAGCAGATGGCCATCTACCTAGACCACATGCTCCCCATAGTCCTTGATAATCAAAAGTAGATCGTCCACTACCTACCTGGTCCCTGATAATCAAATGTTGATAACCAACTACCTAGACCATGTGGTCCCTTTGGTCCCCAATAATCAATAGTAGATGGCCAACTACTTCGATGTGGTCCCTATGATCCCTGATAAAAATCGTACAAACGATTTAACAAACCGTACAAACGGATTAATAAATCGTACAACGATTTAATAAACCGTACAAACGATTTCATATACCGTACAAACGAAACAATTTTTTTTTCTTTTTGTTGCTTGGCACGAATAAGCCGTGGTATTTTGTTTAGATAATACATGTATAGATACATGTTAATACATCACATTCTAAGATTCTAAATAGGTAAAAATCATATAAACATTAAATAAATTAAATAGTACTGTAAATGTATGTAAATTTGAAGGCTGATCCGTTTTATTTAGCTTTGACCAAATTATGCCTTAAAACAAATTATAACATTCCCATAAGAAAGTAAGTTTGACATGTTCTACAAGGTTGCATGTTGACTCCAACCCCAAATACCGGAAGCAAGCCCTTTGGACCATATTCAATGTCATACTGTAACCACCCACCCACCTACCCACCCCCTGTTCCCCGAAATAAATATTTCATAATATACCGCAAGAAAAATAAAATGATTGATTTTAAGGAATTAAAGGTCTAGATATAGGGGTGTTCCGTCCGGGTGTTGCCCCCCCCCCACGTTCCTCTGGAAATTGTTACTTTCGTGCAGATGTTCGACAAAATTGGTAAGGACCTCCCCACTTTAAAAAAATTTCTGAATCCGTCCCTGCTTTTAGAATGAATATAAAGTGCATTTTTGACCGGGTTACATAATGTGCAAGCCCGGATTATAGTGATAAATATCGAGCGACGGCGGACGGAGGTACTACCACAGCCTATTTATTTCATACAAATACTTGTATGTTTTTGCCATTGTCGGAGTAATGGGCTGTCGGTATAATGGGTTGTCGGAATAATGATCTGACCCCGTTTTGTCTTATATATCTAGTTTATACTATTGTTCAATAGGATGGATGAGAACCTTAGTAAACAATTTGGAAAAGAGATTATTTCGATGTAGATCAATACTGCTAGGTCTGTACTAGACATCCTTAACTCAGGGCATTTACTGACATATTATTAAGAACTGTACAACATGCTTGTCACTGAACAAATCAATCGATACGTTACGGTCTTTAAATAAAAATAGAAAGTAGAAGAACATAATAATATGAGGAAATGGCAAACAAAACAAGTTGATTTATAAGCACTTTCGAAACACGCTGACGTATATTTCAAGGACATGGTCCGTAAAATAAAAAAATATGTCCTTGATATGACACGAACACAAAATGCAGTATCATTAACACTATTACATGTGCAGTCAAACTTTGTTTTTTCGAACTCGGTTGACTCGATACTTCAATTATATCGATACAATGTTTCAGGTCCGGCATTGTTTCCATCTCTACAAAGGAATTCTTCCTCGGATGTGTTAACAAGTTATAACATGAAAACTATTCGATGCACATTTTATTGAGGAAAATTTGTTTTGATTAATTTTACGATATGGATAAAATATTATTTGCACTTGCGCTTTGGTAATTCCAAACTCTACGTGAACGTCGTTAAGAAGTTTGGTTGGCAGTTTCAATTTATTTTATTTTAAAGCTTGTGCCCAAATGCACCTATTCATTTGTGACAAACTTGCTAACATGCGTGTCTTCTTCGATTGTTTTATTAGAAAAAAATTACTATCGTTTTACATTTTTTCAATTTAAATAGAATTCTTTAATTGCTTCAGACTTGGATAAAAAGTCATTGGGTGATACTAAACTATATAAGTACAAAGTACGTGAAAGATTACACTTAACCCTTTCTTGTCTGAACGTATTATATTTTACAAAGACGCAAAAGGTAATTTGTAGCTCTGAAAAAACACTGTTTGAATACTTTGAAAAATTGGTACAATGAACAGTTTGTAAGGACTCCTTACGGTACTTCATACTCCATAAAATTATTGACTTAATAGAATATGGATTAATATACATATGTTCATTCTGAATGAATTTAGTTTGCTCGCCAAAAGCCACACTCTACATATTTGAGTGCGTACGTATAATAAAAGTTGTTAGAACGACAACAATTGGGTACTGACTCTTAAAAAGCAAACATTACAAAACAGTAAACGCTAAGATACTGATGTCATCACTGAAGATTATCAAGTCGGAAGTCAGCAATGTGTGATCGGGTCTATTTTAACAAGGATTGAAATTGTGCATGCCGATGGTAAGGTTTTCTCAGCAGATTTATTCATGCACCATTAAGCTGCAGAATTCATGGTATCTCTGTACTGAAAATATCGTGTAAAGTCATTCAAAGTGTACAAAATTAAAACAGACATATTGATTCTTTAACAGGAGGCCAGTAGTTTTTCTAATAATATCTTGCATTTTGGAAATTTAAGGGTTGAATGCTTTTATTTGCATACAGTCACCTTCAATATGAAAATAGTGTTACTATATTACTGACTAAACACTTATCATCCGTTACAATCAACAGACAAACCATACTATGCTACAAGGACCATTTACCGTAGGTATGTGATCGTATAAAGAATTGACATAGAAACACACGGCAAAAACATTGCAGTTCTCGGTAAATTCGTTGTACTAGAAAATATAAAATATTTTATTTGTTTTATGTCAGTAATTTATTTAGAACTTTATTTCCAGTTTTACTAATTCAGTAGAAGGAATAACTAAACACCTGCAGAGAACAAGTTTCATGACAATGCTATAATCACAGTAGTGAGGTTGGTAGATATAATTTTGCTTACAACATGTAGTGATTACATACTATTATCAGTGTACTTGTAATATTGATCTATATAATTTATGCTTTCGTAAATATAAAGATGAGAAAATAAATGAGACTAGTTTCTTTATTAATTTGTTAACAAAGAACGCCAGTGATTTTCTTACGATGTATGTTAAAGTAATGCACTGTTAAAATAATTGTTACGATTTTGCGTGCAGCGTTAGAAATGTGTAAATTTACGTGTAGCAATCTATCACAGCTACAATTAATAAAGATGATTGCAATTTACTAAACAGTAAAATGTACAGTTTCTGTTATTGATTCAAAGTGTGCATAATAGTATATAGCTTTTAATATTACATAATAGACACACATAAAGTATCTACAATCAAGATAAAGTAAAAGGATCAAGGTCAGTATCACGAGAAACATTATGCTAGACCTCAACTAAATATGCACAAACGGTTAACAATTGGGATATTGAGTTTCTTTGTTTGACAAGGAGGTTTTGTTATTCAAGACATTTTGTCTTTAATTTCAGTCTAATTTATCATCTTTCATTCGTTTTACCCGAGGGAGTTTGCGCTACTGATGCGTAGAACTGATAGTACTACTGTTGTCCAATCGCACCAATTAAAGTTTGATCTTGCTATTTTCATCTTGTTTAATTTACTATCAATTTTTACGAGATAGTGTATTTAATCTAGTTCACATTGATGAAAGATGCATTGTTGTATTTGAACATGCAAGTTAAATGTACGACGTCTTGTAACAAAATGTAATTCCACGACAGTATCCTATCAGCAAAAATACATACAAGCTAATACTACTTGGGATAATAATCTTATATAATTATCAACCAGAATCTTGAGCTGCATTTACTACTCTGATATGTGTTCATAAGAAAGTCATAACATCCTAAGGAAGCCCTACAACGCGGAAGGAAAATAAATGAATTTTGAGTCAAGCACTCCTTGCCAAAAGATATTCCGGAAGAAGGAGTACTAAAGTTGACAACAATAGTTTTATTTATCTACGTTTATGTAAAAAAGGATTCTTCGCCTCCTAGTTTTCTAGGAAGATAAAACACATTCCGAGTTGTTTTTGATTGGCTGACCTTTTACTATTTATTATGAACGATTTTTGTTTTTCCGTTGGAAATACGTTTAACGCTACTTTCATCATTTTTCAAATCTATATCATGGCGCCAAGTTTTTTTTGGAAGAGTACACGGAAAAATCTACGTCAATAATAATACTTAAATTATATCATCTATGATGCTAATAGAGTAGTTTATGAAATCCCTGTTTTTATAGGTTAAAGCAATTAGAAGAAAAAGAACAATAATTTCAAAATAGTTATCATGACAACTTTATGAATACTGTGGATCGTTTCAATAGAACATACTAGCGACTGTGATACGATTAACCGTATACAGAAGTGAAGTTTGTATAGCTTTGATCTGTAGATATATTCGATGTGAAAAAAATTTCTATACTCAAATTCACTGAGGTTTCCTTGATGGATGTAGAAGGTATGTATTTTTATAAGTTGTATTTGGATGAATGATTTGAAATCTAATTATGAAAGTGAAATCTAACAAAGCTACTACATTGATGGGACTGTTTATCATGTCTTCACGTCAAGTCAACACGTCATTTCTATCATGTTATTACGGGCGGCTTACATAATTTTAGAATGGAAATTCTGTCAATACAATTCATGTTATATCATTGTTGGAAGGCGCATTTCATATTACCGTTCATCTGCGATGTTGGCTAGATTTATATAGAAATTAGCAAAAAAATCGACCGAACATCAATAGTCAATGTACAACTACAAATTCGGATATATTAAATAAACTCTAGAATAGCTAAACAATTTAAATTGAATCTAAAATGCTCGTACACATTACTTGACCGTAGATAGGTACCATGTCTCTTTTACACACGAAATGCTTCGTGTGATTTCGGCCTGTCACATAAATGTCGTATCCTTGAAGTTTTACATGACTGCTTTATTTTGTATGATACTTTAATCCGATGACTTAAACCGCTTTGAGTCTTGAGACCTTCTTTATTCGTATGTGTATACCAGCACTATGTTATTCGTGATTGCGGGTTCGATTCTCACTGCAGGCAGGGTGTACTCGACTCCAATCTTAATTGACAAGGATTGTCAGTTTTCCTACCGCAGGTCGGGGGTTCTCTCCGGGTACTCCGGCTTCCTCCCCTAATAAAAACTGGACGCCATGAAATAGCTGAAAAATTGCTGAAAGTGGCGTTAAAACACCATTCAAACAAACAAACAATATTCGTGTATACCCGCTTTGTATCGTTTTATTTATATCCGATTTGTATCGTCGTTTTACGCTCCCTTTCTTACTTTCGTGTCAAAATGCCTGATATCGTACGTGTATATCCGAATTTACTCTGCTTGATATCGTTTCCGTATACAAGATTCATATTCTTGTATACTGGCTTTTTATTGTTCCTGTATGCCCGCTTTATGTCGTCAGGTTCTACACTTTTTATATCGTATTCGAAAATGTTCCTTTATACCCACTTTATATCATTCGTAACAATCCGCTAAAATATTTCTTGTCCACACGCTTTGTATCGTTCGTATATATCTGCTTATATCGATCGTGTTTATCTACTTTATATCGTTCACGTATTCCCTTTGTATATTGTTACTGTATACCCACGTTATATCGATCTTGTATACCAACTTTATATAGCTGACACATAACTGCATTATATCGTGTGTATTTTCCGGATGTATATCGTTTGCTTATACCGGCTTAATATCGTTCGTATATACCTTATATATAGCGTTCTTGTTTAACTGCTGTATTTAATTTTTGTATGACCGCTTGATATCGTTCATATATTCTGGCGTTATATATTTCTAAAACACCCGCTTTATATAGTTCTTGTATACCCACTTTATAAGGTTTTTGTGTGTCCGCTTTTTATCGTTTATGTATACCACAGTGATATCGTTCTTATATGCCCGCTTTCTTACTTATTGTTCCTTTATAAACGCTTTATACTCTTCCAGTATAAAGCGGGTATATGCTACGCTACTTGTATACCCTCTTTATATTGTTCTCTAATAGCCGCTATATATTTTTCGTTTATGTCCGATGTATGTTTCTTTTTGTGTATTAGCTTTTCTACCGTTGTGTCGTAAAACGGTTATACACCATATCATTTCAATATTTTACATTATTAAGTAACCACAGATGTGAAAGTAACATAGAAGAGTCTAAATGTCCCTAACCCTCTGTTTATAACGTGTCCAGAATATTGTTATAATACTGCAACTTCTGGATATGTTGATTTTATCTGAAAAGTATTTTTTTCTAATGGCGGTTTGAAACTGATAGCTATGATTATAATGGTCTTAAACTGCTTTGTGTGCCTTATGTTATCTTTAGAATACCTCTGTTGTTCTGGTTTTGTCTTAAATATCTAGTTTGTACCAAACGGATGGATGAGAACCTAAGTAAACAATTTGGAAAAGAAATTATTTGAATGTAGATCAATACAGTTAGGTCTGTTCTATAATACTTAATAACCTCAGGGTATTTACTGAAATATTATAAAGAACTGAACACAATGCTTGCCACTGGACAAATTAAATCAATCAATACGTAAAGGTTTTTAAACAGAAATAGAAAGTAGAAGAATTTTTTATGAGGAAAAGGCAAACAAAAAGATATATTTATAAGCAAGTCGTTAAGAAGTCTTGTTGCCAGTTTTACTTTATTTTATGTTAAATGTTGTGCAGTGATGCACTTATTCATTTGCTAACATACGTTTCTCCTTCGATGTTTTGTTAGAAAGGCATTACTATCGTTTCATATTGTTCCAATCTAAATAGAATTATTTAGTAGTTTCCGACTTTCATAAAAAGTCATGGGAGGATAGTAAACTATATAAGTACAATGTACGTGAAAGATTACACTTAACCATTTTTGGTGTTAAAAGTGTTCATGATATTTTACAATCCTCAAAATGTAATTTTTAGATGTGAAAAAACACCGTTTTAAGGTTTATATGAATGTGTCATCTGAACATTTGTTACAATAAACAGTAAGTATTTCTTACGGTACTTGATACGCAATAGCATTATAAAAGTATTGACTGCATAGAATATGGATAAATCAACATATGTTTATCCTGAGTGAATTTATTTTGCTTCCCAAAAGCAAATCTCTACTTAATAAGTATTACATATTTGAGTGCATACGTATGATTAAAGTTGTGACCCGAATATACTGCTGTCAACACTGGAGATTATCGAGTCGGTATTCGCCAAGGTGTGATCGGCTCTATTTAATATATAATAAGAATTGACATGTTTCATTCCGTTCTCAGCAGATTTATTCCTGCACCATTAATCTTCAGAATTCATAGTATCTCTGTACTGAAAACATCATTTAATTTCAGTAAAAGAACACAAACTAAAAACAAACATATCGATAATTTAACAGGAGGCAAGTAGTTTTTCTCCTATTATCTTGTATTTTGGAAATTTAAAAAGTTTATTCAATGTCAAACCAATGTTTCTATATTACTGACCAAAAACATATTAGCCTTTACAATCACCAGACAAGGCATACTATGGTACAAGGCCCATTTACAGTAGGTATGTGATCGTTTAAATAATTTACATAGAAGCACACGAGCATTGTAATTCTCGTTAAATTTGTTCTTTTAGAACTATAAAATATTTTCTTTGTTTGATGTCAGTAATTTATTTGGCAATGTTTTTCCAGTTTTACCAATTCAGAAGAAGGAATGACTAAACTCCTGCAGAGAACAAGTTTCATAGCAACGTTATAATAACAACAGTGAGATTGGTAGGTATCATTTTTGCTTAAATATGTCATGAATACATACTATCATCAGTGTACTTGTAATATTGATCTATATAATTGCATTCGTAAATACAAAGGTAAGAAAATGAATGACAATAGTTGTATATTAATTTGTCAACAAAGGAGGCGAGTGATTTTCCACGATGTTTGTTAAAGTATTACAGTGTTAAGATAAATTATACGACTTGCATGCAGCTTTAGAAATGTGTAAATTGTGTAGCAATCTATCACTGCTACAATTAATTAAGACTTTTGTTATTTATTAAACAGTAAAATGTACAGAGTGTGTTATTGAAAAAAGATTCAAAGTTTGCATAATGATTTACAGATTCTAAAATTACATAACAGACATACATAAAGTACAGCCAAGAGAAGTAAAAAGCATCAATGTCATGACCACGAGACACATTAGTCTAGACTAAATATGCACAAACAATTGTCAATTTGATGCGTATAACTGATCGTACTACTGTTGTCCAATCGCACGAATTGAAGTTTTGTCCTTGCTTGTTTAGTTTAATTGCAAAATAGTGCATGGAATCTAGTTACTAGTTAGCGTATGGTGTGTACATTTCACAACTTATACATTATTCTAGATCCTGCGATCGATATTCCGATTTTCTAGACCGATCACTTCTGTTGACTGCTAAAGTATGCAAACAATTTGTTGCACCTAGGATGATGTTATCTCTCCAGATCTCCAGAAAGTCTATGGTTGGAACCACGACTTAATTGATCAGTGTCTCAAATACGATCTGACATTTTCGCTGAGTCATAGGTAATATTTCCTATTCTCTGATTTGACTTTTTCCTAGACAAGACAATGAGTAACTCGACGGTGTCTAATTAGAGGCAGGCACTGCTTACTTGTCCGGAGCACCTGAGTGCACCCATGGTTTTTATTGGGTTCTGGTTAATCTGTATTTTGGTTTTTGTTTTGGTTTTTGCATTGTGTTTTCTATATCCTGATTTGTAACTGTTCCTTGGCTTCTGGCTAATATTGTTCGATCGGTTCGCTATATTTTATAAAAATATTAACTTTAATCTTGCGTTGCGTTTACTACTCTAATATGTGTTTCATAAGAAAGTGATAGCAACCAAAGGAAGCCCGACTATTCGGAACGAAAACCTGCAATCCTTGTTAAATAAATGTTGAGTCAAGCACTCCTTGATAAAAGATAAATACGAACTGAGAACACTAAAGTTGACAACAACAGTTTTATTTATCTAGGTTTATAACAAAAATTCTTCGCCTCCTAGTTTTCATATTTTTCAGCTATATCACGGCGTCCAGTCTTGAATGGAGGAGTACCTGAAGAAAACAACGTCATTAATAATACTTAATATCATGTATGATGCAATCGAGTAGTTAATGAAATGCTTGATTTTTCAGATTAAAGCAATCAGAAGATAAAGATAAATAATTTCAAAAAGTAATCATGACAACTTTATGAATATTGTGAATCGATTCGATAGCACCAACTAGCGACTGTGATGCGATTAAACGTATAAGGATAGTATTTTTCTTAAGTGATGTTTTGTGGCTTTGATTTATATATATATTCGATGTGGAAAAAATGTGTGGAGAGGATTACATGATTTTTTATACTCAAATTCACTGAGGTTCCCTTGATGGAAGTAGAAGGTATGTATGTTAATAAGTTGTATTTGCATGAATTATTTGAATCAAACTATTAAAGTGAAATCTAACAAAGCTACATTAATGGGACTGTTTATCATGTCTATTTGTCATGTCAACATGCGACTTCTATCATATCATTACTGTTGAGGTAAATAAATTAAGCATGCGCTTTCTGTCAATACAATGAATATAATATCATTGATGGTAGACGCATTCCATATAACTGTTCATCTTCGATGTAGGCTAGTTTTGAATTGATTATATAGACTGTGGAATAAAAAACACGCCTAAATAGCAAAAGAAACGACTGAACAACAAGAGCCAAAAGTCAATGGACAATTACAAATCCGGATATATTATATAACTGTTGAAAAACTAAACAACTGGAAAACAAAATAGGATCTCGCATGCTCGTACACACTACTTCTATGACGAAACATCTTAAACGGGACAAGTCGAGAAGCGAAAAAAAGAGATAAATACCAGGAAAGGGTGTTAAGTAAATTTCGTTTTATAAATTCTGAAATGTGCTTTCTGCAGGTTTAGCAAATAATCAATCACAAAAAAATCAAACGATCTATGAATAAATACCTTTTGTAAAACTTAGCAGATAAATTACAATTTTAACCCTATCAACTCATCTTAAGAATGAAGTACTGTGAGTCTACATTTGTCGGAGCACTAAATGTTCGCTGAAGTCGTATTTGGGCCAACAAGTCCAAATAAATTTGTTTCTGAATTTCGACATGAATGCCACAACGATATTAGCAACAACACATGACAGAAATGTACCTGAACAATTTGAGAAATATAGCAAATTGTAAAACAATAACAAATAATGAACGATATTCGACACCAACGCATAGAGGCACCTCATTTAAAATCGTGTAATACTACTGTTGAACGATTTTCCAAGATGTTTTATTTGTTTTCAATAACAATGCTCTCATTCCGGTGCATATGTAAGTTGGGAAGTCAATTCATATTGGCGTAATGCACCAATAAAGGGTATAACTTTACTATTTTTGCGTTCGTTTTTCGTTGGTTTGCATATCGTTTTACGTTTGTCTGTATGCTCATTTGCTAGGCCGTTTGTTCATCCGCCTGCGTTCAGAAAACAAGTAAATAGACACTTACCTCAGATAGTACACTAAAGGAAATTTTTATTTTAGTATTTCATATTTGATAAACCTCCATTTACGTTATCGTCACATATTTTACTTGTGGTTACACATGAACATTTGTTCTTTATTTGTTAGCTTTTATACCAAACATTTCAATCAACTAACCAACTCACATACTGCAGTAATGAAAGCGGGAGGTTTGGCATGCCATACAGTCTGGTTTTAACCACCATTTCTTTTGAAATGCCTCTGCCTATTCAATGCCATTATAGCATGCTTTGCGAATACACGTACATGGTTAATTCTACCAAACGTGATAATGAAATATAATTTGCAGCGTTTGAGCAAAACCTGACATCAGTGTGAAATTATTTTGAAATAAATCCTTACTCCTAAAAGTACATATATGTTATTTATAGGATAATCAATTGCACATAGTGACTATATCTGCAATATTCACGATGCTTAATTGATAAATTTGTTGATTTCGTGTACATTGACTATTAATTTACATATCACTGACAACTTTGAGGTACGTTTTGAATATTCTTGAGCATTAGTTTTACTAGCAACGTCGATAAGGAATTCTTTGTTACATCACTTCTCTGTGATTAACCAGAATTTATTTCAATCAGTATTCTCCATATTTCATCACCTGTCAACGTAGCTAGTGCTATAGGTGCTGATATATTAACTATTGTTTTGAGCATCAACGTTAACAAAAATATAAATAGAAATTTGCATGCTGTTTCTCATTAACCTAGTTTGTTAGGTTTTTTTGGTAAATGAGATGTGAAATAGATAGACCATAGATAGGTACCATGTCTCGTTTTCACACGAGATGCTTGAAGCAATTTGGCCTGTCCGTTAAATGTCTTATCAATGAAGTTTACATGACTACTTTAGGTTTGTTTTTATACTTTTATCCGATGACTTAAACTGCTTTGAATCTTTATTCGAACGTGTATACCAATTCTATGTTATAGGTGTATACCCTCTTTGTATCGCTATTTTACATCCGATCTATATAATTGTTCTATGTTCGCTGTCTTACTTTCGTGTCTAAATGCTTTATTACGTACGTTTACATTCGATTTCTTTGATATCAGCTTGATATCGTTTCCGTATACCATCTTTATATTCTTGTATACTCGCTTTATACTGTTCGTGTATGCCGTTTTATTTCGTAAGTGTCTACACATTTTATATCTTTGGTGTACATTTATTAGATATCGTTCGTTTATACCAACTTTATACTGCTTTTGTATTCCGCTTTATAACTTTCGTTTATACACTCTTTCTATCGTTCGTAACAATAAGCTAAAATGGTTTTGTACACGCACTATATATAGTTCTTGTCTACATTCTTTGTATCGTTCTGTTATATCGATTTTGTATACCTACTTTGTATCGTTCACGTATTCCCAGTACATGTTGTTTGTGCATACATGCTTTATATCGATCTTGTATACCTGCTTTATATTGTTGACACATAACTGCTTTATATCGTTCGTATTTTCCTGATTTATTTCCTTTGCATTTACTGTCTTAATCGGGTATACCTCCCTTATATCGTACCTTAACCACTGTATTTATCTTTTGTATAACCGCTTTATATCGTTCATATATACCGGCGTTATATATTTCTAGCACGCCCGCTTGATATAGTTCTTGTATACCCATTTATAATATTTTTGCGTGCCCGCTTTTTCTTGGTTGTGTATTCCATTGTAATATCGTTCTTATATGCCCACTTTCGTTCGTTTAATATTGTTCCTTCATACTTGCTCCATACTGCTCCAATATATAGCGGGAATATTTTACCGGTATACACGCTTTATACTGTTCTTTTATACCGGCTTATATTTTTCGTTTTATGCCCAGTTATATTGTTTTTTGTGTACCAGCTTTATATTGTTCGTTTCTACACGTTTTATAACGTTTGTATCTATACTTTTTATATCGTTCTTAGAGATTTGCTTGACATCGTAATTATATACTCACTTTATATCTTTGTTGAAATCCTGCGTTATATCGTTCGTGTATACCGTTTAACATCGTTCGTTACAGTTCGCATCAACATTTGTTGTACTCCCACTTTATAAAGTTGGTGCCTCCAAGCTTTATGTCGTTCGTTTACCTCCGTTTTATATCGTTTATTTATACATTTTTTTTATCTTTCTTGTGTACCTGCTCTAGATCGTTCGAATATTTCTTCTGTATATCGTTTATATCGTTTGCGGTTAAGGGCTTTATATCTTTCCCGTTTGCCTACTTTACAGCGTTCGTGTTAAACCACTCTGTGTTTTATTGTATAACCACTTAATATCGTTTGTACATACCAGTTTTTTTTTAAACTGGAGCATAGCCGCATTTTAAATGTTTGTGTGTATACGATTTTGATTGTTTGTTTTGTTTTTTTTTGTTTGGATGTTGTTTAACGCAGGAATTTGTTTCAGCTCTATCATGGCGTCCAGTTTTTATGGGAGGAAAGCAGAAGTACCCAGAGAAAATCCCCGACCTTAGGTAGGATAACTGGTAATCCTTGTCTATTAAGATTTGCAGTCAAACGCACCCTGCCCGCAGTGAGGTTCGCCAGTGTTGACCGACCATGTGATCTATAGCAGACGAACTACCTTAATCACTCCGCCACCGAGGCCCCTTTATTGTTGGTCTATGCCCGATTTCTAACTGCCTTGTTTAAACGCTTAATGTCGTACGTGAATAGCCACGTTATATAGTTATTTGATTCCCGCTTGTTATCCTTTCTTTTTGCTGCTATATATCGTTCTCGTATGCAAGCTTTATGTCCTTCTTATAAACCAGCTTTTTTTTATTCTAGTTTGCCCAAGTTATAGTATTCTTGTAAACCAACTGAAAATCGTTCGTGTATTTCCGTTTGGTATTGTTCTTTTATACCCACTTTATATGGCTTGTGTATACCCGCTTCATGTCTGTTTAACAATCCTGTTCAATAGTTTGAATACAGTCACTTGATAAATTTCGAGTCCTAACGCTTTGTATCGTTTGTGTGCATACTCTTTCTACCGTTTCATACCCGTTTTGTACTCTCGTATCGTTCGCATATAAATGCTGTATATGGATTTTGTATACCTTCTTTATATCGTTGACGTATACCTGATGCATATCGCTCTTGTATACCTGCTTATATCGACCTTGTATACCCAATGAATATTGTTTACGTATACTCGCTTCATATCGTTCGTATTTTTGTCTATGCCGGCTTTATATCGTTCGTGTATGCCTCCTTTTAGCGTTTGTGTTTACCCATTATATGTTTTTATGGTTTAACCGCAAGATATCGTTCATATATACCAGCGTTATATCATTCTAAAAAACTCGCGTAGAATCGTTCTTGTATACCCGCTTTACAAGCTACTTTTATGCACGCTTTTTATTGTTATTGTATACTCGCTATTGTATGCTCGTATGATATCGTTCTACATGCGCTTTCTAATTTCCGTTTATTCCCGTTTTCCAAAGTTCGTGTTTACAAGCGTGATATAGTAAATGCATGACCGCGTTATATACTTCTTTATACCTTGTTGATATCATTTCATTATACACACTTTACGTCATTCTGTATAGAGCTAAATATCCTATTTGTATACAAGCTGTATATTTTTTCTTTCGTGGCGAATTTATATTGCTCTTGTATTCCGCTTTTATATTGTATTTCTATGTCCAATTTATATTGTTCTTGAATGCCAGCATTATTTCGCACGTCTACACGTTTTATATAGTTAGTGTCTACACTCGTTATATCGTTAGAGTACATTCACTTTATATGATTCGTTTAAACCCGCTTGATATCGTTGCTGTGTACCCGCGTTTGTTTCGTTAGTATACATTTGCTTTATATCGAGTGTGTATAGCCGTTCTGCATCGTTCACGTACACTCACTGTATATCGTTTGTTTATACTCGCTTGATATCGTTGTTGTATAACAATATAAATCGCTCGTGTTTACCCCCTTTTGTCTTTTGTGCATATCCGATTTATATAGTTTGTACTTTTCCTTGTGTTATCGTTCCTTTTTACCTTCTATGCCGATTTATGTTGTTCTTGTATTCCAGCTTTATTTCTTTCATGTATTCCTGTTTCATATTGTTCCATGAAGCCTTTTTTATATCTTTAGTGCCTAAACTTGTTTAGTGTCTATACGTTTTATCGTTGGTTTCTACACATTTGCTATCGCTTGGTATCCGCTACATTTCGTTCGTTCATACCTACTTTATATTGTAATTTTATTCCCGCTTTTATATCGTTCTTCTTTATTCGGTTATATAAATTTCCGCCTTATATTTTTCGCTTATACAACCTTTATATCGTTCGCGTATACACTTGTTTATCGTTCGTGTGTACCCTCTTGATAAGGACACTGTACAACAATTATTCTATGATACACATACCTATAGTTCGTATGCCTCTTTGTACAATTTTACCTAACAATTAGAGTCGATATATAGTGTTCTGTTATACCCGTTTTAATTTTTTTTGTTTTTTGTGTATCAGCTTTATATCGTTCGTGTCTACACGTTCTATACCGTTTGCATCTTCACTTTTTATTTCCTTCGTGGATATTGGCGCGACATCCTAAGTGTATACCCCTTTTATATTTCTGTCGTAGATGGCCGATTTCTGGTACATATGACCCAGTACAGATGAGCTCACGCGCAAACATCTGTACTTGCTGCGTCATCCAATTAAAACGCCAGAAACAAGAACGTTGTTATGGAAGTATAGTAACGTTCTTCTATGACGTTCCTGTTTCTGGCGTTCTGACTGGATTTTAGAGGCAATGGAGTATAAAACTATGGAGAGTCTATAGGATATAGCAATGTGAAAGTTGTTGGTTTACGGAAGAATAGGTACTTTCATGCGTTTTTGGGAAAGACCTGTGAACTTTCACTCGTGATAGAAATTGTTATGTCTTTTGGCTGATTCTGCTGCGCTCCACTCGCGAAAAGACATAAAATTTCATATCGTTCGTATTTTTGTCTATGCAGGCTTTATATCGTTCGTATATACCTCCTTTTAGCGTTTGTGTTTACCCGTTATATGTATTTATGGTTTAACTGCTTGATATCGTTCATATATACAGCGTTATATCATTCTAAAAAACTCGTTTAGAATCGTTCTTGAATACCCGCTTTACAAGCTACTTTTATGCACGCTTTTTATCGTTATTAATACTCGCTATTGTATACTCGCATGATATCGTTCTATATGCGGTTTCTAATTTCCGTTCATTCCCTTTTGCCTAAATTCGTGTTTACAAACGTGATATAGTAAGTGCATGGCCGCTTTATATACATCTTTATACCCGCTTGATATCATTTCATTATACACACTTCACATCATTTTGTATGAAGCTTAATATCCTATTTGTATACCCGCTTTATACTTTTCTTTCATGGCGAATTTATATTGCTCTTGTATTCCGCTTTTATATTGTATTTCTATGTCCAATTTATATTGTTCTTGAATGCCAGCATTATTTCGCACGTCTACACGTTTTATATAGTTAGTGTCTACACTCGTTATATCGTTAGAGTACATTCTCTTTATATGATTCGTTTAAACCCGCTTGATATCGTTGCTATGTACCCGCGTTTGTTTCGTTCGTATATATTTGCTTTATATCGAGTGTGTATAGCCGTTCTGCATCGTTCACGTACACCCACTGTATATCGTTTGTTTATACTCGCTTGATATCGTTGTTGTATAGCAATATATATCGTTCGTGTTTACCCCCTTTTGTCTTTTGTGCATATCCGATTTATATAGTTTGTACTTTTCCTTATGTTATCGTTCCTTTTTACCTTCTATGCCGATTTATGTTGTTCTTGTATACCAGCTATATGTCTTTCATGTATTCCTGCTTCATATTGTTCCATAAGGGCCTGTTTTATATCTTTAGTGCCTAAACGTGTTTAGTGTCTATACGTTTTATCGTTGGTTTCTACACATTTGCTATCGCTTAATATCCGCTACATTTCGTTCGTTTATACCTACTTTATATTGTAATTACATTCCCCCTTTTATATAGTTCTTCTTTATCCAGTTATATAAATTTCCGCCTTATATTTTTCGCTTATACAAGTTTTATATCGTTCGCGTATACACTTGTTTATCGTTCGTGTGTACCCCCTTGATAAGGACACTGTACAACAATTATTCTATGATACACATACCTATAGTTTGTATGCCTCTTTGTACAATTTTACTAAACAATTAGGGTCGAAATTGTGGAAGTCAGGACTTTTACACTGTCAGTCTTTACCTCCCCAAAACCTTGCTGTGGGCAACTCTTGAATTATATGTGCACAATTATTATAAGGATGACAGTACTACGTAAGCATCTTTAGAAACATATTTTAGTTTTCATATCTCGATTCAGATTCGTATTATTATTTAGAACATATAAATCAAGATTTGTAATCGTGACTTGACTTTCGACTATGGTTGTTTGGTCGGTTGCCATTCTTTAATTCACCAGCCTTATTTCATGTGTGTAATTGAACAAGGTGTGAAAACTGTATCATTTTAAATAAATAAGGGGGCCTCGGTGCCCGAGTGTTAAATGCAGTTAATAATGTTCTACCGATAATGTGGTCTGTTAACATTAAGGTTGTGTTTGAGTCTAAGTCCTGGTACTCCTACTTCCCTCCTTTCCCAAAAAACTGGACGCTATGATATAGCTGACGACTGTTCAAAATGTCTCATATAGCACCATTCAAACAAATAAGAAATAAATATAGTCTTTCTTTATGAATAACGTTTTAGGTCTTAAAAAACATGTATATGAACAGAATTACAGTTTTAAAAGTTGATCAAAATGTATTTGTGTTAGCCTTTTTTGTGGCACTAAATATTTTATGAGAAGACCAGGTTTTACAAAATGCATATTATATGTATAATCAGCCAACAAATATCGTATATGATAATGTAAGAAATAATCTTTAAAAATCTTTAAGCATCTTGGCAGATTCTAAATTCGCAAAAACACTAATATATGTATTTAGTTTCGATTGTCAAAACTACATTTTTATTCTGTCAGAATCCAATATTGAATAGAGGTTTATTTGGTCGTAGACCAGTCATAATTTGTTGCACTGAAAATAAATACTAGTTTTAACGATGTTCTCGAGGTATGTGATCTAAATAATAACATTGAACTTAATGAACTTTTGACGCACAAATATATCCTGATATGTGATTTTTTTTAAACAATACTAAAAGGACGTAGTCGTCTGTCTGACCTTTGTAATAGAAGATCGTGTTACATCGTTAACTTTTTAAGAAACAAAGAAAAACAAGACATTTAAATTTGTACTTAGATATAACCTGTTCGAATGACATCTACACGGTCATTTAAGCAAATCACCTGTTTCTTTTCATTTTTTTCTAACTACAATAGTTTAGAATTTTTGTTCCATCAATGTTGTCCTAATTTAATGACATACCTTTGAAACGCTAGCCCCACTAAAAGTTGTATTTATTTGTTTTGACCCATATTTCATTTCATATTTTTTCTACTGAAAATATGATCTTTCAAGTTAGTAGTCTTCAATCTTGAACTTGTCCAAATCTCTGTTATTTCAAATACTTGCAATCTTTTAAAACATTTCTAGTTTGACATAAGTTTGTAATACAAAATAAAATTACATTCAAGCGCATCGTATAAAGCCATGTCTAGTTACTCAGCATGTATTATCTGTGTAAACGTCTCAAAAAACAGATCACATTGAGATCTATTTTATATGTTAAATACGATTCCAATAAATAAAAAAAACAATGTATGTTTATAAGCCCAAACGTTTTACTTTTAAGAAAATCTTTGATCACAGTGCAAAATCCAAAGATGTTGTAAAGCATGGCTACTGTAAAAAACAACAACTCACTACTCTATAAATAAGGATGTTTCTTTTCGGGTAAAATTTATATCGTTGTGACATCAAAAGAAACAGATCTGTCAGATAATCGGCGTAAAAATGGGGCAACTCAAAATGGAGTTAAGATCCATGGGAACAACAGTCAGCAATATGCCACAATGCACATAAACACCTTTCATTCCATATGTTATCAATTGAAAATGTGAATATTTCAAGTTAGTAGTTTTCGATCTTGAACTTGTCCAAACCTCTTTTATTCCAAATACTTGCAATATTTTAAAACATTTCTTGTCTAACATTATTTTGTCAAATTAAAATAATGTTTCTTTTTAGGTTACATCTATATTGTCTTATTATTTAAGTTAAATATCAAATAGCCACATTTATACGTCTGTTTATCAGGCCTTCACGTCATGTCAACATGTGTTTTCTATCATGTCATTGCGGTTGAATTAGAGAAATTTAGCATGCACCTTCTGTCAATAGATTACATGTAATATCATTGATGGCAGACGCATCCTATGCGATGTAGGCTATTATATAGACTGTTGAATAAAAATATTAAAAAAGCCGCCTAAATAAGAACAGTAGCAAAGAAATCGACCGAACAATAAGAGCCGAAATTCAATGTACAATTACATATCCGGATTTATTATATAAACTGTTAGATAACTAAGAATCTTGAAAACAAAACAGAATCTCGAATGCTCGTACCGTAGATAGGTACCATCTTTCTTTTCACACGAGATACCTGGAGCAATTTTTACCTGTCATTATTCGTTTAAACCCGCTATAATTCGCTTTTGTTTTCCCGCATGATTATGTCCGCCTACACCCGCTTTATATAGTTCGTAACGAACAGCTAAAATAGTTTCCGATACATACACTTTATATATATTTATTTCAGTATAAAGCGGGTATATTCTACAAGTATATCCGCGATATATTGTTCTGTTATACCCGTTTTAAATTTTTCGTTTTTTGTGTACCAGCTTTATATCGTTCGTGTCTACACGTTCTATACCGTTTGCATCTTCACTTTTTATTTCCTTCGTGGATATTGGCGCGACATCCTAAGTGTATACCCCTTTTATATTTCTGTCGTAGATGGCCGATTTCTGGTACATATGACCCAGTACAGATGAGCTCACGCGCACACATCTGTACTTGCTGCGTCATCAAATCAACACTACTGGCTAAAAAAATTACTGTAAATACCAGTTGCAGTCGTTTTTCGTCTGTCACTGACTGAGATTGACTGCAAATGACTGCAAAAATGTCTGTAAAAGACTGCAAACGTTGTGTCAGACAATAATTTTTACTGTGGCAGTCATTTTATGCCTGTCACAGACATATTTTGTCCGTCACAGATATTTTTCCGTTGGCGCAGTCATTTTATGTCTGTTACAACGGCGTATCCGTTGTATCAGTCAAAAAATGTCTGTGGCAGTCATTTTTTCCGTTGACTCAGTCGAAAATCGTCTGTTACAACGGCGTTACCGTTGTTTCAGTCAAAAAAAAAATGTCTGTCACAGACATTTTCTCCGTTGTTTCAGACAAAATACGACTGTCACAACGCCTGGTAATTATTATTGTTAATTTATTAACTGCCGTCGATTTATATTTTTTATTTCACTTGTTTTATGAAAATTTTCGGAATTAAACAAAAAAAATCTCTATTTGGAAATTGTACGTTCGCACAGTTACGATAACAAATGTTTTTTAAGTAGTTTAAGATAAATGTATGTTTAAATAAATCTGTTTCTAAAAAATGAAGACTGCTGAAAATGTTAGCATTTGTTTAGTCCTTATTTATAATAATTACACTGAATTTAACAATGGTTTACTTACACATCTGGTGAAATTAAAACCCGCATTAAAGCCATAACAACGATTGCATTGGAAACATTTGTACAATAATGTTTTTTTTAAAAGTTTAAAAAAAAAACCATATAATAAAATAGCCAATTTCTTTAATTATGGCGGAAACTGTTAGTATTTTATTTAGTACGGATACATACATTACATTGTGACATTTTAGTCGTTAATTTTTTCTGTCTTTCGATATTAAATATTAAATATTTAAAAAAAAACCATAAAATAATGTTTGTTTTCTTAGTTGCATCTACTGTCGTTTAAATGGATCTGGTAATTTAGTTACGACTATAAAATTGTACATGTACAATTTAAAGAATGATACGTGTTGTTAATTAGGTTACAGGTAATCTCGCCTCACCACCTCGCTAATCAAAGATAATGATTGTGTATAATACATTTTGCGACACGATCCGGTGTTTTTCCGCGACCATGCGGAACAAGGGTTGATATTGTGTAATATAATAATGTAATAAATACATTATAGTAATGGATGAATGGGTACTGTCTTCTAAAATACCTGTTCCCGCCCCTTCCCCCCCACCCCCGTGGTAAATTATGAACTCTGTACACACAAAACACTAATTGTAGAGGTGTACTTTTCTTATTGTCAACTTTGACAAGCAATGGAGATCACTAAAATTATTACAAAGAAATGCCCCCGAAAGACCCGATTATCTGTATAATATATATAGCATGCAACTGAATCGAGTGCGCCGTTTGCTTTTAGTCGTACAATATTCTGTCAAGCACGAAACATAATAAGCAAGAGAATTAAACTACACCGGTATAGTTTAATAAGAAAATGAAATTATTACTTCAAAATAATTTTAAAAATGTATTTTTGAAAAAGTTGTACACGTTGTTCATACAATTATTTCTACATGTAGCGGAGACCCTCTAGTTGTAGTGTTAGGGTTAGGGTTAGGTCATCATACGGAAAGCCTGACAGCTGACCGTTGTGGGTAACGTGTTTGAAGATTGGCACTCCCCTAGCACGATAAATCCCCTTTTGCAGATTTGAAAAAAGAGTAGGCTCATTGTAGCTGCTACAAAAGGCTAAATTCTCCGCCCCTACACAAAACTTCATACTTTTCCAGTAGCAGTCTAAATTGTGTAACTTGTGTCCCACCCCACCCCCTTTTTCCGTTGATTAATTGTTTGTTTACTTAGTCTTGTCCTGAATATCGCTGAAATACTACTCGTTGGACGTAAAGCAAACATCCGATCAAACTTATCTATCTATTTCGGTAATAATTGGATATCACATCGTTAAGTTTGAATTCTAACACATTATTTATGCGATTTCATTACCACACATGGACTATTGATTTATTAAAAACAAACCTTTAATATATTTGAAAGGTGTAAGTTTTCATATTTTAAAACACGCTAAATATTTATTGTTTTTTTGTTTGTTTGAATGGTGTCTTAACGCCACTTTCAGCAATTTTTCAGCTATTTCGTAGCGTCGAGTTTTTATTGGGGGAGGAAGCCGGATTACCCGGAGAGAACCCCTGACCTGCGGTACGAAAGCTAGCAATCCTTGTCAATTAAGATTGGAGTCGAGTACACCCTGCCTGCATTGAGAATCGAACCCGCAATCTCAGTGTTGACAGACCACGTGATCAATTGTAGACGAACTACCTTGACCACTCGGCCACCGAGGCCCCCTAAATATTTATTAAAGAAATTAAAAGACCGTGTGCACAATAATATACTTTAGATTTTTTTATTTCAGTTATGAGTGTCGTTTTTTAAAATCTGAACTACAGAATTATTGTTAATTTTGTTAATTACAATAACCGAATACAATACAGGTCGTGTATATGTCTTTGAAGTGTATTTATTACTTGTGTACATATGCGCAGGGACAATGTTCGTGGTGTACTCGAACCAGTAAAAACTAAAAGAAGTCTGATTTTCAAATTCCTTTATTCAAATTTATAAGGGTTTATTTCGTTTTATGATGTAAAAACCCTATACACTTCTCGATAGAATAAAGGAAAACCATGCCATGCAAGCTGGAGAAACCATGCTTCAGTGTTACTAACTAGCTGAATATGTATTGGCCCCTGTATTGATTCTGGGTTGGATGTATAGGTCCCGAGACCCGTAGGGTCCAGGGCCAATACGACTGACCGATAATCGATAAAAAGCCAATACAGACGCCAGTTCGTAAAAATTTTAATTAAATAAAGTAAAAGTCGTTTCACTAGCCTGTATGAACAGTCCGTATGAATAGCCAATCTATCATACGCTGGAAGGAGTCACGAAATAGCTTACTGGTCCAGAAGACCGGAGGTGAGATAGTATCGGGTAATACAACTTTCCGTATGGCCCTGCGGTTTGAACGATAAGAAAGTTATTAACCTTTTTATATTAGTACAGTGATCAAATATTAATCATCCCTTTATTAATAAATTATGGCCTATTTTACGTATTTTGCGTGTTTTGACGATTTCATGATGCTTTGCCATGCCCATGCGGTTGAATGCACGGCCCATTATAACAGAACATATTAGTCCATCCACAACATGGAACGTCATGGGCACTGTTCCCATGTCTCCCTTATTATTACTTTACATTATTATTTGTTATTAAAACCTGTATCTGTGGCATCTCATATTAACTGTATGATTAACCATGATTTGAAGATATTTCGTATTTTGTATCTGCATATTATATATATATATATATTATCATTTATAAATCTCTGATCAGAGGAAATAAAGATATGAATGAATGAATGAACGAACGATGCACGAAAGTCGTACGAACGATAAATACCCGATGTACGAACGATAACATCGTTAACTTATGTTAGCACTCAAATTTGCAAATAAAATCGTACAACATTTGGGGAAAGCTTTTGCAAAGGAGACGATTTGTATATTTATTTTAAAAACCATAAACTTTAACTGTGTGTTGCATAAAATTTCCGTTTTCTTTTTACTGAGACACCGAAACTGTCGGACACAGTTATATTTGTATATACTATATATTATACTTACAACTGCTCACTGGACATATATCGAATGATTTTTCTCGAATACATGTCAACTTTGTACGAAACGGCGCACTCGATTCAGTTTCATTCGATAAAGTGTGTGTCTGTTATTTGTTCTGTGGCACTTTGCCATTCTATGGTATGATTTTAGAGTCAATGTAGACAATTAAAAAGTAAACACCTTTAAAAATTTAGTGTTTGTCTGTAGAACAAAAGGGGTTGAAGTTTACTTACAAGATAACCGTACAATCTATAACTGTAAATTTATTTGGTCCGTAGAAAAAACGCAAACTACTAGTATAGTTTTTAACAATTTTTTTTATTTTGTAGTTTTAGAGATATTTGCATATTTATCTGCACGTGCCGATTTTAGTATCGTTAATTACCGGTCACCTGTGTAATGTTTTCACATGATGCAGCCCAATGTTTCATAAACGTGAACTTTGATCAGTGAGGCGGGATTACCTGTAACATAATTAACCACATGTGTCCTTCTTTAAATCGGAAGCGCCCTGTGGACATCAACAACTTTATAATGTTTACTGAATTACCTGATATTTTAAACAGTAGAAAACAAACATGATTTGATTTTTTTTTATTAAATATTGTATTTAAAATAGCTAAACATATTTATACTAACTATAATTGTAAAATATTTTTCGGCATAACTTAATAAATAAGCGATGTCATCATATTTTGTTTAACTTTGTTTGCAGAAAATATTAATATAAAAATGTAGAAGATGATCAAATTTCCAATAGATGTGTTTTGTTGAATTCCGAACATTTTCATAAAATAACTTGACATTTTGAAAATTAATCGACGGGTTAACAACAATACAAATAATAATAACCAGGCGTTAAAACAGTGTGCGAGAGATCAATTTCCAAATAGAGATTTTTTTTGTTTAATTCCGAATATTTTCATAAAAGAAATTAAAATTTAAAATATAAATCGGCCGCTGTTAAAAAGTTAACAATAATAATTACAAGGCGTTGTGACAGTCGTATTTTGTCTGATACAACGGAGAAAATGTCTGACAGACATTTTTTGACTGATATAACGGTAACGCCGTTGTAACAGACGATTTTCGACTGAGTCAACGGAAAAAATGACTGCGACAGACATTTTTTGACTGATACAACGGATACGCCGTTGTAACAGACATAAAATGACTGCGCCAACGGAAAAAATGTCTTTGACGGACAAAATATGTCTGTGACAGGCATAAAATGACTGTCTCAATAAAAATCATTGTCTGACACAACGTTTGCAGTCTTTAACAGACATTTTTGCAGTCATTTGCAGTCAATCTCAGTCAGTGACAGACGTAAAACGACTGCAACTGGTAATTACAGTCATTTTTTTAGCCAGTAGTGCAAAACGCCAGAAACAAGAACGTTGTTATGGAAGTATAACAACGTTCTTCTATGACGTTCTTGTTTCTGGCGTTCTGACTGGATTTCAGAGACAATGGAGTATAAAACAATGGAGAGTCTATAGGATATAGCAATGTGAAAGTTGTTGGTTTACGGTAGAATAGGTACTTTCATGCGTTTTTGGGAAAGCCCTGTGAACTTTCACTCGTGATAGAAATTGTTATGTCTTTTGGCTCGTTCTGCTGCGCTCCACTCGCGAAAAGACATAAAATTTCTATCACTCGTGAAAGATCAAACAGTCTTTCCCAAAAACGTATGAAAGAACCTATTATTATTGTTATTGGGCTGTATATCATTCCTTTATACCTGCTTTATGTCTTTCACGTGTACCTGCTCTTTATCGTTCGGATAGTTCTGATGTAAATCGATTTGTATATCCCTTTCGTTGCGTTCAAGTACCGCTCTGTATCTCGTTCCGGTATATACCCGCTTTCGTGTTTTCTCGACTGATATCGTCTGCGTTTACAGGATTAATATCTTTCCTATGACCGCTTTAACGTGTATGTCCTATTGATATATCTAACGTATACCCGCTTAATCTCGTTCTTCTTTGCCCGCTTTCTTACGTTCATTTATATCAGTTTACTTATATTCGTGTTTACACGCTTGATGTACGTGTATAGCCACGTTATATAATTCTTTTATACCCGCTTGTTGTTTTTTCTTTATAGCCGTTATATATCGTTCTCGTATACAAGCTTTATATACTTCTGCTTCTCATATACCCGCTTTATATTGTTCTTGTATTACGAATTTATATTTTTCTTGTAAGCCCAATTAATATTGTTCTTGCATACCCATTGTATGCCGTTCTTGTATACCCGCTTTATATCGTTTGTGTGTACAAACTTGATATCATATTGTAATAATCCTCACCTACGCTATATAGTTCGGTCCTCACGCTTTGTATCGTTCGTGTACACACTCTTTAAATCGTTTTATTACCGTTATATGCATGCGTTACCTCTCTATATCGTTCGCATATAAATGCAATATATCGATTTTGTATACCATCTTTATATCGTTCACGTATACCCTCTTTATATCGTTCACGTATACCCGCTTTATATCGTTTGTGTGTACAAACTTGATATCATTGTAATAATCCTCACCTACGCTATATAGTTCGGTCCTCACGCTTTGTATCGTTCGTGTCTTTAAATCGTTTTATTAACGTTTTATGCATGTGTTACCTCTCTATATCGTTCGCATATAAATGCAATATATCGATTGTGTATACCATCTTTATATCGTTCACGTATACCCTCTTTATATCGTTTGTGTTTACCGTCTTTAGATGGTTCTTGTGTACCCGCTTATATCGATCTTGTATACACGCTTTATACTATTTACGTATACAGGCTTTATATCGTTTCATTTTCGATTATACAATATCGTACGTGTATATCCGATTTCTTTTATATTCGTGTGTATCAGTTTTTGTAGTTGAAGTAAAAATAACATTTCGTGGGATTCTTAAATTCGTTGTTGGCGAAAAAAATGTAAAATGAGGGCGTCGCTTACATATTTTGGTATTCACATACAGTGTTAGTCTGTACATTTTCTAATACGTCATTTTCAAGATATAATCGTTCTCGGGAGATGACAATTATAATGCTGATCACGGGATTTTATAGAAATTTACGGTACTTGTTTTGGAAAGCGGCGACATTAAAATGAAATGGAATAGCTTAAGAAAGACGATTCAAAACGAAACTGTTTGTTGTTGTTGCATGGTGCATAGCCCGCACTTAACATAAACTAATGAAAAGGGGTTGTGTTTGTGCCTTTTTATGTCGTTTGTAAACACAATTTTAAAAGACGGTGCGTTTAGAAAGTACCCAAAATAAAATAAAGCGATGCCATTTATTACATGATTGTGTACATCCAAAACCCATCTTCAAAACGTCCCATTTATTGTTTTGTTTACAAAAGAAAATTAAATAATTAAGATTAAACCGATTTTGATTTGTAACCGTAAACATAATTAACATAATTAATAAACATGTCATTTTATGAAAACAAATCTAAGTCAACAGTTCATTGTAAATTTGTCGTACTTTCCCTGGGGCAAAGATTATTTGTTTGTCAATAAACTTGATGGCTATAGTTAGTGGCTTTAAATGATGGAAATGACTATAAAAGGTGTTAAAAATAAAAAGTAGAATGCTTTATTGTCATTATTTCAATTAAGAAATATACTTTAATATTTGTTTATATATCAACACTTCAAAACGAAAAGGCACTATGGGGACTACGTTCATTACTGACAGGATTACGCAATTAAAAAATAACAACGATACTTTTTATCAATTTTATTTCTGTTTTGTGTCATAAACACAGTAAAGTTGCTCATAATGCAAAATTGACATATCCAGCGAAAAGATGTCAATATAACTATGCATCTTGAACATCAGTAGTGATTATACATGTAAACAACCGTACAGCTTTATATCGTTCGGACATTTCTGATTTATACCGAAGTGTATATCCGCTTCATATCGTTCACGTACGCCTCTGTATCTCGTTCATTTATATGCCAGATTTCGTGCCTTCCCGATTAATATCGCTTGCGTTTACCGGCTTAATATCTTTCGGGTTTACTTACTATATTCAGATCGTGTTAAACTGCTCTGTTTATTTATTGTGTAACCGCTTGATATCGTTTGTATCTGCACGTTCTAGAAAATTGGTGTATAGCCGCTTTCTGAGTGTTTGTGTAGATCCGATTGTTATGGTTTGTTCTATGCCCGCTTTCTGACGGTCCGGTATAAATGCTTGATATCGTACGTGTTTCTCCTAATTATTCAGCTGATGTATACCCGCTAGATCTCGTTCTTCATTGGCCGCTTTCGCACTTTCGTTTATATCCGTTAACCTGGCTCTACGCTTGATGTCGTCCGTATATAACCACGTTATATAGTTCTTTTATTTCCTCTTATTATCCTTTTTATGGCCGCTATATATCGTTCACTTATGCAAGCTTTATACCCTTCTGATATACCCGCTTTATATTGTTCTTGTATGCCGGATTTTTATTATTCTTGTATGCCGAAGTTATATTCTGTTTGTAAACCAGCTTTAAATCTGTTGTGTATATTGCTTTATATTGTTCCTTTATAAACACTTTATATCTTTTTTGCATACCCGCTTAATATACATCGTGTATACCCGCTTTATATCGCTTGTGTATGCCCATTTGATATCGTTGTAACCATCCTTTTAAATAGTTTGTGTACACCCATTTTATGTAGTTCTAGTCAACACGCTTTGTATCATTCTTGTGCGTACTATTTCTATCGTTTTATTTATGTGTTTCCTCTTTATATCGTTCGCATATAGATGCTGCATATCGTTTGCCTATGCCGGCGTAATAGCGTTCGTGAATACATCCTTGAAATCGTTTGTATTTTAAAGTTATATTTATTTATTGTGTAGTAGCTTTATATCGCTTTTATATACAAGCGTTATATGGTTGTCGGATACCCGCTTAATATCGGTCTTGTATATAGAATATACAACTGAACATGAGATATCATTTTATCATCAGTGGTATTATATGGCGAAACGATAGCTGACTTCACAATACAATTTTGCAGGTATACTGATCGTGAAAGTCTTATCTCACACACGGATACAAATAATTACAACACTGTATCATTAATGGAATAAATTAACTTTCAACAGTGATGATCTCTATCATAATCTGCTTTCACATTCAGGGCTATCGACATGTATATTCTAGGTAGCATTTTTTATTTATCAACTCTTGTATCATTCCCATATGACAAATATATCTATTTTTTAAAGTGATGTTAATTTAGAAGCAATCTAATTTTTATTCACCATCTATACTGAAATTGTTAGCTAAATTATTCGTTTTTATTAATGCTATTTTTATTATTGTATGACATGCGAATTGCAGACTTACATATTGGCCGTCCACAAAAAAAGATTAACGTGTAATATCAGTTACACTGCAGATATGATGGACGTCGACAAACACAACAGTTATATTGTCGTCACTGTTAGGTCACTAAGCAACATTTAAACCATACGTGATCATAATCGTTAGTACAATGGGTTATAAGAAGCATACACTAAGAATGGGGTCAGCAACGGCAAACTCTAATCTAAACTAAATATTACTAATACTGATTAAATACAACGGCTATTTGAACACTTTGTTGGGTAGTACTTAATGTGAAGTTTGTAATATAATTAGTCACACCTTGATTTGAAGATGTACATAATTTAAATTACAGGCACAAGCGATGTATTTCGTTTTAAATGCCAAACAAATGGATGGTATCGGTTCAACGTATGGTCACCTTATAATATATGAATAGATAGTTCCGTGCGAACTTAAGGTCACCTCGTAACGTTAATTTAGACTAGATTAACAAAGAAGTCAATGTGAAGTCAGGAGTGTAATTTGTAACGCCCTAATTGGTATATGGAAAGAATGTTCGTGACATCAGCAAAAGGAAACTGTAAATACGATCTAAATAGTTGAGCGATGGAATAACGGTAAACGATTGTCAATCATTCAAGGTGAAGGGAAAACGTACACAACGAAAGTCAATGATATAATATCAAAAAATATAATAAAATAAAAAAAATATAATATAATATAATATAATATGAAATAATATAATATAATATAATATAATATAATATAATATAATATAATATAATATAATATAATATAATATAATATAATATAATATAATATAATATAATATAATATAATATAATATAATATAATATAATATAATATAATATAATATAATATAATATAATATAATATAATATAATATAATATAATATAATATAATTATATTTCGAGTATGGACGGAATTCGAGTGTGTCTCCATATTTTCACAACAATAAGAAACACCAAATAAAAACACAAATTGAAAAAAAAATCTCTTTTTATTATACGTAAATCTACATTAAAGTATATATCTGACCAAGTGAAAATATGATAATATTGGACCAAGAAAAATATTACAAAATAGCAAAGATAATGAATAATCTCTTAAAAGCACAAACAAATTATTACTATATAATAAAACCGTTATTGCATGAATATTGGAAAATGTTGTCCCTCGCAAGATGCTATATTGCACTCGAAAGCAATATAACACTTGCATGGGAAAATATTTCCCAATATTCATGCAATAACCCTATAATATGATATGATATGATATGATATGATATGATATGATATGATATGATATGATATAATATAATATAATATAATATAATATAATATAATATAATATAATATAATATAATATAATATAATATAATATAATATAATATAATATAATATAATATAATATAATATAATAGGGTTATTGCATGAATATTCGGAAATATTGACCCACGCAAGATGTTATATCGCACCTGCTTGCTAAGCTTGCTAGTGCAATATATCATCTTGCGAGGGACAATATTTCCCAATACTCATGCAATAACCCTTTCATTATATATATAGAGTGCTTTTAAATGATCATTCGTTAACTTTGCTATTTTGTAATATTTTACTGGTCCCATGGTCAATATTTTGTTTACAGTCGATTTCGTCTTTTGTTGGTCCATGAATACTTTCACTTTACTTTCTTCGACAATCGAATTCACTTTCATTTGTTCAGCGGTTGTGTTAACTCGTCCGTCGATAGCAGATCATGTTTTGTCTGATATATCTAGTTTATACTATTGTGCAATAGAATGGATGAGAACCTAAGTAAACAATTTGGAAAAGAGATTATTTCGATGTAGATCAATACTACTAGTTCTGTACTAAACACACTTATCTCAGGTCATTTACTGAAATATTGTGTAGAACTGTACAATATGCTTGTTAATGTACAAATGAAATCAATCAATGCGTGACGGTTTTTAAATAAAATAGAAAGTAGAAGAATATAATAATATGAAGAAAAGCGAAACAAAACAAGATTTATTTCGAAATACGGTATCATTAACACCATAACATGTACAGTCAAACTTTGTTGTCGCGAACTCAGTTGACTCTATACTTCGGTTATATCGTTACAATGTTTCAGTTCTGGCATTGTTTCCATCTCTGCAAAGGAATTCTGCTTCTGATGTGTTTAAAAGTTATAACATAAAAACTATCGGATGCACATTTTACTAAGGGTATTTGTTTTGATTAATTTTACGACATGGGATAAAACATTATTTGTACTTGCGCTTTGGTAATTCCAAACTCTACGTGAACGTCGTTAAGTAGACTGGTTTCCCGTTTCAGCTTACTTTATTTTAAATATAGTCCACTAATGCATTAATTAATTTATGACACTCTGTTTTTCTCCTTCCATTGTTTTTTTTACGTGAAAGATTACACTTAAGCCTTTCTTGTCTTGAAAGTATTACATTTTACAAAGCCGCAAAATGTAATCTTTAAATGTGTAAACACTGTTTTAAGGTTACTAAGAATGAGTTCTTTGAATAATTACAATGTACAGCATGTAAGAACTTCTTACTCTATACTCCATAGCTAGAAAAATGTATTGACTTAATAGAATATTGATTTATATACATATGTTTCTTCTGAGTGTTGCATTACGCTGCAGAAGTCATGGTATCTCTGTAATGATACTTTAACAGGAGGCAATTAGTTTTTCTACGAATATCTTGCATTTCGAAAATTTCAATTGTGTTTGATAGCTTTTATTTGCATACAGTAACCTTCAATATGAAACCAATGTTCCTATCTTACTGACTAAATACTTATCATCCTTTACAATCAACAGACAAACGTACTATGTTACAAGGACCATTTACAGTAGGTGTGTGATGAAATAGTTGACATAGAAACACACGGCACGAGCATTGCAATTCTTGGAAAATTCGTTGTACTAGGAAATATAACATATTTATTTGTTTGATTCGGTAATTTATTTAGCAATTTTGTTAATATGAATAAATAACGTCAAGGTCAAGACCACGAGACATATATGCTAGACCTCAACTAAATATGCAATAGCGGTTAACAACTGGGTTATTAAGTGTCCTTGTTTGACAAGGAGGTTTTGTTATTCAAGTCATTTTGTCTTAAGTTGTAGTCTAATTTATCATCTTTCATTTGTTTTACCAGGGGGGAGGGTTGCGCTGCTGATGCGTACAACCGATTGTGCCACTTTTGTCCAATCGTACCAGTTAAAGTTTGTCCCTGCTATTTTCATCTTGTTTATTTTACTAGAAAATTTTACAAGATAGTGTATTGAATCTAGTTAACATTGATGAAATCTGCATAGTTGTAATTGAACATGAAAGTTAAATGTACGACGTCTTGTAACAAATTGTACTTTCACGATAAGTTACAAAGGAAGAATAATGTTATATAATCATCAATCTTTAGTTGCATTTACTACTCTAATATTCGTTTCATAAGAAAGTAATAGTATCCCGAGGAAGCCCCACAATGCAGAAAGAAAACCAAAAATCCTTATTAAATTAATGTTGAGTCAAGCACTCCTTGCCGAAGGATAGGCTCTGATTGAGAACAGTAGTGTCGACAACAATTGTTTTATTTATTTAGAGTTATGTGAAAAGGATTCATTGCCTCCTAGTTTTCTAGGAAGATAAAACACATTCTGAATTGTTTTTTATTGGTTAACCTTTTGATGTTTATTATTAGCAATTTTTGGTTTTTAATGGAGGTGTACCCGGAGAAAACAACGTCATTAATAATACTTAAATTATATCATCTGTGTTGCTAATAGAGTGATTAACGAAATGTTTTCTTTTTTAAATTAAAGCAACTAGAAGAAAAGAATAATTTCAAAATAGTTATTTATCAGGACAACCTTATGAATACTGTGGATAGTTTCCAACTAGCGACTGTGATACGATTAACCGTATACAGATAATAAGGACTGTATTGTTCTTAAGTGAAGTTTTTATACTTTGATTTGTATATATATTCGATGCCGAAAAAAATTTGTGGAGCGGATTAAATGAATTTCTATACTCAAATTCACTGAGGTTCCTTTGATGGATGTAGAAGGTATGTATGTTTATAAGTTGTATTTGCATGGATTTTTTAAAAATCTAATTAAAAAGTGACATCTGAAAAAGCTACATTGATGGAAATGTTTATCATGGCTTCACGTCATGTCTTCACGACATGTCAACACGTCATTTCAATAATGTGATTACGGCTGGCGTACAGAATTTTAGCATGCAATTTCTGTCAATACAACTCATGTTATATCATTGCTGGAATGCGCATGTTATATTACCGGTCATCTGCGATGTTGCCTGGATTTAAACTGATTATATTGACTTGAATTAAACATGCTTTTAAATAAGAAAAATAGCCACAAAATATAAAAACGACCGAAAAGCAATAATCAAAAGACAATGTACAATTACAAAGTCCGATGTATTTTAAAAAACTGTTAAATAATTAATTCATTAAAAAAATTGAATCTGAAATAATCGTACACATTACTTCTAAGACAAACCAGCTTAAAGGTTAGAAATCGAGAAGCGAAAACATATAAGATATGAGTAATACCAGGAAAAGTTGTATAGAAAAGTTTGTTTTATGAGGTTTGTAGGTTTAGCAAATAATCAATTTCTAAATCAAACGATATATGAATAAATACTGAATGAAACCTTTTGTAAACCATAGCTTATAATTTCACAAATTTTGTCATACAAACTCATCCTAAAGAAAAAAAAAATCCGGTGAGCCGGCATTTGTCGGAGCAATGAATGTTCGATGAAGTCCTATAAGGGCTAACAAGGCTAAAATAAATTTGTTTGTGAATTTCTGTATGAATGTTTAAACGGTATTAGCAATTACACGTGAAAGAAATGAAACTACAAAAATTGAGAAATATGACAAATTGTACACCAATAATAAATAATGAACGATATTCGACACCAACGCATAGCGACACATCATTTAATGCTTCTCAATATTATTGATAATATATACAGTACTTGCACCCGTAAACGCAACACTTTGACTGATTGATAACTGATTGCTGACGGATTTTGGAACGCTGACGGATCGCTGACTGATTGATGATGACGACATCCGTCAAAAATTATGAATCCGTCATTACCTTGGTAACCGTCAGCGATCAGTGCGATCAGTCCAATCAGTGCGATCCAGAATCCGTCATTTAATTATATGCATAAATCGGTTAGTTTATTGACGAATTCGTATAAATTAATAATTTAAAGATAAAACGGATTCTGCGGCGTCATTTGTATATAATATATGCATTTATTATACCTTTTTTATAATAAAATAAAAACATGCGTTTAAAAGAATTGTTAATACAATGTCTCGTTCTAAATGAATAAATAAACATATTTAAAGAAAATTTTTTTTCTTTATATTATATAATTAAGCACATTTTTTTAAAGCAGGACATATCAGGGAACCGAGTCCTGTAAACCTATTTAAGGCACATCAGTAACGAAGAGGTAAATGTTTTTTTTCGTAATCCATTATTATTGATTCTCTTTTTTTTATTCCCGCTACTCGTGATTTTTTGCGACCTGTTACATGTATATTTTTTATCATTTATTAAGCCGATCCGACTCCCCCAATTAGTAACAGATTTATTTCACATTTAGGAAAGAACGTGGCCTCTTTTTGACATCATTATTAGTTATTAAATGTATGCCTGCGTGTTTTTATTTTGTCTACAACATTTTAAATACAATTATAAAACTGTTGTTCAACTGTTAAACAATCATTGTCAATTAAAACGCATTGTTTACTAAACAAAAGTTGTATTGTAAAATATACAGCAATTCTTGTCGCAGGTTTTATTGGACAGGCAATAAAATTTGTTTAGAAAAGTATACATACAAGTACGCTGGATTGTTCCTTCTGTTTCATGGCGTCCATTTTTTATTGGGGGTGGGGTGGGAGAAAGCCGGAGTACAGGTAAAAAACCGACAGTCTTTTGTCAATTAAAGTGGAGTCGGGGGCACCCTATCTGCAGTCGTTCGAAAATCGGCAACCTGTTGACAGGCATGTGACAACTAGTAGATGACTAACCAATCAGCCACCTAGACCCCAATAACGCCGGGGAGAATTGTCTGCGAATACTGAGGTTAAGCGTAAAAATGTGTTACAGATAGACACATGTTTCAGTACGAAATAGTAATTTTTTTAACAAAACGTTATAATTGTTTAGGTCTTAACATTGTCATTACAGTGTCATGATGTCGATGAAACAGAACCATGTCAAAACTTGCCTTTAAAAGAGTGTCATTCAATTTAAACAATAACTTATTGTATTGATTGATTGTTTGCTTTTCTTTCAGCGAGAGTATTTCAGCTCTATTCATAACGAGAATAAGTTAAATATAATTCAATTAGATTTATTTGCTTGTTTAAATATTGTTTAATCCACTTTCAGCAATTTTTCAGCTATATCATGGCGTCCAGTTTTTATTTGAGAAGGAAATCGGAGTACCTGGATAAAACACCTGTCCTCCAGTAGGAAAACTGGCTCCCTTTCAATTAAGTCGAGTGCACCCTGCCTGCAGTGAGATTCGAACACGAAACCTCCGTGTTGACAGACCACGTGATCAATAGTTGATGAACTAACATCACCACTCGGCTCCTTCAATCAATTAGAGAAAGATGGACAAAAGGGCAATTTTGAAAAATATGGGGCATGGGTTGGGGAGTAAGATTTACTTTTTTTTTCGTACAAGGAGCGTGACACTCTCTAAACATGTCACTATGGTTCGCGGCAATTTTAATATGACCTGAACCACCCCCACCCCCCCCAAAAAAAAATATAAATAACGGGAGAACATCCCATGTCTGGCAGCTTAGGACGCGCTAGGCAGCTCTGTAAAACCTATCAACCAATTTCAAGTATTTCCTAATTTAAAGGAAACCGTTTATACTTATATATCATTAATTGTGGAATGACTTTAAAAGAAATCGTAAAATAAACAATTGCGACGGCTAAAATGCGAAAGCAAAATTGATTTTCGTATCACGCTTACATGTTCGCATTTTTAACTCATAAGCTTCGATATACAAACGCTGTTAGTAGTTTAATCTTTATTTGAGATTTAATTCTGTGTAAATTCATGTGACACAATGAGATAGTGAATAAAATATATAAATAGATGTTTCCGCTTTTGTCGTAAATCGTATTCAGTATTATACACCGGAATTCTTAGGAATTGTGGCACAGTAGTTTATTCTTTATTTGTTTGTTTGTTTGAATGGTGTTTTTATCGTGGTAGGAAGCCGGAGTACCCGAAGAAAACCCACGACCTGCGGTAGGAAAACCCTTGTCAATTAAGATTGGAGTCGAATACACCCTGCCTGCAGTGAGAATCGAACCCACAATCTCTGTGTTGACAGACCACGTGATCAATAGTAGACGAACTACCTTGATCACTCGGCCAACGAGGCCCCTTATTCTTTATTTGAGATTTAATTCTCTGTAAATTCATGTGACACAGTGAGATATTTCCGCTTTTGTCGTGAATCTTATTCAGTATTATACAGCGGAATTTTTAGGAACTGTGGCACATAAGTTTATTCTTTATTTAATTTGTGTAAATTCATGTGACACTATGAGGTAGTTAATAAAATATATAAATAGATGTTTTCGCTTTTGTCGTAAATCTTATTCTTATACACCGGAATTCATAGGAACTGTGGCAAAGAAAAAAACTGATCAAACCACGACCAATGATCTTTTTAAGCGTTTACAATAAAAAAACCACGACATCGGAGGTTAAGGTAGCAGTAACCTATTATTGATTACCAAGTTGTATGTTTGATCCTAACAGCGAGATGGTGTGCTCGACACATCCCTATAAATTTGCAAAGAGCATCAGTTTTCCTGTCGAAACTTTGCTGTTTCGTTGGGTACTCCAGCTCTTCCCAATAAACACTCGACGTCATATTATATAAACTAATATAATTTTTTAAAAATAGTGTTAAACAAACTTCAAACATACATATAATGCTAACGCGAAAAGGCGAAGTGGAAAAATGTTACGATTTCGCGTTCACGTTTTTCGTGTTTCTCGCTTTTTCGCTGTAAAACTTTTCGAAGACAAATACGAGATGTACGCCTTTGCATGCGAGGTCAAATATTTTGTGAATTTATTGTGTGTGTGGTTTTTTTTAATTTCTTTCTTTAATTATTTTTTAATAAAATGACAATATGTGATGTTTATATGCCGTCAAAGATGCATTAGTGATAGATTTTTTTCGTGGGGGGGGGATTTCCATTTATCATTTATAACTTTAGACTAGACGTTTTCCGCTTTCAAAATACGGACGTGCGCCTTGAAACGCTAGATGCTTTTTTAAAGTCATTGTGTGTGTGCGTTTTTAAATTTACTTTGTTTTAATTATTTTGTTAACCTATGTAATGTTTATATTTCGTCACAGATGCATTGGTAATAGATTGGGGGAATTTCCATTTTTTTTTAATTAATAACTTTAGACCAGTTTTAGCCTTAATATTAGATAAAACGATCCATCAATGAGGACATAACAGTTGACATTTTTTATACTTCTAATATTTTCGAGTGAAACGAATTTTCACATTTCGAAATATTAATTTTACTAACCGGAAGTTGAATGGACGGATTGGAGCGATCAGTCCAAATCAATCCGTCAGATCAGTCAAATCTTTCCAAATCCGTCAATTGACGGATGGACGGATTGGGAACGATCTGACGGATTGGGACCGGAACGATTTGACTGATCTGACTGATTGATAACTGATTGGTGACGGATTTTGGAACGCTGACGGATCGCTGACTGATTGATAAAAGTGTTGCGTCTTCAATCTCAAGTACTGTATTCGTCTGTTGTTGTCACTAATTGACCTAGTTTGATTTTTGGCAAATGTATGGTGAAATAGAAACATACATTATCATAAGTTTATAAAAAATAGTCGGGAAGTAGAATATACATATTATCTTAGTTTTATACTTAACACTATTATTAAAGATGTGGGATTTTGGGGTAAAACCCTGACCGTAGACAGGTACCATCTCTCTTTTTCACACGAAACACTTCGAGTAATTTTGGCCTGTCAGTTAAATGTCTTATCCATGACATTTTACATGACTACATTTTTTATACTTTAATCCGATGACTTGAACCGCTTTGAATCTTGATACCTTCTTTTTTGTATGCGTATACCAGCACATATATTATTCGTGTATACCCGCTTTGTACCGTTATTTTATATCTGATTTGTATCGTCGTCTTATGCTTGCTTTTTGTCGTGTTTAAATGCCTTATATCGCACGTGTATATCCGATTTCACTCAGATCTATTCCGTATACAGGCTTTATATCCTTGTATACTTTTTTATATTATTCGCGTTTTCCCGCTTTATATCGTCAGGTTCTACACTATTTATATCGTTCGTGTATATTTATTCGATATTGTACCTTCATACCCACTTCATATCATTCGTAACAATCCGATAAAATAGTTCTTCTCTACACGCTTTGTATCGTTCGTATATATCCGCGTATATCGATCTTGTATACCTGCTTGATATCATTCACGTATTCCCATTGTATATTGTTACTGTATACCCGCGTTAAATCGATCTTGTATATCTGACACATAACTTCGTTATATCGTTTGTATTTTCCCGATTGATATCGTTTGCCAATACCTGCTTAATATCGTTCGGATATACCTCAGATATATCGTTCTTGTTTAAGTGTTGTATTTAATTTTTGTATGACCGCTTGATATCATTCATATATTCCGGCGCGGCGTTATATATTTCTAGAACACCCGCTTTATGTAGTTCGTGTATACCCATTTGATAAGGTTTTTGTGTGCCCGCTTTTATCGTTCGTGTATACTACTGTGATATCTTTCTTATATCCCCGCTTTCTTACTTATTGTTCCTTTATAACCGCTTTATACTGTTCAAGTATATAGCGGGTACAGGCTACTTGTATACCCTCTTTTATACCCGCTTTATATTTTTCGCTTATGTCCCATTTATGTTGCATTTTGTGTATTAGCTTTATATCGTACGGGTCTACACGTTTTACTCTGTTTGTATCTACACTTTGTATTTCGTTCGTTTGAAATCGTAAGTTTATACCCACTTAATATCACTCTTCTAAACCCGCTGTAAATTGTTCGTGTATACCATTTTGACATCGTTCGTTACAATTCGCTTTAACATTTTTAAATACCCACGCTATATAGTTCGTGTCTCCTGCTCAGATATTTCTGCTGTATATCGATTTGTTTATCCGCTTCATATCGTTCACGTACCCCGTTGTATCTAGTTCATGTATATACCCGCTTTCTATCATTCCGATTGATGTCATTTGCGTTTACCGGCTTAATATTTTTCGGGGCTACCTACTTTATAGCGTTCGTTTTCCACCGCTCTGTTTATGTATTGTATAACCTCTTAATATCGTTTGTATATATCAGTTCTATACAATTGGTGTATAGCCGAGTTTTGAGTTTTGAGTGTTTGTGTATATCCGATTGTTATCGTTGTACTATGCCCGCTCTCTTGTGGTCCTGTCTAAACGCCCTATACCGTACGTGTATGTCCTATTTATACAGCTCATGTACACCCGCTTGATCTCGTTCTTCTTTCCCGTTTTCTTACTTTCTTTCATATCCGTTTACTTACATTCTTGCCTACACACGTAATGTCGCGTGTATACTAGCTTAATTTCTTTTGCATACCAGCTTTAGTCGTTCGTGTTTACCCGCTTTATATAAATCGGGTATACTAGCTTTATATCGCTTGTGTATACTCATTTGATATCGTTGTAACAATTCTCTTAAATAGTTTGTTTACATCAACTCTCAATATTTATTGTCCTCGTGCTTTGTATCGTTTGTTTGAATAGTATTTATACCGTTTTTACCCGTTTTATTGATGTGTACCCTCTTTATATCGGTCTCATATAAATGCTGTATATCGATTTTGTATACATTCTTGATATCGTTCACGTATACTCGATGTCTATCGTTCGTGTATAACCACTTTATATCGTTTTTGTATACCCGCTTATATCGACCCTTTAAACCCTCTTTACATTGTTTACGTATACCCGCTTTATATCGCTCGTATTTTTCCGATTTATATCGTTCATACATATCATCGTTATATCGTTCTATCATGCCCGCATAAGATCGTTCTTGTATACCCGCTTTATAAGGTGCTTTTACGCCCTCCTTTTATCGTACTTGGATACTTGGTTGATATCATTCTATTCCCGCTTTATTTTCGTTTAAACCCGTTTTCCTACGTTCATGCTTACAATCGTTATTTAGTAAGTGCATCGCCGCTTTATATACTTATGTATACCCGCTTGATATAGTTTCATCATACCCGCTTCACTTTGTTCAGTATAATGTTTTATATCCTACTTGTAGACCTGATTGATATTTTTCTTGTATAAATTGCTCTGGTATTCCTCTTTATATTGTATTTCAACGCTGGATTTATATTGTGTTTGAATGTCAGCATTATTTTGCTCGTGTCTACACGTTTTTTATAGTTCGTGTCTACACTGGTTATATCGCTGGAGTACATCTACTTTATATGGTTCATTCAAACACGCTTGATATCGTTGTTGTGCATCTGATTTATATCGAGTTTGTATACCCGTTCTGCTTTGTTCACGTATGCCCAGTTTATATCGTTTGTGTATACCCGCTTGATAACGTTCTTGTATATCCGCTTTATATCAATTTTGTATAACCGCTTGACATAGTTTGTGTATTCCCGATTGATATTGTTCGTGTATACTTGCGTTATAGTAGTCGTGTCTAACCGCTGCATAGATTTCTTGTATTACACATTATACCGTTCGTGCTTATTTGCTTGTCGTCGTTCGTGCATAATATATTTATATAGTTTGTCCTTTCCCTCTTGTTATTGTTCATTTTACCTTATATGCCCGATTTATATTGTTCTTGTATACCAGCTTTATGTCGTTCATGTATTCCTGCTTTAAATCGTTCCATTATGCCCATTTTAGATCGTTAGCGTCTGCACGCTTTTATCGGTGGTGTCTACACGTTTGCTATGGTTTTATATCCGCTTTATGTTGTAATGGTATACCCGCTTCATATTTTTTGTCTATATCCAGTTATATAAATCTTCTTATTCCGCCTTATATCTTTCGCTTGCTCAAGCTTTATATCGTTCAGGTATACCCCTTTTTATCGTTCATGTGTAACTTCTTGATAAGGAAATTGTGAAACAATTATTTTCTATGATAAACATACAGATAGTTCGTAAACGTCTTTGCATCATTTTAATAAACAATTTTGGTAAAAATTGGGTAGTCAAGACTTATAAACTAACTCTCCTCTCCAATGCCTTGTTTCCGGAAACTCTTGAAGAATATGTGTTCAGTTATTATAACAATGACAATAGAAGGTAAGCATCTTCAGAAACATGCCTTAGTTTTCATATATCGATTCAGCAAGTATTTTTCTCAAGCAAGTTGAAAAGTAATATGTCCACAGTTATTAATTCAAACATGTTTGTATAAATGAAGATTTGTTATCGTGACTTGACTTTTGACTATGGTTGTTTGATTCTTAAATTCATCATCGGTATTCTATATGTGAAATTGAACAAGGTGTCACAACCTTATCATTTTAAATAAATGTAGGGGCCTTGGTGGCCGAGTGGTAAAGTCTGTTAATCATCTTCTACTGAGGACTTGGTCTGTTAACATTGAGGTTGTGTTGGAGTCCTGGTACTCTTACTTCCCTCCTCCCCATGACGCCATGTTATAGCTGAAAAGCTGCTCAAAATGTCACATAAATCACCCTTCGAACAAATAAGAAATAAATATATAGTCTTTCTTTATGAATAACGTTTTAGGTTAACAAAGAAAAGATGTATATTCACGGAATTAATGTAAATTTCAGAAGTTTGGCAAAATATATTTCTGCTAACCTTTTTTGAGCACTAAATATTTTATGACTAGACCAGTTCTTACAAAATGCTTAGAGAGTTATAATCAGCCAACAAATATCGTAAATGATCATGTAGGAAATAATCTTTAATAATCTCCATGACAACTTCTAAATGCGTAAAAACACAAATAGTTGTATTTATTTTTTACGATCAACACTTCATGTTTGTACTGTCAGAATAGAACATTAGATAGAGGTACTATTTGTTCTCAGACTAGTCATAATTTGTTGCACGGAAAATAAATACTAGTCTTTACGATGTTCTCGAGGTATGTGATCTAAATAATAACATTGAACTAAATTAACTTTTTAACACAAAAATATCTCATGATAATTATGTGAAATTTTTAAAACAATACTAAAGGGACGTATTCAAGTACGTCTGACATTTATAAAAAAGGTCATGTTGCATCGTTAATTTTTGTAAGAAACAAACAAAAACAAGACATTAAAATTTGTACTTAGATATAAACTTTTCGAATGACAGATTAACACACCCGCCCCTTATCCTTTCTGTATAGCCGCAATATATCGTTCTCGTTTAAAAGGTTGACATCCGTCTGCTATACCCGCTTTATATTGTTCTTGTAGGCCGAATTTTTATTGTTTTTGTATGCCTAAGTTATATCATTCTTGCAAACCAGCTTTAAATTGTTTGCTTGATATTTTTCGTTTTTGCCCACCTTTTATCGTTCGTATATGTCTATAAATTTTCGCCATATTTCTTTCGCCCATACAAGCTTTTTATCGTTCGAGCATACCCCATTTTATCGTTCGTGAGTACGATAACGACTTTGTACAATAATTATTCTATGATACACATACAGATATTTCGTATCCGTCTTTGTACCATTTCCCTAACCAATTTGGTCGAAAGTGGGTTGTCAAGACCTTTACAATGTCAGTCCTTAACTCTGCAATAATATGTTGAAGGCAACTCTTGAATAATATGTGTACAATTATTATAACGATGATTCCATATTTTTCATTTCTATTCAGGTTCTTATGTTCCACTAGCACGTTAAAAAGCGATATGTCCATAGTTATTATTTAATAAATCAAATAAATGCATAAATCAAGATTTGGAATCGTGACTTGATTTTCGACTTGGTTGTTTGGCTGGTTCATGGTAATCCTACTTCCGGCCTCCTCAATAAAAACTGGACGCCAAAATATAGCTGAAGAACTGAAAATAATAAATATAGTATTTCTTTATGAATAACGTCTACAAAGGTCTACAAAGAAAACATGTTAATGAACGGAATAACAATTGTAAATTTACTTCAGCAAAATGTATTTGTGATAACCTTTTTTGTGGCACTAAATATTTTATGACTAGACCAGTTCTTACCAAATGCATATAGTAATGTATCAAGTGAATCCCTACTATTTGATTGGTTAATCAAGATGGGGATATTATACCGTATTCCATGTGAAACCCCGGAGATATTGAAACCAGTTTCAAAATGGCGTCTATTCATTGAATAATTTGTTTGTTTCACATAATATAGAAATTAAACATAATATAAAAATATCAAATTACATGCATTTTACGGAATCTTTCATCCCCGTCTGCGATTTGTCTTGAAATTAACAAGGGCGATAACCTTAAATTGAAGTCTTTTAAAATTGCAAACAAGCATTTGCATTGGACTTCGAAAGTGAAATTTATCATTAAAAGTATGGCTGGGAATAATAGTCAAAATTATCCAAGGTTATAAAATTTTAAAAGCCAGTAAAAGTTTCGTGCTTAAATCTGTTGAATTGTAGGTTCTCCGATAGTGGTGGTCCCAACTAAATTTTTTCTTCAAGCATGAAAATGTCTAATCTAATTATATACTCTAGAATATTAGTACAATAAGACTTCAACAGAATATAACTGTTATTCGGGTTTCACAGGGGATACGGGTTTATATTCCCTGTCCGTATTCTACATTCCCTTCGCCTATAAAACACAGACAGGGAACATGAACCCGTATCCCCTGTGAAGATCCCGAATAACATATAGTATATCCGTTTCATATCGTTCACGTAACCCGTTGTATCTCGTTCATGTATATACCCTATTCATGCTTTCCCGATTGATGTCGTTTGCGTTTAGCGGCTTAATATCTTTCGGGTTTGCCTACTTTATAGCGTTCGTTTTAAACCCCTCTGTTTATTTATTATATACCAGTTCTTTAAAATTGGTGTATAGCCGCTTTTGAGTGTTTGTGTATTTACGATTGTCATCGTTGTTCTATGTCCGCTTTCTTGTGGTCATGTCTAAACGATTGATATCGTACGTATGTCTTTTTTATACCGCTCATGTATACCCGCTTGATCTCGTTCTTTTTTGCCCGCTTTCTTACTTTCTTGATGTCGTACGTGTATAGCCAAGTGATATAGTGCTTTGATACCCACTTGTTATCCTTTCTTTATAGCCGCTATATATCGTTCTCGTATTCTTGATATCCTTCTAACATACCCTCTTTATCTTGTTATTGTATGTCGAATTTATATTGTTCTTGTGTTCCCAAGTTATATTATTCTTGTAAAAAAGCTTTAAATTAATCGTGTATATTCGCTTAATATTGTTTGTGTATACTCACTTGATTTCTTTTTGCATACCAGCTTTAGTCGTTCTTGTATACCCGCTTGATATAAATTGCCTATACTCACTTGATATCGCTTGTGTATACCACTTGATATCGTTGTGACAATTCTCTTAAATAGTTTGTGTACATCCACTCTATATATTTATTGCCCTAACGCTTTGTAACGTTCGTGTGCATACTATTTATGTCGTGTTTTACCTCTTTTATTGATGTGTACTATCTTTATATCGGTCTCATTTAAATGTTGTATATCAATTTGGTATGTTTTCCCGATGTATATCGTTCGTGTATACCATCTTTATATCGTTTTTGTTTACATGCTTAGATCGACCTTGTAAACCCTCTTTAAATTTTTTACGTATGCCCGCTTTATACCCTTCTTATTTTTCTGATTTATATCGTTCGTACATATCATCGTTATATTGTTCTAGCAAACCCGTATAACATCATTCTTGTAAACCCGCTTGATAAGGTTCTTTTAGTCCCGCTTTTTGTCATTCTTGTATACTCGGATGATATCGTTCTATGCCCGCTTTTTTTCCGTCTATACCCGTTTCCTAAGTTCGTGTTTACAAGTGTTATTTAGTAACTGCATCAGCGCTTTATATACTTCCGTACACCCGCTTGATATAGTTTCCTTATACCGCTTTACTTTGTTCTTTATAAAGTTTTATATCCTACTTGTATACCCGCTTTATATTTTTATTGTATTACCAATTTAGATTGCTTTTGTATTTCGTTTTCGTTTGATATTGTATTTCAATTTATATTGTGCTTGAATGTCAGCATTACTTTACTCGTGTCTACACGTTTTATAAAGTTCGTGTATACTCTCGTTATATCGCTGGAGTACATCCACTTTATGTGGTTCATTTAAACCCGCTTTATATCGTTGCTGTGTACCCGCGTTCCTTTCGTTCGTATACGTTTCTATACCCGTTCTGCATTGTTCATGTATACCCAGTGTAAATCGTTTGTGTAAACCCGCTTGATATTGTTCTTGTATACCCGCTTGATATAGTTTGTATATTCCCGATTGATATTGTCCGTGTATACCTGCTTTATAGTAGTCGGGTCTAACCGTTGCGTAGATTTCTTGTATAACACATTTATATCGTTCGTGTTTACCTGCTTTTTGTCGTTTGTGCATATTCGATTTATATAGTTTGTACTTTCCCTCTTGATATCGTTCCTTTTTACCTTATATGCCCGATTTACATTGTTCTTGTATACCAGCTTTATGTCTTTCATTTATTCCTGCTCTTTATCGTTTTATTATGCCCGTTTCATATCGTTAGTGTCTGCACGTTGTTATCGTTGGTGTCTACACGTTAGCTATTGTTTTGTATCCGTTTTATGTTGTAAATGTATACCCGCTTCATATCTTTCGTGTTTATCCAGTTATATAAATCTTCTTTTTCCGCCTTATATCGTTCGCGTATACCCCTTTTTATCGTTCGTGTATACCTTCTTGATAAGGACATTGTGCAAAAATTATTCTATGATACACATACAGATAGTTCGTATACGTTTTTGTATCATTTTAATAAACAATTTTGGTCGAAATTGGGTAGTCAAGACTTTTAGACTGTCATGCCTTACTCCCAATGCCTTGTTGGCGGCGACTCTTGGAGAATATGTGTACAATTATTACACAGTTATTAATTAGAACATGTTTGTATAAATCAAGATTTGTTATCGTGACTTGACTTTTGACTATGCTTGTTTGGTCGGTTTCCGTTCTTTATTTCGTCATCTATATTCTATATTTGTAATTGAACAAGGTGTCAAAACCTTATCATTTTATATAAATGTAGAGCCTCGTTGGACGCGTGGTAAAGTCAGTTAATAATCTCCTACTGAGCATGTGGTATGTTTACACTGAGGTCCTGGTAGTCCTACTTCCCTCCGCCCCAATACAAACTGGACACCATGATATGGCTGAAAAGCTGCTTAAAATGTCACATTAATCACCCTTCGAAGAAATAAGAAATAAATATAGCCTTTCGTTGAGTAACGTTTTTGGTTTACAAAGAAAACATTTGTATTAACAGAAGTAAAAATTTCAGAAGTTCAGCAAAATGTATGTGTGCTTACCATTTTTGAGCACTAAATATTTTATGACTAGACCTTATATGTGAATTTTTTAAAAACAATACTAAAGGGACTGATTCATGTCCGTCTGAACTTTATAAATAGATGGTTTAAAAACGATTTAAAAAAAGAATCTTTAAAAACAAACAAAAAACAAGACATTTATATTTTTACTTATATATAACCTTTTCGTAACATATAACAGTCAAATCATGTCAAGAACCTAACTGAAACAAATTTGCGTCCCATTGGAATGAAAAAAACCTATGTTTGTGATTATTTCAACACAGTGCTGGATATTCGTATTTCACACCTTGCTATTGCTCGGTATAAGATAATGAAGTTTTACATGACTACTTTAGATTTGTTTTTACACTTTAATCCGATGACTTAAAAAGTTTTGAGTCTTGATACCTTCTTTATTCGTATGTGTATACCAGCTCTATATTATTCGTGTAAGCCAGCTTTTTATCATTATTTTAAATCAGATTTATATCGTCGTTCTATGCTCGCTTCCTTACTTTTGTGCAAAATGATTTATATCGTAAATGTATATCCGATTTATCTTATATCAGATTGATATCGTTTCCGTATACATCTTTATATTTTTGTATACTCAGTTTATATTGTTCGTGTATGCCCGCTTTATATTGTAAGTTTCTACACTTTTAATATATATTTATGTATATTTATGATAGTATTCGTTTATACACACTTTATTTTGCTTTTGTATTCCCGCTTGATAATGTTCGTTTATACCCGCTTTATAGCGTTCGTAACAATCAGCTAAAATAGTTTTGTTCACCCATTTTATGTAGTCTACACGTTTTGTATCGTTCGTTTATATCTGCTTATATCGATAGTGTATTCCCACTTTATATCGTTTACGTTTTCCCAGTGTAGATTGTTCGTGTATACCTGTTTTATATCGATATTGCATGCCCGCTTTATATTGTAGACATATTACTGCTTTATATCGTTCGTATTTTCCGAACTTATATCGTTTGCCTTTCGCGCTTAATATGTTTCCGGTATACCTTCTTTACAGCGTTCTTTTTTAACCTCCGTATTTATTTTTGTATGACCGCTTTGTATCATTCATATATACCGGCATTTAATATTTCTAACACTCCCGCTTTATATAGTTCCTGTATAACCAATTGATAAGGTTTTTGTGTGTCAGCTTTTTACTATTCGTGATATCGTTCTAATATGCCAGAATTTCTTACTTTCGCTAAATATTGTTCCTTTATACCCGCTTTATACTGTTCCAGTATAAAGCTGGTATATTCTACTTGAATATCCGCTATATATTTTCTTTTATACCCGCTGTATTTATTTTTGTTTATGCTAAATTTGTGTTGTTTTTTGTGTCCCAGCTTTATTTCGTTCTTGTTTACATGTTTTATACCGTTAGTATTTATACTGTCTATATCGTTTGCTTGACATCGTAAGTTTATACCCACTTTTTATATGTCTTTAAATCCCGCTGTATATCGTTCGTTTATACCCGTTTGACATCGTTCGTTACAATTGGCTTCAACATTTTTTGTACACCCACTTTATATAACTCGTGTACATCGCTTTATATCGTTCCTTTATAACGCTTTATATTTTTTGTGTAACTGCTCTATTTCGTTCTGATATTTCCCTTGTATATCGATCTGTATATCCGCTTCATATCGCTCGCGTATTCCGCTGTATCTCGTTCATGTATATACCAGCATTCTTGCTTTCACGACTTATATCGTTTGCGTTTACCGGCTTAATATTTGTCTGGTTTACCTACTTTATGGCGTTCTTGTTAAACCGCTCTGTTTATTTATTGTATAACCGATAAATATCGTTTGTATATATCAGTTCAATAAATTTGGGTTGTAGCCTCTTTTTGAGTGTTTGTTTATATCCAATTTTTATCGCTTTCCTATGCCAGCTTTCTTACGGTACTGTCTAAGCGCTTGATATATTGTAATATATGTCCTTCTTATACAGCTTGTATACCCGCTTGATCTTGTTCTTCTACGCCCATTATCTTACTTTCGTTTATATCCGTGTACTTACATTTGTGCCTCCACGCTTTATCTCTTGTGCATAGCCACGTTAGTTGTTTGATACCCGCTTGTTATCCTTTTTTTATAGACGCTATATATCGTTCTCGTATACCAGTTTGATATCCTTTTCATATACCCGCATTTTATTATTCTAGTATGCAAAATTTATATTGTTATTATAAACCAGCTTTAAATCGTTCGTTTAACCGTTGTATTGTTTTATTGTATAACCACTTTATATCGTTCTGGCATACCAGCTTTATTAGGTTCTTTTATGCCCTCTTCATATCGTTCATGTATTCCCGCTTTTATATCATCCGTGTATACCCCCTTTTTATCGTTCGTGTGTACTTGGTTGATATCGTTCTATGCCCGCTTTCTTATTTTCGTTTATACCCGTTTTCCTAAGTTTGTGTTTACAAGCGTTATATATAGTAAAGACATCGCCGCTTTATATACTTCTTTATACCCGCTTGATATCTCTTCCTTATTCCCGCTTCACATCGTTCAGTATAAAGCTGTTTATCCGACTTGTATACCACTTCCAGACGTCACTTCCATGTGCTTGATATCGTTTATATATACCAGCGTTACATCGTTCTAGCATACCATCTTAACATCGTTCTTGTATATAGAATATAAAACTGAACTTAAGATATCATTTTGTCATCAGTAGTATTATATTACAGCTGACTTCACAATACAATTTTGCAGGTGTAGGAGCGTGAAATTCTGAACTCACCCACGGATACGAATAGGTACCACACTGTCTCATTAGTGAGAATAAATTAACTTTAAACAGTGATGATCACTATCATAATCTTCTTTCACATTCAGGGCTATCTACATGTATATTTAAGGTAGTATTTTCATTTATCAACTCTTGTATCATTCCCATATGCCAAGTATATCTATTTTTTGAAAGTGATGTTAATTAAGGAGCAATCTTAATTTTTTTCAACATTTATACTGAAACTGTTTGGTAAATTATACGTATTTATTAATGCTATTTTTATTATAATATGACAGGCGAATAGCAAAATTAAAAAAAAAGATTAAAGTGTTATATCAGTTGAACTGCAAATATGGTGCACGTTGACAAACACACCAGTTTTATTGCCGTCACTGTTAGGTCACATCGCACCATTTAAACCATGCGTAAGCACAATTGTTGGTACAAGAATGATGTACTAAGAATGGGGTCAGCCACGGCAAACTCTAATGGAAACTAAATATTGCTTATAATGATAATGTCGCTAAATACAACGGCTATTTGAACACATTATTGGGTAGTACTTAATGTGAAGTTTGTAATATAATTAGTCACACCTTAATTTGAAGATGTATATAATTTAAATTACAGGCACACGCGATGTATTTCGTGTTAAATGCCAACTAATAGATGGTATCGGTTCAAAGTATGGTCACCTGAATAGTATGAATAGGTAGTATCATGCGAAATGCACCTCGGAACGTCACTTTAGACTGGATTGACAAAGAAGTCAATGTGAAGTCATGAATGTCATTTGTAACGCCTTAATTGGCATATGTATAGAATGTTCGTGACATCAAAAAAGCACGATGTAAATACGATCTAAGGAATTGAGTGGCGGAATAACGGTGAACGTCGTCAATCATTCAAGGTTAGAGATAACGTACTCAACGAAAGTCAATGATATAATGTGATAACAAAGAAAAAGTATAATATAATATTATAGGGTCATTGCATGAATATTGGGAAATATTGTCCCTCGCAAGATGCTATATTGCACTCGCAAGCTCGTGCAATATAGCATCCTGCGAGCGACAATGTTTCCCGGGTTATTCATACAATTACCCTTTTATTATATAGTAATAATTTTTTGAGTGCTTTTAAGTGATTATTCATTACCTTTTGATATTATGTAATATTTAACTATAATATTACCATATATTTCAAATGATCAATATTTTGTTTACAGTTGATTTTGTCTTTTGTTGGTCTATGACTTCTTTAACTTTACTTCCGTCGACAATCGAATTCACTTTTATATGTTCAATTTCAAGCGGATGAGCTAAATCCCCCTTCGATAGCAGATAATGTTTTGATTTCGAAATAGATCAATACTGCTAGGTCTGTACTAGACTTATCTCAGGGCATTTACTGAAATAGTATGAAGAATTGAACAATATGTTTGTAACTGGACACATTAAACAAATCAATACGTTATGGCTTTTAAATAAAATTAGAAAGTAGAAAAATATAATTAATATGAGGAAAAGGCAAACAAAAAAATATGTATAAGCACTTTCCGAACACACTGACGTATATTTCAAGATCATGTCCGTGAAATAAAAAAAAATTCCTTCATATGACACAAACACAAAATCATTTACACCATCACTTTATTATCTCGAACTCGGTTGACTCGATACCTCCGTTATATCCATACAATGTTTCAGTTCAGGCATTGTTTCCATCTCTACACACGAATTCGTCCTCTGATCAGTTGACAAATTATAACATAAAAACTATTGGATGCACACTTTACTGAGGGAATTTGTTTTGATTAATTTTACGAAATGGGATAGAATATCATTTGCACTTGCGCATTGGAAATTCCAACCTCTACGTGAACGTCATTAAGAAGTATGGTTGCCAGTTTTAATTATTTTTTTAAATCTTGTGGACTAATACACTTATTCATTTGTGAGACACTTTCTAACATGCGTTTCTCCTTCGATTGTTTTATTAGAAAGATATTACTATCGTTTTACATTGTTTCAATTTAATTTGAATTCTTTAATTGCTTCTGACTTAAATAAAAAGTCCTGGCAGCATAGTAATCTATATAACTACAATGTACTACACTTAACCCTTTATTTTCTTAAAAGTATTATATTTTACAAAGCCGCTAAAGGAAATTTTTAGATGCAAGAAAAAACACCTCTTTAAGGTTAAGAAGAAAGAGTACTTTGAAAAATTGTTACAATGAACAGCATGGAAGGACCCCTTACGGTACTTGATACGCCATAGCGGGATAAAAGTATTGACTTAATAGAATATGGATTCATATGCATATGTTTACTCTGAATGAGTTTATTTTGCTCGCCAAAAGCCACACACTACACATTTGAGTGCGTACGTATGATTAAATTAACGTGAAGCAGTCTATCACAGCTACAATTGATAAATGTGTTTATAATTCACTAAACAGTAAAATATACAGTGTGTTAAACTGGGTTATTGAGTTTCATTGTTTGACGATGAGGTTTTGTTATTCATGTCATTTTGTCTTTAATTTTATTGTAATTTATCATCTTTAATTTGTTTTACCAGAGGGTGTTTGAGCTACTGATGCGTAGAACAGATTCTACTACTGTTGTCCATATCGCACGAATTTTGTCTTGTTTTGTTTACTAACAAATTTTAATGATAATGTACTGAATCTATTTAACATTGATGAATTCTGCATAGTTGTATTTGAATATGCAAGTTAAAGGTACGACGCCTTGTAACAAAATGTAATTCCACGACAGTATCATATCAGCAAAAATACATACAACTTAATACTACTTTAAATTACAAATGGAGGATAATGTTATATAATCATCAACTATAATCTTGCTCTGCATTTACTGCTCTAATATAACATGAGTTTCATACGAAAGACATAGCACCCAAAGGAAGCTCCACAATGCGACAGTAAAACCAGTAAATCCTTGTTAAATAAATGTAGAGTGAAGCACTCTTTGCCAAAAAATAGACTCGAACTGACACCACTAAAGTTGAAAACAACAGTTTTGTTTATCTAGGTTTATATAAAAAGCATTCTTCTCCTCCTAGATTTCTAGGAAAATAAAAACGCAGTCGGCATTGTTTTTGACCTTTTGCTATTTATTATGAACGATTTTTCCATCATTTTGCCAGCTATATCTTGGGGTCCAGTTTTTATTGAGAAGTACCCAGAGAAAATAACGTCATTAACAATACTTAAATTATATTGTGTATGATGCTAATAGAGCAGTACATGCAATGCTTGCTTTTTTAGGTTAATGCAATAAGAAGAAAAGGATAAATAACTTCAAAATAGTAATTTTCACGACAGCTTTACGAATACTGTGGATCGTTTCGATAGCACCAACTAGCGACTGTGATACGATTAAACGTATAATGATAGTATCGTTCTTAAGTGCATTTGTCATAGCTTTGATTCGTATATATATATTAGATGTGGAAAAATGTGTGAATAGGATTAAATGGATTTATATAAACACATTGACTAAGGTTTCCTTAATGGATGTAGAAAGGTATGTATGTTTTTAAGTTGTAGTTGCATGCATTATTTGAAATCTAATTTTTTAAATGAAATCCTCAAAAGGTACATTGATGGGTCTGTTTATCGTGTCTTCACGTCATTTCAGCATGTTATTTCTATCATGTCATTACTGGTGACGTACAGAAATTTAGCATGCAACTTCTGGCAAATTAATGTATGTAATATCATTTCTAGAAGATGCACTTCATATTGCCGTTCATCTGCGATGTAGGCTAGATAAGAACAGATTGTATAGAATGTTGAATAAAAAAGCCTCCAAAATACGAAAAATATCGAAGAAAACCGACCGAACAACAAGAGACGAAAGTCAATGGCCATTTACAAATCGGGACATATAATATTAACTGTTGAATAACTGAACAACTTTTAAACAAAATAGAATCCCGCATGCTCTTAAAACATCACTTCTATGACAAATTAGCTGAAACGGGTTAATTCGAGAAGCAAAAAAATATATAATATATGAGGAAATAACAGTAATAGTGTATAGAAAATTTTGTTTTATGATTTATGGTATGTTCTTTCTGTAGGTTTAGCAAATAATCAATTATTAAATGAAACGTTATATAAATACTGATCGAAACCTTTCGTAAACCATATCGGATAATTTTGCAATTTTTTCCTATAAACCCATCTGAAAGAATAAAATACAGCATTTGTCAAAGCAATAGATGATCTGTGAAGTTGCATTAGGGCCAACAAGGCTAAAATAAATTTGTTTATGAATGTCGACACGGATGTCTCAACGATATTAGCAGATGACAGAAATCCACATGAAAACTTGTACACCAATAATAAATAATATACGATATTTAACACCAACGCTTAGCGACACTCATTTAATACTTCTCAATTCTATTTATAAATGTATATTTGCATGTTTTTTTGCTTATCGTGAAACAGGAAAAATGCATATTATATGTTTGTAAAAAATGGCCGAGAAGTTGAAATATACCTACTAACTTACTCTTATACTTAACACTATTAAGAAAGAGTTAGACTTTTGGGTAGAAATCCCGAATGTAGATATGTATCATCTCTCTTTTTCACACGTTAAGACTGGATCAATTTCAGCCTGTATTCCCATTGTATATTGTCACTGTATACCCGCGTTATATCGATCTTGTATACCAACTTTATATAGCTGACACATAACTGCATTATATCGTTTGTATTTTACCGATGTACATCGTTTGCCAATACCGGCTTAATATCGTTCGGATATACCTCATATATAGCGTTCTTGTTTAACTGCTGTATTAAATTTTTGTATGACCGCTTGATATCATTCATATATTCTGGCGTTATATATTTCTAAAACACCCGCTTTATATAGTTCTTGTATACCCACTTTATAAGGTTTTTGTGTGTCCGCTTTTTATCGTTCATGTATACCACAGTGATATCGTTCTTATATGCCCGCTTTCTTACTTATTGTTCCTTTATAACCGCTTTATACTTATCCATATATATTTATATATATTTATATATTTTTCGTTTATGTCCAATGTATGTTGCTTTTTGTGTATTAGCTTTTCTACCGTTGGTTCGTAAAACGGTTGTACACCATATCATTTCAATATTTTACATTATTAAGTAGCCACAGATGTGAAAGTAACATAGAAGAGTCTAAATGTCCCTAACGCTCTAGTTATAATCTGTCCAGAATATTGTAATAATACTGCAACTTCTAGATATGTTGATTTTATCTGAAAAGTAGTTTATTCTAATGGCGGCTTGAAACTGATAGCTATGATTATAATGGTCTTAAACTGCTTCATATGCCTTACATTATCTTTAGAATACCTCTGTTGTTCTGGTTTTGTCTTATATATCTAGTTTGTACCACTTGAGAAAAAGATGGATGAGAACCTAAGTAAACAATTTGGAAAAGAAATTATTTGAGTGTAGATCAATACTGTTAGATTTGTTCTATAATACTTATCTCAGGGCATTTACTGAAATATTATAAAGAACTGAACAACATGCTTGCCACTGGACAAATTAAATCAATCAATACATAAACGTTTTTTAAATATAAATAGAAAGTAGAAGAATTTTTAATGAGGAAAAGGCAAACAAAAAGATATATTTATCAGCAAGTCGTTAAGAAGTCTTGTTGCCAGTTTTAGTTTTTTTTATGTTAAATTTTGTGCAGTGATGCACTTATTCATTTGCTAACATACGTTTCTCCTTCGATGTTTTGTTAGAAAGGCATTACTATCGTTTCATATTGTTCCAGTCTAAATAGAATTATTGAATAGTTTCTAACTTCCATAAAAAGTCATGGGAGGATAGTAAACTATATAAGCACAATGTACGTAAAAGATTACACTTAACCCTTTCTGGTGTTAAAAGTGTTTATGATATTTTACAATCCTCAAAAGGTATTTTTCAGATGTGAAGAAACACCGCTTTAAGGTTAATATGAATGTGTAAATTTGAAAATTTTTTACAATAAACAGTAAGTATTTCTTACGGTACTTGATACTCTATAGCATTACAAAAGTATTGACTGCATAGAATATGGATAAATCTACATATATTTATTCTGAGTGAATTTATTTTGCTTGCCAAAAGGAACTCTCTACTTAATAAGTATTACCTATTTGAGTGCGTACGTATGATTAAAGTTGTGAAGTGGAATTCGCCAAGGTGTGATCGGCTCTGTTTAATATATAATAAGAATTGACATTTTTCATTCCATTCTCAGCAGATTTATTCCTACACCATTAATCTTCAGAATTCATAGTATCTCTGTACTGAAAACATCATTTAAATTCACTAAAAGAGCACAAACTAAAAACAAACATATTTATAATTTAACAGGAGGCAAGTAGTTGTTCTCCTACTATCTTGTATTTTGGAAATTTAAAGTTTATTCAATGTAAAACCAATGTTTCTGTATTACTGACTAAAAACATATTAGCCTTTACAATCACCAGACAAAGCATACTATGGTACAGGGCCCATTTACAGTAGGTATGTGATCATATAAATAATTTACATAGAATCACACGAGCATTGTAATTCTCGTTAAATTTGTTGTTTTAGAAATATAAAATATTTTCTTTGTTTGATGTCAGTAATTTATTTAGCAGTGTTTTTCCAGTTTTACCAATTCGAAAGAAGAAATAACTAAATTCTTGCAGAGAACAAGTTTCAAGACAACGTTATAATAACAATAGTGAGGTTGGTAGGTATCATTTTTGCTTAAATAAGTCATGAGTACATACTATCATCAGTGTACTTGTAATATTGATCTGTATAATTGCATTCGTAAATACAAAGGTGAGAAAATGAATGACACTATTTGTATATTAATTTGTCAACAAAGGAGGCGAGTGATTTTCCACGATGTATGTTAAAGTATTACACTGTTTAGATAATTTATACGACTTGCATGAAGCTTTAGAAATGTGTAAATTGTGTAGGAATCTATCACTGCTACAATTACTAAAGACTTTTGTTATTTATTAAACAGTAAAATGTACAGGGTGCGTTATTGAAAAAAGATTCAAAGTTTGCCCAATGGTTTACAGATTCTAATATTACATAACAGACATACATAAAGTACAGCCAAGAGAAGTAAACAGCATCAAGGGCATTAGTCTAGACTAAATATGCACAAACAATTGTCAATTTGATGCGTAGAACTGATTGCACTACTGTTGTCCAATCGCACCAATTAAAATTTGTCCTTGCTTGTTTAGTTTACTTGCAAAATAGTCAATGGAATCTAGTTAGCGTATTGTGTTTACATTTCACAACGTTTACGTTATTCTAGATCCTGCGATCGATATTCCGATTTTCTAGACCAATCACTGCTGTTGACTGCTAAAGTATGCAACAAATGTTTGTTGCACATAGGATGATGTTATCTCTCCAGATCTCCAGAAGGTCTATGGTCGGAACCACGACTTAATTGATCAGTGTCTTAAATACGATCTGACATTTTCGCTGAATCATAGGTAGTGTTTCCTATTCCCGGATTTGACTTTTTCCTAGACAAGACAATGAGTAACTAGACGGGTGTCTAATTAGAGGCAGGCACTGCTTACTCGTCCGAAGCACCTGAGTGTACCCATGGTTTTTATTGGGTTCGGGTTATTCTGTGTTTTCGTTTTTTTGGTTTTTGTATTGTGTTTTTCTGTATCCTGATTTGTAGCTGTTCCTTGGCTTCTGGCTAATGTTGTTCGGTCGGTTTTATTTGCTATATTTTATAAAAATATATAATCATTAACTATAATCTTGCGTTGCATTTACTACTCTAATATGTGTTTCATAAGAAAGTGATAGCAACCAAAGGAAGCCCCACTATTCGGAACCGAAACCTCCACTCCTTGTTAAATAAATGTTGAGTCAAACACTCCTTGATAAGAGATAGATACGAACTGAGAACACTAAAGTTGACAACAACAGTTTTATTTATTTAGGTTTATATACAAAAAATTCTTCGCCTTCTAGTTTTCATATTCTTCAGCTATATCACGGCGCCCAGTCTTGATTGTAGGAGTACCTGAAGAAAACAACGTCATTAATAATATGTAATATCATGTATGATGCAATCGAGTAGTTAATAAAATGATTGCTTTTTTAGATTAAAGCAAACAGAAGATGTGAATATTGTGAATCGATTCGATAGCACCAACTAGCGACTGTGATACAATTAAATGTATAAGGATAATATTTTTCTTAAGTGATTTTTTGGTGGCTTTGATTTGTATATACATTTTATGTGGAAAAAATGTTTGGAGAGGATTACATGATTTTTTTTACTCAAATTCACTGAGGTTCCCTTGATGGAGGTAGAAGGTATGTATGTTTATAAGTTGTATTTGCATGAATTATTTGAAATCTAATTATTAAAGTGAAATCTAACAAATCTACATTGATGGGACTGTTTATCATGTCTATTTGTCATGTCAGCATGCGATTTCTATCATATCATTACTGTTGAGGTAAATAAATTTAGCATGCGCCTTCTGTCAATACAATGCATGTAATATCATTGATGGTAGACACATTCCATATAATTGTTCATCTTCGATGTAGGCTAGTTTTGAACTGATTATATAGACTGTGGAATAAAAAACACGCCTAAAAAGCAAAAAAAAACCGACTGAACAACAAGAGCCAAAAGTCAATGGACAATGACAAATCCGGATATATTATATAACTGTTGAAAAACTAAACAACTGGAAAACAAAATAGAATCTCGCATGCTCGTACACATTACTTCTATGACGAATCATCTCAAACGGGACAAGTCGAGAAGCGAAAAAAAAATATAAATACCAGGAAAGGGTGTTAAGAAAATTTCGTTTTAAAAATTCTGAAATGTGCTTTCTGTAGGTTTAGCAAATAATCAATCACAAAAAGATCAAACGATCTATGAATAAATACCTTTTGTAAAACATAGCGGATAATTTTACTATTTTAACCCTATAAACTCATCTTAAGAATAAAGTACTGTGAGCCTGTATTTGTCGAGTACTAAATGTTCGCTGAAGTCGTATTTGGGCCAACAAGTCCAAATAAATTTGTTTCTGAATTTCGACATGAATGCCACAACGGTATTAGCAACAACACATGACAGAAATGTACCTGAACAATTTGAGAAATATAGCAAATTGTACAACAATAACAAATAAGAGACACTTCATTTAAATTTTTGTAATACTACTGTTGAACGATTTTCCCAGATGTTTTATTTTATTTTCAATAACAATGCTCTCATTCCGGTGCATATGTAAAGTTGGGAAGTCAATTCATATTGGCGTAATGCATCCATAAAAGGTATAACTTTACTATTTTTGAGTTCGTTTTTGTATATCGTTTTAAGTTTGTCTGAATGTTCATTTGCAAGCCGTTTGTTCATCCGCCCACATTCACAAAACAAGTAAATAGAAACTTATTTCAGATAGTACACCAAAGGAAATTTATATTTTAGTATTTCATATTTGACAAACCTCCATTTACGTTTTTGTAACATATTTTACTCGTGGTTATACATGAACATTTGTTCTTTTTTTGTTAGCTTTTATACCAACAAATTTCAATCAACTAACCAACTCACATACTGCTGTTATGAAAGCGGGAGGTTTGGCATGCCATACAATCTGGTTTTTACCACCATTTCTTTTGAAATGCCTTTACCTATTCAATGGCATTATTGTTGTATCTGTTTTTGTTTATTGATTCTGGAGTTTGCCGGTTTCTCCCACTTTGATTTGTGGATTGTTTCTTTTAACATTTTCCTTGGTGTTCGGTTTATTGGTATTACCTTCATTTAATAACCATGCAGTTTTTATTCATCTTCACCAGTTTAATAAACAACATGTATCACAACACAATTTTGACCTCTTAAAACAAAATGCATGGCATGCTTTGCGAATACACGTAGATCGTTAATTCTACCAAACGTGATAATAAAATATAACTTGTAGCGTTTGAGCAACCTGACATCAGTGTGAAATTATTGTGAAATAAATCCTTACTCCTAAAAGTACATATATGTTATTTATATGATAATCAATTGCACATAGTTACAATATTTGCAATATTCACGCACTATGCGTAATTGATAAATTTGTTGATTTCATGTACATTGACTATTGATTTACATATCACTGAAAATTTCGAGGTACTTTTTGAATATTCTTGAGCATTAGATTTACTAGCGACGTCGTTAAGGAATTCTTTGTGACATCACTTCTCTGTGATTAACCAGAATTTATTTCAATCAGTATTCCCCATATTTCATCACCTGTCAACGTAGCTTAAGTGCTATAGGTGCTTATATATTAACTATTGTTTTGAGCATCAAAGTTAACAAAAATATAAATGTATATTTGCATGTTGTTTCTCATTAACCTATTTATTTGGTTTTTTTGGTAAATGAGTTGTAAAATAGATAGACCATAGATAGGTACCATGTCTCTTTTTCACACGAGATGCATGAAGCAATTTGGCCTGTCCGTTAAATGTCTTATCAATGAAGTTTACATGACTACTTTAGTTTTGCTTTTATACTTTTATCAGATGACCTAAACCGCTTTGAATCTTTATTCGAACGTATATACCTATTCTATGTTATGGGTGTTTACCCGCTTTGTATCGCAATTTTACAACGGATCTATATAATTGTTCTATGTTCGCTGTCTTACTTTCGTGTCTAAATGCTTTATAACGTACGTTTACATTCGATTTATTTTATATCAGCTTGATATCGTTTCCGTATACCATCTTTATATTCTTGTATACTCGATTTATACTGTTCATGTATGCCGCTTTATTTTGTAAGTGTCTACACATTTTATATCGTTCGTGTATATTTATTCGATATTGTTCGTTTGTTCCAACTTTATACTGCTTTTGCATTCCGTTTTATAACGTTCGTTTACACACTCTTTCTATCGTTCGTAATAATCAGCCAAAATGGTTTTGTACACGCACTTTATATAGTTCTTGTCTACATTCTTTGTATCGTTCGTATATATCTGTTATATCGATTTTGTATTCCTACTTTATATCGTTCACGTATTCCCAGTATATGTTGTTTGTGTATACTTGCTTTATATCGATCTTGTATTACCGCTTTATATTGTTGACACATAACTGCTTTATATCGTTTGTATTTTCCCGATTTTCGTTTGCATTTACCGTCTTAATAACGTTCGGATATACCTCCCTTTTATCATACCTTAACCACTGTATTTATCTTTCGTATAACCACTTTATATCGTTCATATATACCGGCGATAGTAATTTCTAGCACGCCGCTTTATATAGTTCTTGTATACCCGCTTATAAGGTTTTGCGTGCCCGCTTTTTATTTGTTGTGTATTCCATTGTAATATCGTTCATATATGCCCACTTTCTTTCGTTTAATATTGTTCCTGTATACCCGCTCCATACTGCTCCAATATATAGCGGGTATATTCTTCCAGTATACACCCTTTATACTGTTCTTTTATACCCGCTTATATTTTTCGTTTTATGCCCAATTATGTTGTTTTTGGGTACCAACTTTATATCGTTCGTTTCTACACGTTTTATACAGTATGTATCTATACTTTTTATATCGTTCTTAGAGATTCGCTTGACATAGTAATTCTATAATCACTTTATATCTTTGATGTAATCTTGCTTTATACCGTTCGTATATACCCGTGTATACCCGTTTGACATCGTTCGTTACAGTCGCATCAACATTTGTTGCACTCTAACTTTATATAGTTGGTGCCTCCAAGCTTTATCTCGCTCGTTTACCTCCTTTTTCTATCGTTTATTTATACAGTTTTATATCTTTCTTGTGTACCTGCTCTAGATCGTTCGAATATTTCTTCTGTATATCGTTTGTATCGTTTGCGGTTAAGGGCTTAATATCTTTCCGGTTTGCCTACTTTATAGCGTTCGTGTTAAACCACTCTGTGTTTTATTGTATAACCACTTTATATCGTTTGTACATACCAGTTTGTTTTTTAAACTGGAGTATAGCCGCATTTTAAATGTTTTTGTGTATACGATTTTGATTGCTGGTTTTGTTTGTTTTGTTTGGATGTTGTTTAACGTCACTTTCAGGAATTTGTTTCAGCTGTATCATGGCGTCCAGTTTTTATTGGAGGAAAGCCGGAGTACCCAGAGGAAATTCCCGACCTTCGGTAGGAAAACTGGCAATCCTTGTCTATTAAGATTTGCAGTCAAACGCACCCTGCCCGCAGTGAGGTTCGAACCCGCAATTTCAATGTTGACCATATGATCAATAGCAGACGAACTACCTTAATCACTCGGCCCTTTATTTTTGGTATGTGCCCGAACAGTCTTGTCTAAACGCTTATTGTCATGCGTGAATAACCACGTTATATAGTTGTTTAATTCCGGCTTGTTATCCTTTTTTTGCTGCTATATATCGTTCTTATATGCAAGCTTTATGCTCTTCTTATAAACCAGCTTTATTTTATTCTAGTTTGCCCAAGTTATACTATTCTTATAAACCAGCTGGAAATCGTTCGAACATTTCCGCTTGGTATTGTTCATTTATATCCACTTTATATGGCTTGTGTATACCCGCTTAATATCTGTTTAACAATCCTCTTAAATAGTTTGAGTACACTCACTTGATAAATTTCGGGTCCTAACGCTTTGTATCGTTTGTGTGCATACTCTTTATACCCGTTTCATACTCTCGTATCGTTCGCATACAAATGCTGTATATGGATTGTGTATACCCTCTTTATATCGTTCACGTATACTCGATGCATATCGTTTTTGTATACCCGCTTATATCGACCTTGTATACCCAATGTATATTGTTTACGTATACTCGCTTCATATCGTTCGTATTTTTGTCTATGCCGGCTTTATATCGTTCGTGTATACCTCCTTTTAGCGTTTGAGTTTACTAGTTATATGCATTTATGGTTTAACTGCTTGATAGCGTTCATATATACCAGCGTTATATCATTCTAAAAAACTCGCTAAGAATCGTTCTTGAATACCCGCTTTACAAGCTTCTTTTATGCGCGCTTTTTATCGTTATTGTATTCTTGCTATTGTATACTCGCATGATATCGTTCTATATGCGCTTTCTAATTTCCGTTCATTCCCGTTTTCATAAGTTCGTGTTTACAAGCGTGATATAGTAAGTGCATGGCCGCTTTATATACCCGTTTTTATATTGTTTTTCTATGTCCAATTTATATTGTTCTTGAATGCCAGCATTATTTCGCACGTCTACACGTTTTATATAGTTAGTGTCTACACTCGTTATATCGTTAGAGTACATTCACTTTATATGATTCGTTTAAACCCGCTTGATATCGTTGCTATTTACCCGCGTTTGTTTCGTTCGTATACATTTGCTTTATATCGAGTGTGTATACCCGTTCTGCATCTTTCACGTACACCCACTGTATATCGTTTGTTTATACTCGCTTGATATCGTTGTTGTATAACAATATATATCGTTCGTGTTTACCCCCTTTAGTCTTTTGTGCATATCCGATTTATATAGTTTGTTCCTTTTCCTTGTGTTATCGTTCCTTTTTACCTTCTATGCCGATTTATGTTGTTCTTGTATACCAGCTTTATGTCTTTCATGTATTCCTGTTTCATATTGTTCCATCATGTCTTTAGAGCCTAAACGTGTTTAGTGTCTATACGTTTTATCGTAGGTGTCTACACATTTGCTATCGCTTGGTATCCGCTACATTTCGTTCGTTTATACCCACTTTATATTGTAATTATATTCCGCTTTTATATCGTTCGTGTTTATCCGGTTATATAAATTTCCGCCTTATAATTTTCGCTGATACAAGCTTTATATCGTTCGCGTATACACTTGTTTATCGTTCGTGTGTACATTTTGATAAGTACACTGTACAACAATTATTCTATGATACACAAACCTATAGTTCGTATACCTCTTTTTACAATTTTACTAAACAATTAGGGTTGAATTTGGGAAGTCAGGACTTTACACTGTCAGTCTTTATCTCCCCAATACCTTGCTGAGGGCAACTCTTGCATTATATGTGCACAATTATTATAAGGATGAGAGTACTACGTAAGGCTCTTTGGAAACATACCTTAGTTTTCATATCTCGATTCAGATTCGTATTTTTATTCAGAAAACATAAATCAAGATTTGCAATCGTGACTTGACTTTCGAGTATGGTTGTTTGGTCTGTTGCCATTCTTTAATTCATCAGCCTTATTCCATGTGACTGTTTAATTGAACAAGGTGTCAAAACCGTATCATTTTAAATAAATATGGGGGCCTCGGTGCCAGAGTGTTAAATGCAGTTAATCATGTTCTACTGATCATGTGGTCTGTTAACATTAAGGTTGTGTTTGAGTCTATGTCCTGGTACTCCTACTTCCCTCCTTCCCCAAAAAACTGGACGCCATGATATAGCTGACGACTGTTCAAAATGTCTCATAAATCACCCTTCAAACAAATAAGAAATAAATACAGTCTTTCTTTATGAATAACGTTTTAGGTCTACAACGAAAACATGTATATGCACATAATTACAATTTTAGAAGTTGAGCAAAATGTATTTGTGCTAGCTTTTTTGTGGCACTAAATATTTTATGAGAAGACCAGGATTTACAAAATGCATATTATTTGTATAAACAGCAAACAAATATCGTATATGATAATGTAAGAAATAATCTTTAAAAATCTTTAAGCATCTTGGCAACTTCTAAATGCGCAAAAACACTAATATATGTATTTAGTTTCTACAGTCAAAACTTCATTTTTAGTCTGTCAGAATCCAATATTGAATAGAGGTTTATTTGGTCGTAGACCAGTCATAATTTGTTGCACTGAAAATAAATACTAGTTTTTACGATGTTCTCGAGGTATGTGATCTAAATTAAACATTGAACTTAATGAACTTTTTGACGCACAAATATGTCCTTATAGGTGAATTTTTCAAACAATAGTAAAAGGACGTATTCGTCCGTCTATCCTTTATAATAGAAGATCGTGTTACATCGTTAAATCTTTAAGAAACAAAGAAAAACAAGACATATAAGATATAATCTGTTCGAAATACATTAAAACGGTCATTTAATCAAATCACCTGTTTCTTTTCATTCTTTTCTAACTACAATAGTTTAGAATTTTTGTTCCATCAATGTTGTCCTAATTTCATGACATACCTTTGAAACGCTAGCACCACTAAAAGTTGTATTTATTTGTTTTAACTCATATTTCATTTCATATTTTTTTCTACTGAAAATATGATCTTTCAAGTTAGTAGTCTTCAATCTTGAACTTGTCCAAATCTCTGTTATTTCAAATACTTGCAATCTTTTAAAACATTTCTAGTTTAACATAAGTTTGTAATACAAAATAAAAGTACATTCAAGCGCATCGTATAAAGCCATGTCTAGTTACTCAGGATGTATAATCTGTGTAAACGTTTTAAAAACAGATCACATTAAGATCTATTTATATGTTGAATACGATGCCAATAAATAAAAAAAACAATGTATGTTTATAAGCCTAAACGTTTTACTTTTAAGAAAATCTTTGATCACAGTGCAAAATCCAAATGTGTTGTAAAGCATGGCTACTGTAAAAAAAAACAACTCACTACTTTATAAATAAGGATGTTTCTTTTCTGGTAAAATTTATATCGTAGTGACATCAAAAGAAACAGATCTGTCAGATAATTGGCGTACAAATGGGGCAAACACAAATGAAATTAGGATCCACTGCAACAACAGTCAGCAATAAACCATAATGCACAATGCACATATACACCTTTCATTGCATATGTTATCAATTGAAAATATGAATATTTCAAGTTAGTAGTCTTCGATCTTGAACTTGTCCAAACCTCTATTATTCCAAATACTTGCAAGCGTTTAAAACAATTCTTGTCTAACATTATTTTGTCAAATTAAATTCTGTTCAAGCGCATTGTATACAGTTCTATTACATGTCTATTTACTCAGCATTCATTATCTGTTTAAACTTTAAAAGAAACGATCCAATTGAGACCTGTTATATATGTTGAAGACCAATAACGTAAATGGAAACAATGTACGTTGATAAGGGCAAACGTTTTATTTTTTACAAAATCTTTTATCACAGTGCAAAATCCTAATATGTTGTAAACCATGCTACTGTAAAAAAACAGCAACTCTCTACTCTATAAACAAGGATGTTTCGTTTCAGATTACATTTATATTGTCTAATTATTTAAGTTAAATCTAAAATAGCCACATTTATGCGTCTGTTTATCAGGCCTTCACGTCATGTCAACATGTGTTTTCTATCATGTCATTACGGTTGATTTAGAGATATTTAGCATGCACCTTCTGTCAATAGATTGCATGTAATATCATTGCTGGCAGACGCATGCTATTCGATGTAAGGCTATTATATAGACTGTTGAATAAAAAGCCGCCTAAATAAGAACAGTAGCAAAAAATCGACCGAACAATAAGAGCCGAAATTCAATGTACAATTACATATCCGGATATATTATGTAAACTGTTGAATAACTAAATAGCTTGAAAACAAAATAGAATCTCGAATGCTCGTACGCATTATTTCTATGACGAATCAGCTTAAACGTGATAAGTAGAGAAGCAAACAGCTATAAGAAATGAGGAATACCAGCAAAAGGGGTATAGACAATTTATTTTTATAAATTATGATATGTGCTTTCTGTATGTTTTGCAAACAATCAATCACTAAATCAAAGGTTCTATGAATAAATACTGAACGGAACCTTTTGTAAACCAAAGAGGATAATTTTAAACTTTTCGTCCCATAACCTCATCTTCAAGAATAAATTACAGTGAGCGTGCATTTCTCGGAGCAGTACATGTTTGTGAATTTCTATATGAATTCCTCAACGGTATTAGCAACAAACCATGACAGAAATTGTACGAATTGTGCAACAATAAAAAATAAACGATATTCGACACCAACTCATAGCGAACCTCATTTACTACTTTTCAATACTATTGATAAATATATATGTGTCTTTTGTCACTCATTGACATAGTTTTTGGTAAATGTATTTTTGGCCAATACATTATTATAAGTTTTAAAAAATGGCCTGGAAGTGAAAACATACATATTAATGTACTCTAATACTTAACAATATTCTTATAGAGTTGGACTTCTGGGGTGAATTAAGGACCGTAGATAGGTACCATCTCTCTTTTCACACGAGTTACCTGGAGCAATTTTTACCTGTCATTATTCGTTTGAACCCGGTATAATTCGCTTTAGCATTCCCGCTTGATTATGTTCGTCTACACCCGCTTTATATCGTTCGTAACAAGCATCTAAAATAGTTTTCGATACATACACTTTATATATATTTATTTCAGTATAAAGCGGGTATATTCTACAGGTATATCCGCGATATATTGTTCTATTATACCCGTTTTATATTTGTTGCTTTTAGTGTACCAGCTTTATATCGTTCGTGTATACACGTTCTAAACCATTTGCATCTACACTGTTAATTTCCTTCGTGGATATTGGCGTGACATCCCAAGTGTATACCCCTTTATATTTCTTGTTATTGGGCTGTATATCGTTCATGTATAGCCGTTTGAGATCGTTCGTTACAATACGCTTCAACATTTGTTGTACACCAACTATAAAACTCGTGTACATCCGATTTATATCATTCCTTTATACCTGCTTTTATCTTTCAGGTGTACCTCCTCTTTGTCGTTCAGATAGTTCTGTTGTATATCGATTTTTATATCGCGAAAAGACATAAAATTTCTATCACTCGTAAAAGATCAAACAGTCTTGCCCAAAAACGTATGAAAGAACCTATTATTCTTGTTATTGGGCTGTATATCGTTCATGTATAGCCGTTTGATATCGTCGTTCGTTACAATTCGCTTCAACATTTGTTGTACACCAACTTTATAAAACTCGTGTACATCCGATTTATATCATTCCTTTATACCTGCTTTATGTCTTTCACGTGTACCTGCTCTTTATAGTTCTGATGTAAATCGATTTGTATATCGCTTTCGTTGCGTTCTCGTACCGCTCTGTATCTCGTTCCGGTATATACCCGCTTTCGTGATTTCTCGACTGATAACGTCTGGGTTTACAGGATTAATTCTTTCCTATGACCTCTTTATACGTCTATGTCCTATTGATATATCTCATGTATACCCGCTTAATCTCGTTCTTCTTTGCCCACTTTCTTACTTTTATTTATATCCGTTTACTTATATTCGTGTCTACACGCTTGATGTACGTGTATAGCCACGTTATATAGTTCTTTGACACCCGCTTGTTATTCTTTCTTTATAGCCGTGATATATGTGTTCTCTTATACAAGTTTTATATACTTCTGCTACACGCTTTATATTGTTCTTGTATTCCGAATTTGTATTTTTCTTGTAAGCCCAATTAATATTGTTCTTGCGAACCAGCTTTAAATTTTTTCCTATCGCTTGCTATTGTTCGTTTATAAACACGGTATATCTTTTTTGCATACCCTTTGTATGCCGTTCTTGTCTACCCGCGTTATATCGTTTGTGTGTACAAACTTGATATCGTTGTAACAATCCTAACCTACGCTATACAGTTCCGTCCTCACGCTTTGTATCGTTCGTGTAGATACTCTGTAAATCGTTTTATTACCGTTTTATGCATGTGTTACCTCTCTATATCGTTCGCATACAAATGCAGTATATCGATTTTGTATACCATCTTGATATCGTTCACGTATACCCTCTTTATATCGTTTGTGAATACCCTCTTTATATAGTTCTTGTGTACCCGTTTATATCGATCTTGTATACACACTTCATAGTATTTACGTATACATGCTTTATATCGTTTTATTTTCGATTATACAATGTAGTACGTGTATATACGATTTCTTTTATATCATCTTGATATAGTTTCCTTATACAAGCTTTATATTCTTGTATACTCGCTTTATACTGTTCGTGTATGCCGCTTTATTTCGTAAGCGTCTACACATTTGATAACGTTCGTGTATATTTATTCGATATTGTTCTTTTACACCCACTTTATAACGTTTTTACCCGCTGTATATCATTCGTGTATACGAGCCTTATATCGCTCTTGTATTCTCTCATTATATCGCTTGTTTATACCCGCTTTATATCTTTCGTAACAATCCGCTAAAATACATGTGTGCACCCACTTTATATAGTTCTTGTCTACAGACTTTGTATCCTTTGTATATATCTGCTGATTTCGATATTTTATGCCTACTTTATATGGTTCACGTATTCCATTTGTATATTGTTCGTGAATACCCGCTTTATATTGATCTTATACTGTGGTTTCATTTATATTCGTGTGTATCAGCTTTCGGGGTTGAAGTAAAACTGACATTTCGTGGGATTCTTAAATTCGTTGTTGGCGAAAAAAAAATTGATATAAAATGAGGTCATCGCTTACATATTGCGATATTCACATACCGTGTTAGTCTGTACATTTTCTAATACGTCATTTTCAAGATATAGTCGTTCTCGGGAGATGACAATTATAATGCTGATCACGGGATTTTATAGAAATTTACGGTACTTGTATTGGAAATCGGCGACATTAAAATGAAATGGGATAGCTTAAGAAAGACGATTCAAAACACAACTTTTTTGTTGTTGTTGCGTGGTGCAAAGCCCGCACTTAACATACACTTATGAAAGGGCTTGTGTTTTGTGCCTTTTTATGTCGTTTGTAAACACAATTTTAAAAGACGGTGCGTTTCGAAAGTACCCAAAATAAAATAATTATTAAATGATTGTGTACATCTAACTACCTATCTTGAAAACTTCATATCTATTGTTTTGTTTACAAAGGAACATCAAGTAATTAGGATTAAACCGATTTTGATTTGTAACCGTAAATATAATTACCATAATTAATAAACATGTCATTTTATGAAAGTCAACAGTTCATTGTAAATTTCTCGAACATACCCTGAGGCAAAGATTATTTGTTTGTCAATAAACTTGATGGCTATAGTTAGTGGTTTTAAATGATGGAAATGAGTATACAAGGTGTTAAAAATAAAAAATAGAATGCTTTATTGTCGTTATTTCAATTGAGAATGTTACTTTAATATTTGTTTATATATCAACACTTCAAAACGAAAAGGCACAAAGGGAACTATGTTCATTACTGACGGGATTACGCAATTAAAAAAAAACAACGATACTGTTTATCAATTTTATTTCTGTTTTGTGTCGTAAACACAGTAAAATTGCTCATAATGCAAAATTAACATATACATCGAAACGATATCAATATAACTGTACATCTTGAACATCAGTAGTCATTGTACATGTAAACAACCGTACAGCTCTATATCGTTCGGATATTTCTGATTTATACCGACGTGTATATCCGCTTCATATCGTTCACGTTCGCCTCTGTATCTCGTTCATGTATATACCCGATTTCGTGCCTTCCCGACTAATATCGCTTGCGTTAACCGGCTTAGTATCTTTAGGGTTTACTAACTATATTCAGATCGTGTTAAACTGCTCTGTTTATTTATTGTGTAACCGCTTAATATCGTTTGTATCTGCACGTTCTATAAAATTGGTGTATAGCCGCTTTCTGAGTGTTTGTGTAGATCTGATTTGTATTTGTTTTATGCCCGCTTCTGACGGTCCGGTATAAATGCTTGATATCGTACGTGTTTCTCCTATTTATTCAGCTCATGTATACCCGCTTGATCTCGTTCTTCTTTGGCCGCTTTCGCACTTTCGTTTATATTCGTTAACGTGGCTTTACTCTTGATGTCGTCCGTGTATAGCCACATTATATAGTTCTTTTATTCCCTCTCATTATCCATTTTTATGGCCGCTATATATCGTTGACGTATACAAACTTTATATCTTTCTGATGTATCCGCTTTATATTGTTCTTGTATGCCCAAGTTATATTCTTTTTGTAAACCAGCTTTAAATCTGTTGTGTATATCGCTTGATATTGTTCGTTTATAAACACTATATATCTTTTTCTTTCTGCATAGTATTACCCGCTTAATATAGATCGTGTATACCCGCTTTATATCGCGTGTGTATTCCTATTTGATATCGTTGTAACCATCCTCTTAAATAGTATGTGTACACCCACTTTATGTAGTTCTGGTCAACACGCTTTGTATCTTTCTTGTGCGTACTATTTATATGGTTTTATACTCGTTTTATTTATGTGTTTCCTTTTTATATCGTTCGCATATAAATGCTGCATATCGATTTAGTACACGATCGTGATATCGTTCATGTATGCGATCATTATGTTGTTCTTGTATACACCCTTATATCGACCTTGTATACCCGCTGTATATTGTTAACCTATACACGCTATATATCGTTCATACTGTCCGATTGATATCGTTTGCATATGCCGGCTTAATATCGTTCGAGAATACATCCTTGAAATCGTTTGTATTTAAAAGTTATAATTAATTTATTGTGTAATAGCTTTATACCACTTTTATATACAAACGTTATATGGTTCTAGGATACCCGCTTAATATCAGTCTTGTATATAGAATTTAAAACTGCACAAGAGATTTTATTATCAGTGGTATTATATGTATGCCCAACTTATATAATTCTTGTAAACCAGCTTCAAATTGTTCTTGTATATCGGCTTGATGTTATTCGTGTACATGTATAACCGCTTTATTTATTTTTGCATACCAGCTTTAGTCGTTCTTGTATACCCGCTTTATATAAATCGGGTATACTCGCTTTATATCGCTTGTATATGCTCACTTGATATCGTTATAACAATTCTCTTAAATAGTTTGTGTACATCCAATTTATTTATTCATTGTCCTCGCGTTTTGTATCGTTTGTGTGAATAGTGTTTATATCGTTTTTTCCCGTTTTATTGATGTGTACCCTCTTTATTGCTGTCTCATATAAATGCTGTATATCGATTTTGTATACATTCTTGATATCGTTCACGTATACTCGATGTATATCGTTAGTGCATACCCTCTTTATATCGTTTTTGTATACCCGCTTATATCGACCTTGTAAACCCTCATTACAGTGTTTAAGTATACCCGCTTTATATCGTTCGTATTTTTCCGTTTTAATCGTTCGTACATATCATCGTTATATCATTCAATCATACCCGCATAACATCGTTCTTGTATACTTGGTTAATATCATTCTATGCCAGCTTTATTTCCGTTTAAACTCGTTTTCCTACGTTCGGATTTACAAGCGTTATTTAGTAAACTCATCGGCGCTTTATATACTTCTGTATACCCGCTTGATATAGTTTCCCGTTTCACTTTTTTCATTATAAATTTTTATTTCCTACTTGTATACCCGCTTTATACTTTTCTTGTATTACCAATTTATATTGCTCTTGTCTTCCTCTTTATATTGTATTTCAATGCCGGATTCATATTGTGCTTGAATGTCAGCATTATTTTGCTCGTGTCTGTCCGTTTTTTATAGTTCGTGTCTACACTCTTTATATCGCTGGAGTACATCTACTTTATATGGTTCATTCAAACACGCTTGATATCGTTGTTGTGTACCCCGTTTTTTCCGCTCATATACATCTGATTTATATCGAGTTTGTATGCCAGTTATGCATTGTTAACGTATACTCTGTCTATGTCGTCTGTTTATACCCGCTTGATAACGTTCTTGTATACCCGCTTTATATCGATCTTGTATAACCGCTCGATATAGTTTGTGTATTCCCGATTGATATTGTTTGTGTATACCTGCTTTATAGTAGTCGTGTCTAACAGCTGCTTATATTTCTTGTATTACACATTTATACACATTTTATGTTTACACTCTTGTTGTCGTTCGTGCATATTATATTTATATAGTTTGTACTTTCCTTCTTGTTATCGTTCATTTTACCTTATATGCCAGATTTATATTGTTCTTGTATACCAGCTTCATGTCTTTCATGAAATTCTGCTTTATATCGTTCCATTATGCCCGTTTTATATCGTTAGCATCTGCACGCTTTTCTCGTTGGTGTCTATACGTTTGCTATCGTTTTTATCATTTTTATGTTGTAATGGTATACCCGCTTCATATTTTTTGTGTATATCCAGTTATATAAATCTTCTTTTTCGGCCTTACATCTTTCGCTCAACAAGCTCATATCGTTAGCGTATACCCCTTTTTATAGTTCATGTGTAACTTCTTCAAAAGGACATTGTGCAAAAATTATTCTATGATAAATATACAGATAGTTCGTAAACGTCTTTGCATCATTTAAATAAACAATTTTGGTCAAAATTGTGTAGTCAAGACTTATAGACTGACAGCCCTAACTTCTTAATGCCTTGTTTCCGGAAACTCTTGAAGAATATGTGTTCAGTTATTATAACGATGACAATGGAACGTAAGCATCTTCAGAAAAATGCCTTAGCTTTCATATATCGATTCAGTTTCGTATTTTTCTCAAGCAAGTTGAAAAGTAATATGTCCACAGTTATTAATTAAAACATGTTTGCATAAATGAAGATTTGCAATCGTGACTTAACTTTTGACTATGGTTGTTTGATCGGTTTCCATTCTTTAATTCATCATCTTTATTCCATATGTGAAATTGAACAATGTGTCAAAACCTTAGGCTGTGCTCCGTTTGATGGGAGGGAAGAAGAAACTCGGCATTGAATTGAAAATGTCATTTATTAATAAATATAAATGACGAAAACACAAATTAAAAGTAATAAAACATATATACATACAAATAGATAGAAATCATAACTACTATAATAAAGAACCCATCCCATCAAAGATGGGGATATTATAGGCCTTTTTACATATTCACAAACATCATAATACAGCTTGACAACTTTGTTTTTACAGAACGTAAACTACTTAAATACATAACTTATTCTAAAGTTGTTGATAATACATGCATGAGAAAAAACTGTAGGGTATAAAAAAATACAAACAAACCAGAAAACATAATAAAAACTAAAGTCCTTCATATTCATAATTTCCTTTACCAGAACTAAAATTTGGTTAGGGTGGGATGGCGGGTAACTTAAAACTATCTAATCCTAATGCACGTGCCCAAATGTGCAAAGCTTGTGTAGCTGTAATACAATGGATTAAACGCCATCTGTTGGGAGATACGAGAAGGGAGATAATAATTAAGACTGATAAATCTGTTTGAAATATGTTATCTATACCGACTTGCAAATCAGACACAAAATCATGTTTGTCAAAAAATCATTTATATGCTATAAATAAACATTTTTGTCAACACAGGCTGTGCTACGTTTGATGGGAGGGAAGAAGAAACTCGGCATTGAATTGAAAATGTCATTTATTAATAAATATAAATGACGAAAACACAAACTAAAAATAATAAAACATATACACATACAAATAGATAGAAATCATAACTACTATAATAAAGAACCCATCCCATCAAAGATGGGGATATTATAGGCCACAGTATTGAATCCAAGCCTGTGGTGAAAAACTGAGAGGAAAAAACAAATACCCATTAGTAGTAAATAACAAGTCATAACATTATAACAAAGCTAGAAAAATTATATATAATTAGAGAAAAAAATAAAAATGTAATAAAGAGGTATTTACCCACGTAGCTAATGTAAAGTGTATATACATATATACAACATAAAAGTAAAATTTCTAACAGTTTGTCAGATGAATATTCGTATTCATGAACAAGTATAAATTCCACAAAAAATAATAAAATAATATGGAATAAATTGCATTGTATCATAATTCATGTTTCACACAGCAAGCAGTTTGATTTCATCAAATAAAAACTAACACCAATAATGGCATAAAAGCGCCACTTTATGGGCGACTGTATATTATTAATTAAGATTATATTGATAATAAGCATTAAAAAAAATTGTATATACATTTAATCCGGATTCAAACAGCACCTTCGTGGTCCTCCAACCGGAAATGTGTGAAACAAGAAACAATGTATAAGTTTTTACTGGTAGATTCGCACTAAAACCCAAAACCCTATTGTTTTAGGGATAAACGGGAAAGCGATAAAATAACATGAAAACGATTGTAAAAATTCATAACAGACACACAGGAGTGTCTGTTAAATAATACACACAATTTAAATATGATGAATACATTAATAATATGTCCACACCTACAATCCCAGATGCCTCATTATTGAAATTATTGTAAAACTTAAAATATCATATTATGTAAAGTTCCTCAAGTGAGAACACATAAATCACTGCCCGTTGCGGCTCATTTTCGCAAGATTGTGACTTGTAATCTTCGAAGAGTTTTAAATATATAAAGAATGCCCTAGAAACCCATCCTTCTAAAGACAGCAGCTGTAAAAATAAGCAAGAGAGACTTGAATGGTCATGCTATATAAAGATAGTTAAAAATACGAAAACGTAATTTTATTGTAATGAGTGTTACTATGTATAAAAATTGTTCGTTATTTTATGTATACGTGCTAATTACTTGTAGCTAACGGGGGTGCACAGGTATACTAGTGAGAGACGTTTATTGAATATATGTTAATTGCAATCACAACATGTAATAGAAGATAACGTGTTCCTTTGAAGTGATTTTATTACAGAGTAATTTTTATAACAGCTTGATTATCTTTTGATACGGCTATCATGAAAAGGTGGAGATACGGGTACACCGATATACTTATATTTTTTTAGATCTATCGTAAACAGTCTGTTAGTGAAAGCAAAGGAAAACATTTTTTGCGGTATTTATATTTCACCGTTTTGATAAATTGCTATTCTACATACGAGTAAAAATTTTGGATAAATCTTATAATTTTAAATAAATTAGGATGTAAGCGGTCAAATTCAAAATTAGAATAAATACATCAAGATGTCATTTTATTACAAACTAACATAGGTACTTATGAAAAAAATCCTTATTTTATTACAAACATAATATACTAGTCCCGCTTGTTACATGCGTATGCAAATCCCGCGCTCCTAAATATATGTACAAATACTCATTCATAAGAGAGCTCAAAATCAAAATATTGTCCGTAACAATCCGTTTAAATAGTTTTGTATACCCACTTTATATTGTTCTTGTCTACAAGCTTTGTATCGTTCGTATATATCTGCTTATTTCGATGTTGTATACATATTTTATATAGTTCACGTATTTCCTTCGTACATAGTTCGTGTATACCCGCTTTACATCGATCTTATATACCTGCTTTATATTGTTGTCACATAACTGCTTTATACCTTTCATATTTTCCCGATTTATATCGTTTGCCTATACCGGCTTAATATCGTTCGGGTATACCTCCTTTATAGCGTTCTTGCTCAACCACTGTATCTATTTTTTGTATGACCTCTATATACCACAGCGATATCATTATGCGCCCTCTTTCTTACTTTCGATTAATATTGTTCCTTTGTGCCAGCTTTTTATCTGTCATGTATACTTGCTAAATATCGTTCATATATTTCTGATGTATATCGATTTGTATATTCGCTTCATATCGTTCACGTACCCGTCTGCATTTCGTTCATGTATATACCCGCTTTCGTGCTTTCCCAATTAATATCGTTTGCGTTTATCGTCTTAATATCTTCCGGTTTACCTACTGTATAGTGTTCGTGTTAAACCGCCCTGCTTATTTATTGTGTAACCGCTTAATATCGTTTGTATCTGCAAGTTCTATGAAAATTGGTGTATAGCAGCTTTTTGAGCGTTTGTGCAGATCCAATTGTTATCGTCGTCCTATGCCCGCTTTCTTACGGTCCGGTATACACGCTTGATATCATATGTGTTTGTCCTATTTATATGTCTCATGTATACTGGTTTGATCTCGTTCTCTTTGCCCGCTTTCTTACTTTCGTTTATATCCGTTAACGTGCCTTCATGCTTGGTTTCGCCCGTGTATAGCCACGTTATTTCTTTTTTGCATACCCACTGTATGCCGTTCTTGTATACCCGCTTTATATCGCTTGTGTATACCAATTTGTTATCGTTGTAACGATCGTCTTAAATAATTTGTATACACCCACTTTATATAGTACGGGTCCTCACGCTTTGTATCGTTTGTGTGCATACTCTCTATATCGCTTTATACCCGTTTTATTTACGTGTTTCCTCTTTATATCGTTCGCATATAAATACAGTATATCGAATTTGTACACGATCTTGATATTTTCATGTATACCTGATGCATATTGTTCGTGTATACTGTCATTATATTGAATACCCCTTATATCGACCTTGTATACCCGCTTGATATTGTTTACGTATACCGGCTTTATATCGTTCGTACTTTCCTGCCTGATATCTCTTGCCTATGGCGGCTAAATATTGTTCGTGAATACATCCTTTATAGCGTTTGTGTTTACCCGTTATATTTATTTATTGTATAACCACTTGATATCGTTTATATATACCAGCATTATATCGTTTAAGCAAACCCTCTTAACATCGTTCCTTTATATAAAATATAAAACTGAACTTGAGATATCATTTTATCATCAGTAGTATTTTATGCCAAATCGACAGTTGATTTCACAATGTAATTTTGCAGGTATATGAGCATGAAATTTGTAACTCTCCCAGGTATACATATAGGTACCACACTGTCTCATTAGTGAGAATAAATTAACTTTAAACAGTGATGATCACTATCATAATCTGCTTTCGCATTCAGGGCTATCTAGATGTATATTGAAGGTAGCATTTTCATGTATCAACTCTTGTATCATTCCCATATGTCAAGTATATCTATTTTTGAAAGTGATGTTAATTTAGAAGCAATCTTAATTTAATTCACCATCTATACTGAAATTGTTTGGTAAATTATACGTTTTTATTAATGCTATTTTTATCATAATATGACATGCTAATTGCTAAAAAAGACTAAAGTGTAATATCAGTTAAAGGGCAGATGTGATGCACGTCGACCAACACAACAGTTATAATGCGGTCACTGTTAGGTCACTACGCACCTTTTAAACCATGCGTGATCACAATCGTTGGTACAAGAATAATGCTCTAAGAATGGGGTCAGCCACGCCAAACTGTAACTGTAAACTAAATATTGCTTATAATTATTATTTCGCTAAATACAACGGCTATTTGGACACATTATTGGGTAGTACTTGATGTGAAGTTTGTAATATAATTAGTCACACCTTAATTTGAAGATGTATATAATTTAAATTACAGGAACACGCGATGTATTTCGTGTTAAATGCCAAACTAATAGATTGTATCAGTTCACCGTATGGTCACCTTATAATATATGAATGGATAGTACCGTGCGAACTTAAGTTCACGTGGTAACGTTAATTTAGACTAGATTGACAAAGAAGTCAATGTGAAGTCAGGAATGTCATTTGTAACGCCTTAATTGGTATATGTATAGAATGTTCGCGACAAAAGCACGCTGTAAATGCGATCTAAGGAATTGAGCGGTGGAATAAAGGTGAACGTTTCTCAATCATTTATGGTGAGAAATAACGTATTCAACGAAAGTCAATGATATAATGTCATAACAAAAAAATAAAATATAATATAATATAATATTATAGAGTTATGGAATGAATATTGGGAAATATTGTCCCTCGCATGATGTTATATTGCACGAGCTTGTGAGTGCAATATAGCGTCTAGCGAGGGACAATATTTCCCGGGTAATTCGTGCAATACCCCTTTTTATAATATTGTAATAATTTTTGGAGTGCTTTAAGGTGATTATTCATTACCTTTTGCTATTATGTAATATTTCTAGGTAAAATATTATCATATTTTTCCGATGGTCAATATTTTGTTTACAGTCGATTTTGTCTTTTGTTAGTCTATGAATTCTTTAACTTTACTTTCGTCAACAATCGAATTAACTTTCATTTGTTTAGTTACGGTTGTGTTAATTCTCCTCACGATAGAAGATCATGTTTTGTTGCTACGCACCCGACAAAACATGATCTTCTATCGTGAGGAGAATTGAATTAGCACAACTGTAACTAAACAAATGAAAGTTAATTCGATTGTCGACGAAAGTAAAGTTAAAGAATTCATAGACCAACAAAAGACAAAATCGACTGTAAACAAAATATTGACCATCGAAAAATATGATAATATTTTACCTAGTAAAATATTACATAATGGGTGCGTAGCATTACTCCAACAGCCCATTACTCCGACAGCCCATTTCTCCGACAGTCCATTAATCCGACAACCCAATACTCCGACAGCCCATTTCTCCGACAAAGAAAGAAACGTATATGAATATATTTATCATGACATGTTTTTATAACAAACATATGGATATGTATGTGATGTTGTAAAGGTCAATACTAGATGGGGATGAAACTGTGATAAGCTACTACTGGGGCCGGCATACGCATCACAAGCAGGGACTGCTTTCTCTTCCGGAGCACCTGAGTTCACTCCCGTTTTGACTTGGTATTATTATATGTGTTTTTTGTATGTTCATATATGTTGTGTCGTTTGTTTTTGTGATAATTTTATGCATACCGATTTTGTCTTGGCCTTTTCAGACTTACGACATTCGATTGCCCCGTTTTTACGCCTTTGCTTCTTTGTAACTGGAACAAGTAAATAATTTTTTTTGGCCGGATTTCACGGAGTAAAAAATCCGGGTATTAAAATGGTGAATGTTGGGCGGGCGGCGTGCGGGCGGGTGAGAAAACATTCTGTAACAGTTTTCTCAGCAACTACTAATCACATTCTCTTTTGAAATTTGGTATGCAGCATCAGCATGGCCCCCATAACGTGGGATTCGATTTCAGGTCTGTCGCTCACCTACTTCCTGTTTAACGAAATCCGGCCCTTTCTGTCTTTGATCGATTTTTTTTATTATTGGAAGGTAAAGTATAGGTGGTAAGAACACCTAATATTCAATTGTACTGAAACGTCACTGAAGACCTTTATTGATTCATGTCTATTTTTGTTGGTTTTTCTTTTTATTAACTTCTAGGATTCGAATGCCCATTTGGTACTTCTTTGCTTCTTATTTTAATATAGATACATGTATTTGAAAATACCAATTCCAACACCCAATCTACATCAGTGCGATGAATAAGTGTTACTAATATGTTCAAAAAGTTCATCAATAAATATAATCTCAAGTCGGAGAGTTACACTAATGTACGTCTCGCCTGCCGGCACCATTGAAATACCTTGTTATTCCCTTATACACTCATTAATCTATTAGCTATTGTGAAAATAATCCAACATGAAGTATTGCATTCTCCAAATATACCAACCACTCAACTGAAAATCCAAGATGAAGCAAAAGATAAGGATGCAGCTGTAAAAGTTACGCATATCAAGTTTCAATAACCTAGGACTTAAAGTTCATATCTCAAGGTGCTGAGCTCATGAAGCTTGCACATTGACAGTAAACTCTGTCGCCAACGCCGCCGCAAAAGCAACGCCTATGTCTCGCTCCGCTTCTCTGGCGAGACAAAAATGGAGATGCCCATAAAAACTCAAAGCGAAGCACGAAATAATGCGGTACCTACATGACTTTTACTGTATTGAGTAGTCCTTGTTATTGTGATTGTACGCGTACAAGTTTTCATAAAGATCCCACTTTTGGCTTTCTAATATCTGCTTAAATGCAAAGGTACATGAACATATAAAAACACGTGTGACTGACATATCTATACAGACTAATACACTCGGAGAGATTTTTGTCCCATAACTTTTGCTAAAGGGTTGTTAAAAACATTTGTATTTAAATAGTTTTCAAGTAAGCAAGATATAACAAAAGTCCATTTTGACTTTGATTATTTTTGTACTCTTTGAAATTCAGTTAACTTTTACCAATACATTTTCGTAAGAGCGTCTCTGAGGAGTTTTTCTAAAGTAAAGAGCGTCAGACGCGATTTAAAATTTGCTGGCTTGACACTTTGTTAATTAGTTGGTTAAAAAGTTGGTTGTTGTAAATTTGTTTTTAGGAAACAAGTCTTGGTTTTAATTTATACTATGTTTCATTTTATTGCAAAAACTATTCAAAATGAAGAAAAACGTCATACAATCATTTCACTGTTTATTGTGCACATGAAATCTGAAACATTAAATAGTGCCAGTTACACGAAAGATGCGATTAAGTTACTGACTGCTGATCAAAAGTCGTCCAAATCTCTCACGCCGGCATTGTACTCCCGTTTTAGTCTTATCAAACGAGCTTCAAGGTTCCTCCATTTTCGGCGCCTAGGGGGTGGAAGATCTCCTCTGTTTACAGAATCAATGGTCGTCTCTGTGTTACATTGCTCATCTTTTAAACATCTAATGAATTTCCAAAGAGACGGATGTCGAACCAAGACGGACTGGTTCCAAGCTCGATGAAAACCTGAAAACATAAAAAACAAGTAAATCCACTGTAAACGTATGCACATGCTTACTAGTGATACCCCGCTCCCCGATATTATGCTTTGCTTAAAGGTAATCAGGAAGTAGATGACCTAGTAGCATAAAATCGCTATACACCATATGTTACTACAGGATATATTAAAGCTTTATGCAAAATGTCAGACCTCAACAGCTTAGAAAACTGCGACGGAAGTTGTTTTACTGACGGACGGACAAGCGTAAACAGTATACCCCCTCTTCTACGAAGCGGGGTATAATAAAATGATCGATATACTTATAGCAAAGTACAGTATATATTATGGCAACCTGTTTGAAGTAGTCAATTTGTAATAAAAAGTCATTCGTTAAACAAGGGGTTGCACTAAGTCGTGCTAAGGATACCCTACTCGACCAATCAGAAAACAGGAAGTAGATGACAGACTGACCTGGAAAGGGGAGGCGCGTTACAACTCAATCCTGCTAAAGCTGTAGACTAAATTTGAAATCAATCCCTTTAGTAGAAGCTGAGAAATCTGTTACGAAAGTTTGTACTGGACGGACAGACAGACGGACGGACGGACAAGGTGATTGCAATGTAGCCCCCTCTCTTACGAATGGGGTATAATATATTAACGTTTACTTGAATAATTTAGGGACTATTCTTAACTTTCTTCAGTAAACTTCTTTACAAGATATTACTCCCTTAAGTATAAAACACATTTTAAATGTCAAGTCACAAAACGGAACACTTCTTTGATGAAAAATCAGATCTAGAGGTACTAAAAAAGGCACTTGAGTTTATTACTAGGTTTGTAAAAATTTGATTGCAAACCTATTTCAAAGTTTTAATACAATTATATTAAGATACTAATAAGTTCATAAGTTTTAAATACGAGAATCGCACGACAAAAATGAGAAATTTGTAAATAGATATGAAATTGACTGGCGAATCGAAAGTCGGTTGCCTCATAAAACGTGCTAAATGGTGTTTTGTGCAAAATATTAATTGAAAGCGGCTGCATATATTTGTAAAATTCGGCTTCTCTATGTTTAACTTTTATACTTAGTGATTAATTCGTATAATAATACTAGTTTTAAGGAGATATGAACCTGTGAATGAATATTTTGGAATATTGTCGATATCTGTTACTTTTATCCATTTAATAAATGCATGGAAATTAATTTCCCCATTGACTCCCTATTTCTTTTCATTATTTCCAAGATCATGGTTAAATGATCAGACATAACAAATAAATTCAGTAAGATTCAATTGTCATTTATATGCACTGTTTTAATGTCATTCTTTCAATGAAAAATCAAGAGGAGTCTGGTTCCCGCCAAATTTTAGAATCTTTAAATCTAACTTATAAATGTATATACATCATGTGCATTTTTTTTGTAAATTAATTTAATTAATTTTTTTGTATGGGAAATCATTTTAGGAACATTTAATTACTTTTTTCATATAGGCTAATTGATTAAAAATCTTACTTTCAACGAAGTTGTTGCTCCTGTTGTCCATCTCCCTCTCAAAAACATTCCACATTGCAGGAGCGAAATTACCATCTAAATAGTTTCTTTCAACATAGCTGAAGAAATCATTCAGTGCTGGGAAGCGACGAATCAGGCGTCTAGTTCTGTTGGAGTTGCGATGAATGTTAAAGTTTTGTTGAACTAGCAGCAAGGGCAGATACCCGATAGACATCACTATTCTAATGCATTTTCTTAACCTTTCATTGCCAAACCTGATGATTGTATCTGTCGCCAAAGGGCTTTGGTAAAATGAAAGTAACAACCACTAAGTTGTGCCTGTGGAAGATCTGTCTGAATGGCTTTAATAAGGGCCTGTTCAAAGTCACAGATGGTCCTCGTTGGTCTCCATCTATGGCCAGTTTCTTGCCTGATCTTCTGTTTGAGTACCTGTAAGATCTGTCTGTATTGGCTCACAGTCTTCCCAGTGACCAAGCAGCTAGCTAGAAGTACAAATCTATTTCTGAATTTACCATGCACTGTGAAAAATTGACTGTATGGACGAGGACAGGTTCGAAATGTACCATCCATATAAATGTCCGTGCATCGTTTTAGTGAATGCAGATTATCTGAAGTTGAAAAAATAAAAATACCCCAATCATTATCCTGGTGAATCAAAAACTCGTCCCCAGACCAGGTCTCACGCCATACACCAGCAATATCTACATCACCTATTTCCCAAAGGGATGTTAGGAACTAGCTCCTGTCTTTTACGGGTCATCGCACTCCTCACGGATTGAAATAGAGGAACAGATTCAATGTCGCCTCCTCCCTGTTGATGTCCTCTTACGACAGCGTCGTATATTCTCTTAATAGGCTGGGGTCCTGTTGTACTTTTAGCAGGAGTCGTTCTTTAAATTCTGACTTGGCGATACCGACATCTTCATGGGGATGGTTATGGTCGTTTGGCTCATTCAGGACATTGATGTTTGGATTTCTGGCCTCCAAATCAAAGACATCAGTCTTAAGCGGGGCTCTGCAACCTTCTCTCCAGCATCTCCAATAGATGATGCCCCGACGTTCTCTATTCTTCTGATACTTAAAACCTTGGTATACTAAAACTCGACCACCGCGATTCCTTGATATCACCCTTGCAGGCATTTTTTCTACTTTATAAAGTAAGGGTTTGTTTGTACGGTATATATACCCGAAGATTTGGCATCTGTCAATCTTTATAGTGAACTCTTTTAAGATCATGCAGAGGCTGACATTGTGACATGTCAACTTCCGCATCTTTTTTCAAAACTTTCATGATGATGAGTATTTTTGACATGTCATTCATGGGACCGGAAATACAAGTTTGTCTTTCTCAAGTTTGTCATTTTTTTCGACGGCTTATTCGTGCCAAACACCAAAAAGGAAAAAAAATATTTATTTCGTTTGTACGGTTTATTAAATCGTTTGTACGATTTATTAATCCGTTTGTAAGGTTTATTAAATCGTTTGTATGATTTATTAAATCGTTTGTACGATTTATTAAATCGTTTGTACGATTTATTAAATCGTTTTATACGGTTTATTAAATCGTTTATACGGTTTATTAATTGGTTTGAACGGTTTATACATGTGGTCCCTATGGTCCCGGATAATCAAGCAGATGGCCATCTACCTAGACCACATGCTCCCCATAGTCCTTGATAATCAAAAGTAGATCGCCCACTACCTAGACCATTTGGTCCCTTTGGTCCCTGATAATCAAATGTTGATAACCAACTACCTAGACCATGTGGTCCCTTTGGTCCCCAATAATCAATGGTGATCCCTGATAAAAATCGTACAAACGATTTAACAAACCGTACAAACGATTTCATATACCGTACAAACGAAATATTTTTTTTTTCTTTTTGTTGCTTGGCACGAATAAGCCGTGGTATTTTGTTTAGATAATACATGTATAGATACATGTTAATACATCACATTCTAAGATTTTAAATTGGTAAAAATCATATAAACATTAAATAAATTAAATAGTACTGTAAATGTATGTAAATTTGAAGGCTGATCGTTTTTTTAGCTTTGACCAAATTATGCCTTAAAACAAATTATAACATTCCCATAAGAAAGTAAGTTTGACATGTTCTACAAGGTTGCATGTTGACTCCAACCCCAAATACCGGAAGCAAGCCCTTTGGACCATATTCAATGTCATACTGTAACCACCCACCCACCTACCCACACCTGTTCCCCGAAATAAATATTTCATAATATACCGCAAGAAAAATAAAATGATTGATTTTAAGGAATTAAAGGTCTAGATATAGGGGTGTTCCGGGTGTTGCCCCCCCCACGTTCCTCTGGAAATTGTTACTTTCGTGCAGATGTTCGGCAAAATTGGTAAGGACCTCCCCACTTTTAAAAAATTTCTGAATCCGTCCCTGCTTTTAGAATGAATATAAAGTGCATTTTTGACCGGGTTACATAATGTGCAAACCCGGATTATAGTGATAAATATCGAGCGACGGCGGACGGAGGTACTACCACAGCCTATTTATTTCATACAAATACTTGTATGTTTTTGTCATTGTCGGAGCAATGGGTTGTCGGAGCAATGGGCTGTCGGAATAATGGGTTGTCGGAATAATGATCTGACCCCGTTTTGTCTTATATATCTTGTTTATACTATTGTTCAATAGGATGGATGAGAACCTAAGTAAACAATTTGGAAAAGAGATTATTTCGATGTAGATCAATACTGCTAGGTCTGTACTAGACATCCTTAACTCAGGGCATTTACTGACATATTATTAAGAACTGTACAACATGCTTGTCACTGAACAAATCAGTCGATACGTTACGGTTTTTAAATAAAAATAGAAAGTAGAATAACATAATAATATGAGGAAATGGCAAACAAAACAAGTTTATTTATAAGCACTTTCGAAACACGCTGACGTATATTTCAAGGACATGGTCCGTGAAATAAAAAATATGTCCTTGATATGACACGAACACAAAATGCAGTATCATTAACACTATTACATGTGCAGTCAAACGTTGTTTTTTCGAACTCGGTTGACTCGATACTTCAATTATATCGATACAATGTTTCAGGTCCGGCATTGTTTCCATCTCTACAAAAGAATTCTTCCTCGGATGTGTTAACAAGTTATAACATGAAAACTATTCGATGCACATTTTATTGAGGGAAATTTGTTTTGATTAATTTTACGATATGGATAAAATATTATTTGCACTTGCGCTTTGGTAATTCCAAACTCTACGTGAACGTCGTTAAGAAGTTTGGTTGGCAGTTTCAATTTATTTTATTTTAAATCTTGTGCCCTAATGCACCTATTCATTTGTGACAAACTTGCTAACATGCGTGTCTTCTTCGATTGTTTTATTAGAAAAAAATTACTATCGTTTTACATTTTTTCAATTTAAATAGAATTCTTTAATTGCTTCAGACTTGGATAAAAAGTCATTGGGTGATACTAAACTATATAAGTACAAAGTACGTGAAAGATTACACTTAACCCTTTCTTGTCTGAACGTATTATATTTTACAAAGACGCAAAAGGTAATTTGTAGCTGTGAAAAAACACTGTTTGAATACTTTGAAAAATTGGTACAATGAACAGTTTGTAAGGACTCCTTACGGTACTTCATACTCCATAAAATTATTGACATAATAGAATATGGATTAATATATACATATGTTCATTCTGAATGAATTTAGTTTGCTCGCCAAAAGCCACACTCTACATATTTGAGTGCGTACGTATGATAAAAGTTGTTAGAACGACAACAATTGGGTACTGACTCTTAAAAAGCAAACATTACAAAACAGTAAACGCTAAGATACTGATGTCATCACTGAAGATTATCAAGTCGGAAGTCAGCAATGTGTGATCGGGTCTATTTTAACAAGGATTGAAATTGTGCATGCCGATGGTAAGGTTTTCTCAGCAGATTTATTCATGCACCATTAAGCTGCAGAATTCATGGTATCTCTGTACTGAAAATATCGTGTAAAGTCATTCAAAGTGTACAAAATTAAAACAGACATATTGATTCTTTAACAGGAGGCCAGTAGTTTTTCTAATAATATCTTGCATTTTGGAAATTTAAGTGTTGAATGCTTTTATTTGCATAAGGCACCTTCAATATGAAACTAGTGTTACTATATTACTGACTAAACACTTATCATCCGTTACAATCAACAGACAAACCATACTATGCTACAAGGACCATTTACCGTAGGTATGTGATCGTATAAAGAATTGACATAGAAACACACGGCAAAAACATTGCAGTTCTCGGTAAATTCGTTGTACTAGAAAATATAAAATATTTTATTTGTTTTATGTCAGTAATTTATTTAGAACTTTATTTCCAGTTTTACTAATTCAGTAGAAGGAATAACTAAACACCTGCAGAGAACAAGTTTCATGACAATGCTATAATCACAGTAGTGAGGTTGGTAGATATAATTTTGCTTACAACATGTAGTGATTACATACTATTATCAGTGTACTTGTAATATTGATCTATATAATTTATGCTTTCGTAAATATAAAGATGAGAAAATAAATGAGACTAGTTTCTTTATTAATTTGTTAACAAAGAACGCCAGTGATTTTCTTACGATGTATGTTAAAGTAATGCACTGTTAAAATAATTGTTACGATTTTGCGTGCAGCGTTAGAAATGTGTAAATTTACGTGTAGCAATCTATCACAGCTACAATTAATAAAGATGATTGCAATTTACTAAACAGTAAAATGTACAGTTTCTGTTATTGATTCAAGGTTATAAGTTGTATTTGGATGAATGATTTGAAATCTAATTATGAAAGTGAAATCTAACAAAGCTACTACATTGATGGGACTGTTTATCATGTCTTCACGTCAAGTCAACACGTCATTTCTATCATGTTATTACGGGCGGCTTACATAATTTTAGAATGGAAATTCTGTCAATACAATTCATGTTATATCCTCGTTGGAAGGCGCATTTCATATTACCGTTCATCTGCGATGTTGGCTAGATTTATATAGAAATTAGCAAAAAAATCGACCGAACATCAATAGTTGAAAGTCAATGTACAACTACAAATTCGGATATATTAAATAAACTCTAGAATAGCTAAACAATTTAAATTGAATCTAAAATGCTCGTACACATTACTTGACCGTAGATAGGTACCATGTCTCTTTTACACACGAAATGCTTCGTGTGATTTCGGCCTGTCACATAAATGTCGTATCCTTGAAGTTTTACATGACTGCTTTATTTTGTATGATACTTTAATCCGAAGACTTAAACCGCTTTGAGTCTTGAGACCTTCTTTATTCGTATGTGTATACCAGCACTATGTTATTCGTGATTGCGGGTTCGATTCTCACTGCAGGCAGGGTGTACTCGACTCCAATCTTAATTGACAAGGATTGTCAGTTTTCCTACCGCAGGTCGGGGGTTCTCTCCGGGTACTCCGGCTTCCTCCCCTAATAAAAACTGGACGCCATGAAATAGCTGAAAAATTGCTGAAAGTGGCGTTAAAACACCATTCACACAAACAAACAATATTCGTGTATATCCGCTTTGTATCGTTTTATTTATATCCGATTTGTATCGTCGTTTTACGCTCCCTTTCTTACTTACGTGTCAAAATGCCTGATATCGTACGTGTATATCCGAATTTACTCTGCTTGATATCGATTCCGTATACAAGATTCATATTCTTGTATACTAGCTTTTTATTGTTCCTGTATGCCCGCTTTATGTCGTCAGGTTCTACACTTTTTATATCGTATTCGAAAATGTTCCTTTATACCCACTTTATATCATTCGTAACAATCCGCTAAAATATTTCTTGTCCACACGCTTTGTATCGTTCGTATATATCTGCTTATATCGATCGTGTTTATCTACTTTATATCGTTCACGTATTCCCTTTGTATATTGTTACTGTATACCCACGTTATATCGATCTTGTATACCAACTTTATATAGCTGACACATAACTGCATTATATCGTGTGTATTTTCCGGATGTATATCGTTTGCTTATACCGGCTTAATATCGTTCGTATATACCTTATATATAGCGTTCTTGTTTAACTGCTGTATTTAATTTTTGTATGACCGCTTGATATCGTTCATATATTCTGGCGTTATATATTTCTAAAACACCCGCTTTATATAGTTCTTGTATACCCACTTTATAAGGTTTTTGTGTGTCCGCTTTTTATCGTTTATGTATACCACAGTGATATCGTTCTTATATGCCCGCTTTCTTACTTATTGTTCCTTTATAAACGCTTTATACTCTTCCAGTATAAAGCGGGTATATGCTACGCTACTTGTATACCCTCTTTATATTGTTCTCCAATAGCCGCTATATATTTTTCGTTTATGTCCGATGTATGTTTCTTTTTGTGTATTAGCTTTTCTACCGTTGTGTCGTAAAACGGTTATACACCATATCATTTCAATATTTTACATTATTAAGTAACCACAGATGTGAAAGTAACATAGAAGAGTCTAAATGTCCCTAACCCTCTGTTTATAACTTGTCCAGAATATTGTTATAATACTGCAACTTCTGGATATGTTGATTTTATCTGAAAAGTATTTTTTTCTAATGGCGGTTTGAAACTGATAGCTATGATTATAATGGTCTTAAACTGCTTTGTGTGCCTTATGTTATCTTTAGAATACCTCTGTTGTTCTGGTTTTGTCTTAAATATCTAGTTTGTACCAAACGGATGGATGAGAACCTAAGTAAACAATTTGGAAAAGAAATTATTTGAATGTAGATCAATACTGTTAGGTCTGTTCTATAATACTTAATAACCTCAGGGTATTTAATGAAATATTATAAAGAACTGAACACAATGCTTGCCACTGGACAAATTAAATCAATCAATACGTGAAGGTTTTTAAACAGAAATAGAAAGTAGAAGAATTTTTTATGAGGAAAAGGCAAACAAAAAGATATATTTATAAGCAAGTCGTTAAGAAGTCTTGTTGCCAGTTTTACTTTATTTTATGTTAAATGTTGTGCAGTGATGCACTTATTCATTTGCTAACATACGTTTCTCCTTCGATGTTTTGTTAGAAAGGCATTACTATCGTTTCATATTGTTCCAATCTAAATAGAATTATTTAGTAGTTTCCAACTTTCATAAAAAGTCATGGGAGGATAGTAAACTATATAAGTACAATGTACGTGAAAGATTACACTTAACCATTTTTGGTGTTAAAAGTGTTCATGATATTTTACAATCCTCAAAATGTAATTTTTAGATGTGAAAAAACACCGTTTTAAGGTTTATATGAATGTGTCATCTGAACATTTGTTACAATAAACAGTAAGTATTTCTTACGGTACTTGATACGCAATAGCATTATAAAAGTATTGACTGCATAGAAGATGGATAAATCAACATATGTTTATCCCGAGTGAATTTATTTTGCTTCCCAAAAGCAAATCTCTACTTAATAAGTATTACATATTTGAGTGCATACGTATGATTAAAGTTGTGACCCGAATATACTGCTGTCAACACTGGAGATTATCGAGTCGGTATTCGCCAAGGTGTGATCGGCTCTATTTAATATATAATAAGAATTGACATGTTTCATTCCGTTCTCAGCAGATTTATTCCTGCACCATTAATCTTCAGAATTCATAGTATCTCTGTACTGAAAACATCATTTAATTTCAGTAAAAGAACACAAACTAAAAAAAACATATCGATTATTTAACAGGAGGCAAGTAGTTTTTCTCCTATTATCTTGTATTTTGGAAATTTAAAAAGTTTATTCAATGTCAAACCAATGTTTCTATATTACTGACTAAAACATATTAGCCTTTACAATCACCAGACAAGGCATACTATGGTACAAGGCCCATTTACAGTAGGTATGTGATCGTTTAAATAATTTACATAGAAGCACACGAGCATTGTAATTCTCGTTAAATTTGTTCTTTTAGAACTATAAAATATTTTCTTTGTTTGATGTCAGTAATTTATTTAGCAATGTTTTTCCAGTTTTACCAATTCAGAAGAAGGAATAACTAAACTCCTGCAGAGAACAAGTTTCATAACAACGTTATAATAACAACAGTGAGATTGGTAGGTATCATTTTTGCTTAAATATGTCATGAATACATACTATCATCAGTGTACTTGTAATATTGATCTATATAATTGCATTCGTAAATACAAAGGTGAGAAAATGAATGACAATAGTTGTATATTAATTTGTCAACAAAGGAGGCGAGTGATTTTCCACGATGTTTGTTAAAGTATTACACTGTTAAGATAAATTATACGACTTGCATGCAGCTTTAGAAATGTGTAAATTGTGTAGCAATCTATCACTGCTACAATTAATTAAGACTTTTGTTATTTATTAAACAGTAAAATGTACAGAGTGTGTTATTGAAAAAAGATTCAAAGTTTGCATAATGATTTACAGATTCTAAAATTACATAACAGACATACATAAAGTACAGCCAAGAGAAGTAAAAAGCATCAATGGCATGACCACGAGACACATTAGTCTAGACTAAATATGCACAAACAATTGTCAATTTGATGCGTATTACTGATCGTACTACTGTTGTCCAATCGCACGAATTGAAGTTTTGTCCTTGCTTGTTTAGTTTACTTGCAAAATAGTGCATGGAATCTAGTTACTAGTTAGCGTATGGTGTGTACATTTCACAACTCATTATTCTAGATCCTGCGATCGATATTCCGATTTTCTAGACCGATCACTTCTGTTGACTGCTAAAGTATGCAAACAATTTGTTGCACTTAGGATGATGTTATCTCTCCAGATCTCCAGAAAGTCTATGGTTGGAACCACGACTTAATTGATCAGTCTCAAATACGATCTGACATTTTCGCTGAGTCATAGGTAATATTTCCTATTCTCTGATTTGACTTTTTCCTAGACAAGACAATGAGTAACTCGACGGTGTCTAATTAGATGCAGGCACTGCTTACTTGTCCGCAGCACCTGAGTGCACCCATGGTTTTTATTGGGTTCTGGTTAATCTGTATTTTGGTTTTTGTTTTGGTTTTTGCATTGTGTTTTCTATATCCTGATTTGTAACTGTTCCTTGGCTTCTGGCTAATATTGTTCGATCGGTTCGCTATATTTTATAAAAATATTAACTTTAATCTTGCGTTGCGTTTACTACTCTAATATTTGTTTCATAAGAAAGTGATAGCAACCAAAGGAAGCCCGACTATTCGGAACGAAAACCTGCAATCCTTGTTAAATAAATGTTGAGTCAAGCACTCCTTGATAAAAGATAAATACGAACTAAGAACACTAATGTTGACAACAACAGTTTTATTTATCTAGGTTTATAACAAAAATTCTTCGCCTCCTAGTTTTCATATTTTTCAGCTATATCACGGCGTCCAGTCTTGAATGGAGGAGTACCTGAAGAAAACAACGTCATTAATAATACTTAATATCATGTATGATGCAATCGAGTAGTTAATGAAATGCTTGCTTTTTCAGATTAAAGCAATCAGAAGATAAAGATAAATAATTTCAAAAAGTAATCATGACAACTTTATGAATATTGTGAATCGATTCGATAGCACCAACTAGCGACTGTGATGCGATTAAACGTATAAGGATAGTATTTTTCTTAAGTGATTTTTTGTGGCTTTGATTTATATATATATTCGATGTGGAAAAAATGTGTGGAGAGGATTACATGATTTTTTATACTCAAATTCACTGAGGTTCCCTTGATGGAAGTAGAAGGTATGTATGTTAATAAGTTGTATTTGCATGAATTATTTGAATCAAACTATTAAAGTGAAATCTAACAAAGCTACATTAATGGGACTGTTTATCATGTCTATTTGTCATGTCAACATGCGATTTCTATCATATCATTACTGTTGAAGTAAATAAATTAAGCATGCGCTTTCTGTCAATACAATGAATGTAATATCATTGATGGTAGACGCATTCCATATAACTGTTCATCTTCGATGTAGGCTAGTTTAGAACTGATTATATAGACTGTGGAATAAAAAACACGCCTAAATAGCAAAAGAAACGACTGAACAACAAGAGCCAAAAGTCAATGGACAATTACAAATCCGGATATATTATATAACTGTTGAAAAACTAAACAACTGGAAAACAAAATAGGATCTCGCATGCTCGTACACAGTACTTCTATGACGAAACATCTTAAACGGGACAAGTCGAGAAGTGAAAAAAGAGATAAATACCAGGAAAGGGTGTTAAGTAAATTTCGTTTTATAAATTCTGAAATGTGCTTTCTGCAGGTTTAGCAAATAATCAATCACAAAAAAATCAAACGATCTATGAATAAATACCTTTTGTAAAACATAGCAGATAAATTACAATTTTAACCCTATCAACTCATCTTAAGAATGAAGTACTGTGAGTCTACATTTGTCGGAGCACTAAATGTTCGCTGAAGTCGTATTTGGGCCAACAAGTCCAAATAAATTTGTTTCTGAATTTCGACATGAATGCCACAACGATATTAGCAACAACACATGACAGAAATGTACCTGAACAATTTGAGAAATATAGCAAATTGTAAAACAATAACAAATAATGAACGATATTCGACACCAACGCATAGAGGCACCTCATTTAAAATCGTGTAATACTACTGTTGAACGATTTTCCAAGATGTTTTATTTGTTTTCAATAACAATGCTCTAATTCCGGTGCATATGTAAGTTGGGAAGTCAATTCATATTGGCGTAATGCACCAATAAAGGGTATAACTTTACTATTTTTGCGTTCGTTTTTCGTTGTTTTGCATATCGTTTTACGTTTGTCTGTATGCTCATTTGCTAGGCCGTTTGTTCATCCGCCTGCGTTCAGAAAACAAGTAAATAGACACTTACCTCAGATAGTACACTAAAGGAAATTTTTATTTTAGTATTTCATATTTGATAAACCTGACATCAGTGTGAAATTATTTTGAAATAAATCCTTACTCCTAAAAGTACATATATGTTATTTAAAGGATAATCAATTGCACATAGCGACTATATCTGCAATATTCACGATGCTTAATAGGTAAATTTGTTGATTTCATGTACATTGACTATTAATTTACATATCACTGACAACTTTGAGGTACTTTTTGAATATTCTTGAGCATTAGTTTTACGAGCAACGTCGTTAAGGAATTCTTTGTTACATCACTTCTCTGTGATTAACCAGAATTTATTTCAATCAGTATTCTCCATATTTCATCACCTGTCAACGTAGCTTAAGTGCTATAGGTGCTGATATATTAACTATTGTTTTGAGCATCAACGTTAACAAAAATATAAATATAAATTTGCATGCTGTTTCTCATTAACCTAGTTTGTTAGGTTTTTTTTGGTAAATGAGATGTGAAACAGATAGACCATAGATAGGTACCATGTCTCGTTTTCACACGAGATGCTTGAAGCAATTTGGCCTGTCCGTTAAATGTCTTATCAATGAAGTTTACATGACTACTTTAGGTTTGTTTTTATACTTTTATCCGATGACTTAAACTGCTTTGAATCTTTATTCGAACGTGTATACCAATTCTATGTTATAGGTGTATACCCGCTTTGTATCGCTATTTTACATCCGATCTATATAATTGTTCTATGTTCGCTGTCTTACTTTCGTGTCTAAATGCTTTATAACGTACGTTTACATTCGATTTCTTTGATATCAGCTTGATATCGTTTCCGTATACCATCTTTATATTCTTGTATACTCGCTTTATACTGTTCGTGTATGCCGTTTTATTTCGTAAGTGTCTACACATTTTATATCGTTGGTGTACATTTATTAGATATCGTTCGTTTATACCAACTTTATACTGCTTTTGTATTCCGCTTTATAACTTTCGTTTATACACTCTTTCTGTCGTTCGTAACAATAAGCTAAAATGGTTTTGTACACGCACTATATATAGTTCTTGTCTACATTCTTTGTATCGTTCTGTTATATCGATTTTGTATACCTACTTTGTATCGTTCACGTATTCCCAGTACATGTTGTTTGTGCATACATGCTTTATATCGATCTTGTATACCTGCTTTATATTGTTGACACATAACTGCTTTATTTCGTTCGTATTTTCCTGATTTATTTCCTTTGCATTTACTGTCTTAATCGGGTATACCTCCCTTATATCGTACCTTAACCACTGTATTTATCTTTTGTATAACCGCTTTATATCGTTCATATATACCGGCGTTATATATTTCTAGCACGCCCGCTTTATATAGTTTTTGTATACCCATTTATAATATTTTTGCGTGCACGCTTTTTCTTGGTTGTGTATTCCATTGTAATATCGTTCTTATATGCCCACTTTCTTTCGTTTAATATTGTTCCTTTATACTTGCTCCATACTGCTCCAATATATAGCGGGAATATTTTACCGGTATACACGCTTTATACTGTTCTTTTATACCGGCTTATATTTTTCGTTTTATGCCCAGTTATATTGTTTTTTGTGTACCAGCTTTATATTGTTCGTTTCTACACGTTTTATAACGTTTGTATCTATACTTTTTATATCGTTCTTAGAGATTTGCTTGACATCGTAATTATATACTCACTTTATATCTTTGTTGAAATCCTGCGTTATATCGTTCGTGTATACCGTTTAACATCGTTCGTTACAGTTCGCATCAACATTTGTTGTACTCCCACTTTATAAAGTTGGTGCCTCCAAGCTTTATGTCGTTCGTTTACCTCCGTTTTATATCGTTTATTTATACATTTTTTTTATCTTTCTTGTGTACCTGCTCTAGATCGTTCGAATATTTCTTCTGTATATCGTTTATATCGTTTGCGGTTAAGGGCTTTATATCTTTCCCGTTTGCCTACTTTACAGCGTTCGTGTTAAACCACTCTGTGTTTTATTGTATAACCACTTAATATCGTTTGTACATACCAGTTTTTTTTTAAACTGGAGCATAGCCGCATTTTAAATGTTTGTGTGTATACGATTTTGATTGTTTGTTTTGTTTGTTTTGTTTCGATGTTGTTTAACGCCACTTTCAGGAATTTGTTTCAGCTGTATCATGGCGTCCAGTTTTTATTGGAGGAAAGCCGAAGTACCCAGAGAAAATCCCCAACCTTAGGTAGGATAACTGGTAATCCTTGTCTATTAAGATTTGCAGTCAAACGCACCCTGCCCGCAGTGAGGTTCGCCAGTGTTGACCGACCATGTCATCTATAGCAGACGAACTACCTTAATCACTCCGCCACCGAGGCCCCTTTATTGTTGGTCTATGCCCGATTTCTAACTGTCTTGTTTAAACGCTTAATGTCGTACGTGAATAGCCACGTTATATAGTTATTTGATTCCCGCTTGTTATCCTTTCTTTTTGCTGCTATATATCGTTCTCGTTTGCAAGCTTTATGTCCTTCTTATAAACCAGCTTTATTTAATTCTAGTTTGCCCAAGTTATAGTATTCTTGTAAACCAACTGAAAATCGTTCGTGTATTTCCGTTTGGTATTGTTCTTTTATATCCACTTTATATGGCTTGTGTATACCCGCTTCATGTCTGTTTAACAATCCAGTTCAATAGTTTGAATACACTTGATAAATTTCGAGTCCAAACGCTTTGTATCGTTTGTGTGCATACTCTTTCTACCGTTTCATACCCGTTTTGTACTCTCGTATCGTTCGCATATAAATGCTGTATATGGATTTTGTATACCTTCTTTATATCGTTGACGTATACCTGATGCATATCGCTCTTGTATACCTGCTTATATCGACCTTGTATACCCAATGAATATTGTTTACGTATACTCGCTTCATATCGTTCGTATTTTTGTCTATGCCGGCTTTATATCGTTCGTGTATGCCTCCTTTTAGCGTTTGTGTTTACCCATTATATGTTTTTATGGTTTAACCGCAAGATATCGTTCATATATACCAGCGTTATATCATTCTAAAAAACTCGCGTAGAATCGTTCTTGTATACCCGCTTTACAAGCTACTTTTATGCACGCTTTTTATTGTTATTGTATACTCGCTATTGTATGCTCGTATGATATCGTTCTACATGCGCTTTCTAATTTCCGTTTATTCCCGTTTTCCAAAGTTCGTGTTTAAAAGCGTGATATAGTAAATGCATGACCGCGTTATATACTTCTTTATACCTTGTTGATATCATTTCATTATACACACTTCACATCATTCTGTATAGAGCTAAATATCCTATTTGTATACAAGCTTTATATTTTTTCTTTCGTGGCGAATTTATATTGCTCTTGTATTCCGCTTTTATATTGTATTTCTATGTCCAATTTATATTGTTCTTGAATGCCAGCATTATTTCGCACGTCTACACGTTTTATATAGTTAGTGTCTACACTCGTTATATCGTTAGAGTACATTCACTTTATATGATTCGTTTAAACCCGCTTGATATCGTTGCTATGTACCCGCGTTTGTTTCGTTCGTATACATTTGCTTTATATCGAGTGTGTATAGCCGTTCTGCATCGTTCACGTACACCCACTGTATATCGTTTGTTTATACTCGCTTGATATCGTTGTTGTATAACAATATATATCGTTCGTGTTTACCCCCTTTTGTCTTTTGTGCATATCCGATTTATATAGTTTGTACTTTTCCTTTTGTTATCGTTCCTTTTTACCTTCTATGCCGATTTATGTTGTTCTTGTATTCCAGCTTTATTTCTTTCATGTATTCCTGTTTCATATTGTTCCATGAAGCCTTTTTTATATCTTTAGTGCCTAAACGTGTTTAGTGTCTATACGTTTTATCGTTGGTTTCTACACATTTGCTATCGCTTGGTATCCGCTACATTTCGTTCGTTTATACCTACTTTATATTGTAATTTTATTCCCCCTTTTATATCGTTCTTCTTTATTCGGTTATATAAATTCCCGCCTTATATTTTTCGCTTATACAAGCTTTATATCGTTCGCGTATACACTTATTTATCGTTCGTGTGTACCCTCTTGATAAGGATACTGTACAACAATTATTCTATGATACACATACCAATAGTTCGTATGCCTCTTTGTACAATTTTACCTAACAATTAGGGTCGATATATTGTTCTGTTATACCCGTTTTAATTTTTTTTGTTTTTTGTGTACCAGCTTTATATCGTTCGTGTCTACACGTTCTATACCGTTTGCATCTTCACTTTTTATTTCTTTCGTGGATATTGGCGCGACATCCTGAGTGTATACCCCTTTTATATTTCTGTCGTAGATGGCCGATTTCTGGTACATATGACCCAGTACAGATGAGCTCACGCACAAACATCTGTACTTGCTGCGTCATCCAATTAAAACGCCATAAACAAGAACGTTGTTATGGAAGTATAGCAACGTTCTTCTATGACGTTCCTGTTTCTGGCGTTCTGACTGGATTTTAGAGGCAATGGAGTATAAAACTATGGAGAGTCTATAGGATATAGCGATGTGAAAGTTGTTGGTTTACGGAAGAATAGGTACTTTCATGCGTTTTTGGGAAAGACCTGTGAACTTTCACTCGTGATAGAAATTGTTATGTCTTTTGGCTGATTCTGCTGCGCTCCACTCGCGAAAAGACATACAATTTCATATCGTTCGTATTTTTGTCTACGCATGCTTTATATCGTTCGTATATACCTCCTTTTATCGTTTGTGTTTACCCGTTATATGTATTTATGGTTTAACAGCTTGATATCGTTCATATATACCAGCGTTATATCATTCTAAAAAACTCGCTTAGAATCGTTCTTGAATACCCGCTTTACAAGCTGCTTTTATGCACGCTTTTTATCGTTATTGTATACTCGCTATTGTATACTCGCATGATATCGTTCTATATGCGCTTTCTAATTTCCGTTCATTCCCGTTTTCCTAAATTCGTGTTTACAAACGTGATATAGTAAGTGCATGGCCGCTTTATATACATCTTTATACCCGCTTGATATCATTTCATTATACACACTTCACATCATTTTGTATGAAGCTTAATATCCTATTTGTATACCCGCTTTATACTTTCTTTTAAGGCGAATTTATATTGCTCTTGTATTCCGCTTTTATATTGTATTTCTATGTCCAATTTATATTGTTCTTGAATGCCAGCATTATTTCGCACGTCTACACGTTTTATATAGTTAGTGTCTACACTCGTTATATCGTTAGAGTACATTCACTTTATATGATCCGTTTAAACCCGCTTGATATCGTTGCTATGTGCCCGCGTTTGTTTCGTTCGTATACATTTGCTTTATATCGAGTGTGTATAGCCGTTCTGCATCGTTCACGTACACCCACTGTATATCGTTTGCTTATACTCGCTTGATATCGTTGTTGTATAACAATATATATCGTTCGTGTTTACCCCCTTTTGTCTTTTGTGTATATCCGATTTATATAGTTTGTACTTTTCCTTGTGTTATCGTTCTGTTTACCTTCTATGCCGATTGATGTTGTTCTTGTATACCAGCTATATGTCTTTCATGTATTCCTGTTTCATATTGTTCCATCAGGGCCTGTTTTATATCTTTAGTGCCTATACGTGTTTAGTGTCTATACGTTTTATCGTTGGTTTCTACACATTTGCTATCGCTTAATATCCGCTACATTTCGTTCGTTTATACCTACTTTATATTGTAATTACATTCCCCCTTTTATATAGTTCTTCTTTATCCAGTTATATAAATTTTCGCCTTATATTTTTCGCTTATACAAGTTTTATATCGTTCGCGTATACACTTGTTTATCGTTCGTGTGTACCCTCTTGATAAGGACACTGTACAACAATTATTCTATGATACACATACCTATAGTTTGTATGCCTCTTTGTACAATTTTACTAAACAATTAGGGTCGAAATTGGGTAGTCAGGACTTTTACACTGTCAGTCTTTACCTCCCCAAAACCTTGCTGTTGGCAACTCTTGAATTATATGTGCACAATTATTATAAGGATGACAGTACTACGTAAGCATCTTTAGTAACATATTTTAGTTTTCATATCTCGATTCAGATTCGTATTATTATTTAGAACATATAAATCAAGATTTGTAATCGTGACTTGACTTTCGACTATGGTTGTTTGGTCGGTTGCCATTCTTTAATTCACCAGCCTTATTTCATGTGTGTAATTGAACAAGGTGTGAAAAGCGTATCATTTAAAAAAAATAATGGGGCCTCGGTGCCCGAGTGTTAAATGCAGTTAATAATGTTCTACCGATACTGTGGTCTGTTAACATTAAGGTTGTGTTTGAGTCTAAGTCCTGGTACTCCTACTTCCCTCCTTTCCCAAAAAACTGGACGCTATGATATAGCTGACGACTGTTCAAAATGTCTCATATAGCACCATTCAAACAAATAAGAAATAAATATAGTCTTTCTTTATGAATAACGTTTTAGGTCTTAAAAAACATGTATATGAACAGAATTACAGTTTTAAAAGTTGATCAAAATGTATTTGTGTTAGCCTTTTTTGTGGCACTAAATATTTTATGAGAAGACCAGGTTTTACAAAATGCATATTATATGTATAATCAGCCAACAAATATCGTATATGATAATGTAAGAAATAATCTTTAAAAATCTTTAATCATCTTGGCAGATTCTAAATTCGCAAAAACACTAATATATGTATTTAGTTTCTACTGTCAAAACTACATTTTTATTCTGTCAGAATCCAATATTGAATAGAGGTTTATTTGGTCGTAGACCAGTCATAATTTGTTGCACTGAAAATAAATACTAGTTTTTACGATGTTCTCGAGGTATGTGATCTAAATAATAACATTGAACTTAATGAACTTTTGACGCACAAATATATCCTGATATGTGATTTTTTTTAAACAATACTAAAAGGACGTATTCGTCCGTCTGACCTTTGTAATAGAAGATCGTGTTACATCGTTAAATTTTTAAGAAACAAAGAAAAACAAGACATTTAAATTTGTACTTAGATATAACCTGTTCGAATGACATCTACACGGTCATTTAAGCAAATCACCTGTTTCTTTTCATTTTTTTCTAACTACAATAGTTTAGAATTTTTGTTCCATCAATGTTGTCCTAATTTAATGACATACCTTTGAAACGCTAGCCCCACTAAAAGTTGTATTTATTTGTTTTGACCCATATTTCATTTCATATTTTTTCTACTGAAAATATGATCTTTCAAGTTAGTAGTCTTCAATCTTGAACTTGTCCAAATCTCTGTTATTTCAAATACTTGCAATCTTTTAAAACATTTCTAGTTTGACATACGTTTGTAATACAAAATAAAATTACATTCAAGCGCATCGTATAAAGCCATGTCTAGTTACTCAGCATGTATTATCTGTGTAAACGTTTCAAAAAAACATATCACATTGAGATCTATTTTATATGTTGAATACGATTCCAATAAATAAAAAAAACAATGTATGTTTATAAGCCCAAACGTTTTACTTTTAAGAAAATCTTTGATCACATTGCAAAATCCAAATATGTTGTAAAGCATGGCTACTGTAAAAAACAACAACTCACTACTCTATAAATAAGGATGTTTCTTTTCGGGTAAAATTTATATCGTTGTGACATCAAAAGAAACAGATCTGTCAGATAATCGGCGTAAAAATGGGGCAACTCAAAATGGAGTTAAGATCCATGGGAAAATGTGAATATTTCAAGTTAGTAGTTTTCGATCTTAAACTTGTCCAAACCTCTTTTATTCCAAATACTTGCAATATTTGAAAACATTTCTTGTCTAACATTATTTTGTCAAATTAAAATAATGTTTTTTTTAGGTTACATCTATATTGTCTTATTATTTAAGTTAAATATCAAATAGCCACATTTATACGTCTGTTTATCAGGCCTTCACGTCATGTCAACATGTGTTTTCTATCATGTCATTACGGTTGAATTAGAGAAATTTAGCATGCACCTTCTGTCAATAGATTGCATGTAATATCATTGCTGGCAGACGCATCCTATGCGATGTAGGCTATTATATAGACTGTTGAATAAAAATATAAAAAAAGCCGCCTAAATAAGAACAGTAGCAAAGAAATCGACCGAACAATAAGAGCCGAAATTCAATGTACAATTACATATCCGGATTTATTATATAAACTGTTAGATAACTAAGAATCTTGAAAACAAAACAGAATCTCGAATGCTCGTACCGTAGATAGGTACCATCTTTCTTTTCACACGAGATACCTGGAGCAATTTTTACCTGTCATTATTCGTTTAAACCTGCTATAATTCGCTTTTGTTTTCCCGCATGATTATGTCCGCCTGCACCAGCTTTATATAGTTCGTAACGAACAGCTAAAATAGTTTCCGATACATACACTTTATATATATTTATTTCAGTATAAAGCGGGTATATTCTACAAGTATATCCGCGATATATTGTTCTGTTATACCGGTTTTTAATTTTTCGTTTTTTGTGTACCAGCTTTATATCGTTCGTGTCTACACGTTCTATACCGTTTGCATCTACACTTTTTATTTCCTTCGTGGATATTGGCGCGACATCCTAAGTGTATACCCCTTTTATATTTATGTCGTAGATGGCCGATTTCTGGTACATATGACCCAGTACAGATGAGCTCACGCGCACACATCTGTACTTGCTGCGTCATCCAATCAACACTACTGGCTAAAAAAATTACTGTAAATACCAGTTGCAGTCGTTTTTCGTCTGTCACTGACTGAGATTGACTGCAAATGACTGCACAAATGTCTGTAAAAGACTGCAAACGTTGTGTCAGACAATAATTTTTACTGTGGCAGTCATTTTATGCCTGTCAGAGACATATTTTGTCCGTCACAGATATTTTTCGTTGACGCAGTCATTTTATGTCTGTTACAACGGCGTATCCGTTGTATCAGTCAAAAAATGTCTGTGGCAGTCATTTTTTCCGTTGACTCAGTCGAAAATCGTCTGTTACAACGGCATTAACGTTGTATCAGTCAAAAAATGTCTGTCACCGACATTTTCTCCGTTGTATCAGACAAAATACGACTGTCACAACGCCTGGTAATTATTATTGTTAATTTATTAACTGCCGTCGATTTATATTTTTTATTTCACTTGTTTTATGCAAATTTTCGGAATTAAACAAAAAATATCTCTATTTGGAAATTGTACGTTCGCACAATTACGATAACAAATGTTTTTTAAGTAGTAAGGTTAAAGATAAATGTATGTTTAAATAAATCTGTTTCTAAAAATGAAGACTGCTGAAAATGTTAGCATTTGTTTAGTCCTTATTTATAATAATTACACTGAATTTAACAATGGTTTACTTACACATCTGGTGAAATTAAAACCCGCATTAAAGCCATAACAACGATTGCATTGGAAACATTTGTACAATAATGTTTTTTTTAAAACACGGACAAAGTTTTAAAAAAAAACCATATAATAAAATAGCCAATTTCTTTAATTATGGCGGAAACTGTTAGTATTTTATTTAGTACGGATACATACATTACATTTTAGTCGTTAATTTTTTCTGTCTTTCGATATTAAATATTAAATATTAAAAAAAAACATAAAATAATGTTTGTTTTCTAAGTTGCATCTACTGTCGTTTAAATGGATCTGGTAATTTAGTTACGACTATAAAATTGTACATGCACAATTTAAAGAATGATACATGTTGTTAATTAGGTTACAGGTAATCTCGCCTCGCCACCTCGCTAATCAAAGATAATGTGTATAATACATTTTGCGACACGATCCGGTGTTTTTCCGCGACCATGCGGAACAAGGGTTGATATTGTGTAATATAATAATGTAATAAATACATTATAGTTATGGATGAATGGGTACCGTCTTCTAAAATACCTGTTCCCGCCCCTACCCCCCCCACGTGGTAAATTATGAACTCTGTACACACAAAACACTAATTGTAGAGGTGTATATATATAGCATGCAACTGAATCGAGTGCGCCGTTTGCTTTTAGTCGCACAATATTCTGTCAAGCACGAAACATAATAAGCAAGAGAATTAAACTACACCGGTATAGTTTAATAAGAAAATGAAATTATTACTTCAAAATAATTTTAAAAATGTATTTTTGAAAAAGTTGTACACGTTGTTGATACAATTATTTCTACATGTAGCGGAGACCCTCTAGTTGTAGTGTTAGGGTTAGGGTTAGGTCATCATACGGAAAGCCTGACCGCCGACCGTTGTGGGTAACGTTTTTGAAGATTGGCACTCCCCTAGCACTATAAATCCCCTTTTGCAGATTTGAAAAAAGGGTAGGCTCATTGTAGCTGCTACAAAAGGCTAAATTCTCCGCCCCTACACAAAACTTCATACTTTTCCAGTAGCAGTCCCACCCCACCCCCTTTTTCCGTTGATTAATTGTTTGTTTACTTAGTCTTGTCCTGAATATCGCTGAAATACTACTCGTTGGACGTAAAGCAAACATCCGATCAAACTTATCTATCTATTTCGGTAATAATTGGATATCACATCGTTAAGTTTGAATTCTAACACATTATTTATGCGATTTCATTACCACACATGGACTATTGATTTATTAAAAACAAACCTTTAATATATTTGAAAGGTGTAAGTTTTCATATTTTAAAACACGCTAAATATTTATTGTTTTTTTTTGTTTGTTTGAATGGTGTCTTAACGCCACTTTCTGCAATTTTTCAGCTATTTCGTAGCGTCGAGTTTTTATTGGGGGAGGAAGCCGGATTATCCGGAGAGAACCCCTGACCTGCGGTACGAAAGCTAGCAATCCTTGTCAATTAAGATTTGAGTCGAGTACACCCTGCCTGCATTGAGAATCGAACCCGCAATCTCAGTGTTGACAGACCACGTGATCAATTGTAGACGAACTACCTTGACCACTCGGCCACCGAGGCCCCCTAAATATTTATTAAAGAAATTAAAAGACCGTGTGCACAATAATATACTTTAGTTTGTTTTATTTCAGTTATGAGTGTCGTTTTTTTAAAATCTGAACTACAGAATTATTGTTAATTTTGTTAATTACAATAACCGAATACAATACAGGTCGTGAATATGTCTTTGAAGTGTATTTATTACTTGTGTACATATGCGCAGGGACAATGTTCGTGGTGTACTCGAACCAGTAAAAACTAAAAGAAGTCTGATTTTCAAATTCCTTTATTCAAATTTATAAGGGTTTATTTCGTTTTATGATGTAAAAACCCTATGCACTTCTCGATAGAATAAAGGACAACCATGCCATGCAAGCTGGAGAAACCATGCTTCAGTGTTACTAACTAGCTGAATATGTATTGGCCCCTGTATTGATTCTGGGTTGGATGTATAGGTCCCGAGACCCGTAGGGTCCAGGGCCAATACGACTGACCGATAATCGATAAAAAGCCAATACAGACGCCAGTTCGTAAAAATTTTAATTAAATAAAGTAAAAGTCGTTTCGCTAGCCTGTATGAACAGTCCGTATGAATAGCCAATCTATCATACGCTGGAAGGAGTCACGAAATAGCTTACTGGTCCAGAAGACCGGAGGTGAGATAGTATCGGGTAATACAACTTTCCGTATGGCCCTGCGGTTTGAACGATAAGAAAGTTATTAACCTTTTTATATTAGTACAGTGATCAAATATTAATCATCCCTTTATTAATAAATTATGGCCTATTTTACGTATTTTGCGTGTTTTGACGATTTCATGATGCTTTGCCGTGCCCATGCGGTTGAATGCACGGCCCATTATAACAGAACATATTAGTCAATCCACAACATGGAACGTCATGGGCACTGTTCCCATGTCTCCCTTATTATTACTTTACATTATTATTTGTTATTAAAACCTGTATCTGTGGCATCTCATATTAACTGTATGATTAACCATGATTTGAAGATATTTCGTATTTTGTATCTGTATATTATATATATATTTATCATTTATAAATCTCTGATCAGAGGAAATAAAGAATGAATGAATGAACGAACGATGCACGAAAGTCGTACGAACGATAAATACCCGTTGTACGAACGATAACATCGTAAACTTATGTTAGCACTCAAATTTGCAAATAAAATCGTACAACATTTGGGGAAAGCTTTTGCAAAGGAGACGATTTGTATATTTATTTTAAAAACCATAAACTTTAACTGTGTGTTGCATAAAATTTCCGTTTTCTTTTTACTGAGACACCGTAACTGTCGGACACAGTTATATTTGTATATACTATATATTATACTTACAACTGCTCACTGGACATATATCGAATGATTTTTCTCGAATACATGTCAACTTTGTACGAAACGGCGCACTCGATTCAGTTTCATTCGATAAAGTGTGTGTCTGTTATTTGTTCTGTGGCACTTTGCCATTCTATGGTATGATTTTAGAGTCAATGTAGACAATTAAAAAGTAAACACCTTTAAAAATTTAGTGTTTGTCTGTAGAACAAAAGGGGTTGAAGTTTACTTACAAGATAACCGTACAATCTATAACTGTAAATTTATTTGGTCCGTAGAAAAAACGCAAACTACTAGTATAGTTTTTAACAATTTTTTTTATTTTGTAGTTTTAGAGATATTTGCATATTTATCTGCACGTGCCGATTTTAGTATCGTTAATTACCGGTCACCTGTGTAATGTTTTCACATGATGCAGCCCAATGTTTCATAAACGTGAACTTTGATCAGTGAGGCGGGATTACCTGTAACATAATTAACCACATGTGTCCTTCTTTAAATCGGAAGCGCCCTGTGGACATCAACAACTTTATAATGTTTACTGAATTACCTGATAATAGATGTGTTTTGTTGAATTCCGAACATTTTCATAAAATAACTTGACATTTTGAAAATTAATCGACGGGTTATCAACAATACAAATAATAATAACCAGGCGTTAAAACAGTGTGCGAGAGATCAATTTCCAAATAGAGATTTTTTTTGTTTAATTCAGAATATTTTCATAAAGGAAATTAAAATTTAAAATATAAATCGGCCGCTGTTAAAAAATTAGCAATAATAATTACAAGGCGTTGTGACAGTCGTATTTTGTCTGATACAACGGAGAAAATGTCTGACAGACATTTTTTGACTGATATAACGGTAACGCCGTTGTAACAGACGATTTTCGACTGAGTCAACGGAAAAAATGACTGCGACAGACATTTTTTGACTGATATAACGGATACGCCGTTGTAACAGACATAAAATGACTGCGCCAACGGAAAAAATGTCTTTGACGGACAAAATATGTCTGTGACAGGCATAAAATGACTGTCACAATAAAAATTATTGTCTGACACAACGTTTGCAGTCTTTAACAGACATTTTTGAAGTCATTTGCAGTCAATCTCAGTCAGTGACAGACGTAAAACGACTGCAACTGGTAATTACAGTCATTTTTTTAGCCAGTAGTGCAAAACGCCAGAAACAAGAACGTTGTTATGGAAGTATAACAACGTTCTTCTATGACGTTCTTGTTTCTGGCGTTCTGACTGGATTTCAGAGACAATGGAGTATAAAACAATGGAGAGTCTATAGGATATAGCAATGTGAAAGTTGTTGGTTTACGGTAGAATAGGTACTTTCATGCGTTTTTGGGAAAGCCCTGTGAACTTTCACTCGTGATAGAAATTGTTATGTCTTTTGGCTCGTTCTGCTGCGCTCCACTCGCGAAAAGACATAAAATTTCTATCACTCGTGAAAGATCAAACAGTCTTTCCCAAAAACGTATGAAAGAACCTATTATTATTGTTATTGGGCTGTATATCATTCCTTTATACCTGCTTTATGTCTTTCACGTGTACCTGCTCTTTATCGTTCGGATAGTTCTGATGTAAATCGATTTGTATATCCCTTTCGTTGCGTTCAAGTACCGCTCTGTATCTCGTTCCGGTATATACCCGCTTTCGTGTTTTCTCGACTGATATCGTCTGCGTTTACAGGATTAATATCTTTCCTATGACCGCTTTAACGTGTATGTCCTATTGATATATCTAATGTATACCCGCTTAATCTCGTTCTTCTTTGCCCGCTTTCTTACGTTCATTTATATCAATTTACTTATATTCGTGTTTACACGCTTGATGTACGTGTATAGCCACGTTATATAATTCTTTTATACCCTCTTGTTGTTTTTTCTTTATAGCCGTTATATATCGTTCTCGTATACAAGCTTTATATACTTCTGCTTCTCATATACCCGCTTTATATTGTTCTTGTATTACGAATTTATATTTTTCTTGTAAGCCCAATTAATATTGTTCTTGCATACCCATTGTATGCCATTCTTGTATACCCGCTTTATATCGTTTGTGTTTACAAACTTGATATCATATTGTAATAATCCTCACCTACGCTATATAGTTCGGTCCTCACGCTTTGTATCGTTCGTGTACACACTCTTTAAATCGTTTTATTACCGTTATATGCATGTGTTACCTCTCTATATCGTTCGCATATAAATGCAATATATCGATTTTGTATACCATCTTTATATCGTTCACGTATACCCTCTTTATATCGTTCACGTATACCCGCTTTATATCGTTTGTGTGTACAAACTTGATATCATTGTAATAATCATCACCTACGCTATATAGTTCGGTCCTCACGCTTTGTATCGTTCGTGTCTTTAAATCGTTTTATTAACGTTTTATGCATGTGTTACCTCTCTATATCGTTCGCATATAAATGCAATATATCGATTGTGTATACCATCTTTATATCGTTCACGTATACCCTCTTTATATCGTTTGTGTTTACCGTCTTTAGATGGTTCTTGTGTACCCGCTTATATCGATCTTGTATACACGCTTTATACTATTTACGTATACAGGCTTTATATCGTTTTATTTTCGATTATACAATATCGTACGTGTATATCCGATTTCTTTTATATCAGCTTGATATCGTTTCCTTATACAAGCTATATATTTTTGTATACTCGCTTTATACTTTATACTCCGGGTACTCCAGCTTCCTCCCCTGAAAAAATGCTGAAAGTGGCGTTAAACACCATCAAACAAACAAACAAATCATTTATATTCGTGTGTATCAGTTTTTGTAGTTGAAGTAAAAATAACATTTCGTGGGATTCTTAAATTCGTTGTTGGCGAAAAAAATGTAAAATGAGGGCGTCGCTTACATATTTTGGTATTCACATACAGTGTTAGTCTGTACATTTTCTAATACGTCATTTTCAAGATATAATCGTTCTCGGGAGATGACAATTATAATGCTGATCACGGGATTTTATAGAAATTTACGGTACTTGTTTTGGAAAGCGGCGACCTTAAAATGAAATAGAATAGCTTAAGAAAGACGATTTAAAACGAAACTGTTTGTTGTTGTTGCGTGGTGCATAGCCCGCACTTAACATAAACTAATGAAAAGGGGTTGTGTTTGTGCCTTTTTATGTCGTTTGTAAACACAAGACTGTGCGTTTAGAAAGTACCCAAAATAAAATAAAGCGATGCCATTTATTACATGATTGTGTACATCCAAAACCCATCTTCAAAACGTCCCATTTATTGTTTTGTTTACAAAAGAAAATTAAAAAATTAAGATTAAACCGATTTTGATTTGTAACCGTAAACATAATTAACATAATTAATAAACATGTCATTTTATGAAAACAAATCTAAGTCAACAGTTCATTGTAAATTTGTCGTACTTTCCCTGGGGCAAAGATTATTTGTTTGTCAATAAACTTGATGGCTATAGTTAGTGGCTATAAATGATGGAAATGACTATAAAAGGTGTTAAAAATAAAAAGTAGAATGCTTTATTGTCATTATTTCAATTAAGAAATATACTTTAATATTTGTTTATATATCAACACTTCAAAACGAAAAGGCACAAGGGGGACTACGTTCATTACTGACGGGATTACGCAATTAAAAAATAACAACGATACTTTTTATCAATTTTATTTCTGTTTTGTGTCATAAACACAGTAAAGTTGCTCATAATGCAAAATTGACATATCCAGCGAAAAGATATCAATATAACTATGCATCTTGAACATCAGTAGTGATTATACATGTAAACAACCGTACAGCTTTATATCGTTCGGACATTTCTGATTTATACCGAAGTGTATATCCGCTTCATATCGTTCACGTTCGCCTCTGTATCTCGTTCATTTATATGCCAGATTTCGTGCCTTCCCGATTAATATCGCTTGCGTTTACCGGCTTAATATCTTTCAGGTTTACTTACTATATTCAGATCGTGTTAAACTGCTCTGTTTATTTATTGTGTAACCGCTTGATATCGTTTGTATCTGCACGTTCTAGAAAATTGGTGTATAGCCGCTTTCTGAGTGTTTGTGTAGAACCGATTGTTATTGTTTGTTCTATGCCCGCTTTCTGACGGTCCGGTATAAATGCTTGATATCGTACGTGTTTCTCCTATTTATTCAGCTGATGTATACCCGCTAGATCTCGTTCTTCATTGGCCGCTTTCGCACTTTCGTTTATATCCGTTAACGTGGCTCTACGCTTGATGTCGTCCGTATATAACCACGTTATATAGTTCTTTTATTTCCTCTTATTATCCTTTTTATGGCCGCTATATATCGTTCACTTATGCAAGCTTTATACCCTTCTGATATACCCGCTTTATATTGTTCTTGTATGCCGGATTTTTATTATTCTTGTATGCCGAAGTTATATTCTTTTTGTAAACCAGCTTTAAATCTGTTGTGTATATTGCTTTATATTGTTCCTTTATAAACACTTTATATCTTTTTTGCATACCCGCTTAATATACATCGTGTATACCCGCTTTATATCGCTTGTGTATACCCATTTGATATCGTTGTAACCATCCTTTTAAATAGTTTGTGTACACCCATTTTATGTAGTTCTTGTCAACACGCTTTGTATCATTCTTGTGCGTACTATTTCTATCGTTTTATTTATGTGTTTCCTCTTTATATCGTTCGCATATAGATGCTGCATATCGTTTGCCTATGCCGGCATAATAGCGTTCGTGAATACATCCTTGAAATCGTTTGTATTTTAAAGTTATATTTATTTATTGTATAATAGCTTTATATCGCTTTTATATACAAGCGTTATATGGTTCTAGGATACGCGCTTAATATCGTTCTTGTATATAGAATATACAACTGAACATGAGATATCATTTTGTCATCAGTGGTATTATATGGCGAAACGATAGCTGACTTCACAATACAATTTTGCAGGTATACTGATCGTGAAATTCTAATCTCACACACGGATACAAATAATTACCACACTGTATCATTGATGAGAATACATAAACTTTCAACAGTGATGATCACTGTCATAATCTGCTTTCACATTCAGGGGCTATCTACATGTATATTTAAGGTAGCATTTTTATTTATCAACTCTTGTATCATTCCCATATGTCAAATATTTCTATTTTTTAAAGTGATGTTAATTTAGAAGCAATCTCAATTTTATTCACCATCTATACTGAAATTGTTAGCTAAATTATACGTTTTTATTAATGCTATTTTTATTATATTATGACATGCGAATTGCAGACTTACATATTGGCCGTCTACAAAAGAAAGATTAACGTGTAATATCAGTTAAACTGCAGATATGATGGACGTCGACAAACACAACAGTTATATTGTCGTCACTGTTAGGTCACTAAGCAACATTTAAACCATACGTGATCATAATCGTTAGTACAATGGGGTATAAGAAGCATGCACTAAGAATGGGGTCAGCAACGGCAAACTCTAATCTAAACTAAATATTACTAATACTGATTAAATACAACGGCTATTTGAACACTTTGTTGGGTAGTACTTAATGTGAAGTTTGTAATATAATTAGTCACATCTTAATTTGAAGATGTATATAATTTAAATTACAGGCACAAGCGATGTATTTCGTTTTAAATACCAAACAAATAGATGGTATCGGTTCAACATATGGTCACCTTATAATATATGAATAGATAGTTCCGTGCGAACTTGCGAGTGACAATATTTCCCAATATTCAAGCAATAACCCTTTTATTATATATATAGAGTGCTTTTAAATGATCATTCGTTAACTTTGCTATTTTGTAATATTTTACTGGGTAAAATATTATCATATTTTCCCATGGTCAATATTTTGTTTTGTTTATTTTTGTTTACAGTCGATTTCGTCTTTTGTTGGTCCATGAATTCTTTCACTTTACTTTCTTCGACAATCGAATTCACTTTCATTTGTTCTGCGGTTGTGCTAACTCTTCCGTCTATAGCAGATCATGTTTTGTCTGATATATCTAGTTTATACTATTGTGCAACAGAATGGATGAAAACCTAACTAAACAATTTGGAAAAGAGATTATTTCGATGTAGATCAATACCACTAGTTCTGTACTAAACACACTTATCTCAGGTCATTTACTGAAATATTGTGTAGAACTGTACAATATGCTTGTCAATGTGCAAATCAAATCAATCAATGCGTGACGGTTTTTAAATAAAATAGAAAGTAGAAGAATACAATAATATGAAGAAAAGCGAAACAAAACAAGATTTATTTCGAAATACAGTATCATTAACACCATTACATGTACAGTCAAACTTTGTTGTCGCGAACTCAGTTGACTCGATACTTCGGTTATATCGTTACAATGTTTCAGTTCTGGCATTGTTTCCATCTCTACAAAGGAATTCTTCTTCTGATGTGTTGACAAGTTATAACATAAAAACTATCGGATGCACATTTTACTAAGGGTATTTGTTTTGATTAATTTTACGACATGGGATAAAACATTATTTGCACTTGCGCTTTGGTAATTCCAAACTCTACGTGAACGTCGTTAAGTAGACTGGTTTCCCGTTTCAGCTTGCTTTATTTTAAATATAGTCCACTAATGCATTTATTTATTTTTGACACTCTGTTTTTCTCCTTCCATTGTTTTTTTACGTGAAAGATTACACTTAACCCTTTCTTGTCTTGAAAGTATTACATTTTACAAAGCCGCAAAATGTAATCTTTAGATGTGTAAACACTGTTTTAAGGTTACTAAGAATGAGTTCTTTGAATAATTGTTACAATGTACAGCAAGTATGAACTTCTTACAGTACTCTGTACTCCATAGCTAGAAAAATGTATTGACTTAATAGATTTTAAAGATTTTAAAGGTAAATTAAAGTTTGTCCTTGCTATTTCCATCTTGTTTATTTTACTAGCAAATGTTACAAGATAGTGTATTGAATCTAGTTAACATTGATGAAACTGCATAGTTGTAATTGAACATGAATGTACGACGACTTGTAACAAAATGTACTTTCACGATAAGTTACAATAATGTTATATAATCATTCGTTTCATAAGAAAGTAATAGCATCCCGAGGAAGCCCCACAATGCAGAAGGAAAACCAGAAATTCTTATTAAATTAATGTTGAGTCAAGCACTCCTTGCCGAAAGATAGGCTCTGATTGAGAACAGTAGTGTTGACGGCAATTGTTTTATTTATCTAGATTTATGTGAAAAGGATTCATTGCCTCCTAGTTTTCCAGGAAGATAAAACACATTCTGAATTGTTTTTTATTGGTTGACCTTTTGCTGTTTATTATGAGCAATTTTTGGTTTCCGATTGAATGACGTTTAACGCATGGCGCCAAGTTTTTAATGGAGGTGTACCCGGAGAAAACAACGTCATTAATAATACTTAAATTATATCATCTGTGTTGCTAATAGAGTGGTTCACGAAATGTTTTCTTTCTTAAATTAAAACAATTAGAAGAAAAGAATAATTTCAAAATAGTTATTTATCAGGACAACCTTATGAATACTGTGGATAGTTTCGATAGAACCAACTAGCGACTGTGTTGCGATTAACCGTATACAGATAATAAGGACTGTATTGTTCTTAAGTGAAGTTTTTATACCTTTGATTTGTATATATATTCGATGCCGAAAAAATTTGTGGAGAGGATTAAATGAATTTCTATACTCAAATTCACCGAGGTTCCCTTGATGGATGTAGAAGGTATGTATGTTTATAAGTTGTATTTGCATGCATTTTTGAAATCTAATTGAAAAATGGCATCTGAAAAAGCTACATTGATGGAAATGTTTATCATGTCTTCACGTCATGTCAACACGTCATTTCTATAATGTTATTACGGCTGGCTTACAAAATTTTAGCATGCAATTTCTGTCAATATAACTCATGTTATATCATTGCTGGAATGCGCATGTTATATTACCGGTCATCTGCGATGTTGGCTGGATTTAAACTGATTATATAGACTTGAATTAAACACGCTTCTAAATAAGAAAAATAGCAAAGAAACCGACCGAACAACAATAATAAAAAGACAATGTACAATTACAAATTCCGATATATTTAAAAAAAAAACTGTTAAATAATTAATTCTTTAAAAAAATTGAATCTGAAATACTCGTACACATTACTTCTAAGACAAACCAGCTTAAATGTTATAAATCGAGAAGCGAAAACATATAAGAAATGAGTAATACCGGGAAAAGTTGCATAGAAAAGTTTGTTATATAAGGTTTGTAGGTTTAGCAAATAATCATTTACTAAATCAAACGATATATGAATAAATACTGAACGAAACCTTTTGTAAACCATAGCATATAATTTTACACATTTTGTCATACAAACTCATACTAAAGATAAAAACACTGTGAGCCTGCATTTGTCGGAGCAATAAATGTTCGATGAAGTCGTATAAGGGCTAACAAAGCTAAAATAAATTTGTTTGTGAATTTCTGCATGAATGTTTAAACGGTATTAGCAACAACACTTGAAAGAAATGAACCTACAAAATTTGAGGAATATGACAAATTGTACACCAATAATAAATAATGAACGATATTCGACACCAACGCATAGCGACACATCATTTAATGATTCTCAATATTATTGATAATATAAATTTATATATATATATATATATATATATATATATATATATATATATATATTTGCCTGTTTTCACTAATTGCAAATGTATCGTGAAATAGAAAAATACATTATTATAAGTTTATAAAAAATAGTCGGGAAGTAGAAATATACATATTATCTTAGTTTTATACTTAACAATATTGTTATAAATGTGGGATTTTGTGGTAAAACCCTGACAGGTACCATCTCTCTTTTTCACACGAAACACTTCGAGTAATTTTTGCCTGTCAGTTAAATGTCTTATCAGTGAAATTTTACATGACTACTTTTTTTATACTTTAATCCGATGACTTGAACCGCTTTGATTCTTGATACCTTCTTTTTTGTATGCGTATACCAGCACATATTTTATTCGTGTATACCCGCTTTGTACCGTTATTTTATATCTGATTTGTATCGTCGTCTTATGCTCGCTTTCTGTCGTGTTTAAATGCCTTATATCGCACGTGCATATCCGATTTCACTCAGATCTATTCCGTATACAGGCCTTATATCCTTGTATAATTTGTTATATTATTCGCGTCTTCCCGCTTTATATCGTCAGGTTCTACACTATGTATATCGTTCGTGTATATTTATTCGATAGTGTACCTTCATACCCACTTCATATCATTCGTAACAATCCGATAAAATAGTTCTTCTCTACACGCTTTGTATCGTTCGTATATATCCGCGTATATCGATCTTGTATACCTGCTTGATATCATTCACGTATTCCCATTGTATATTGTTACTGTATACCCGCGTTATATCGATCTTGTATATCTGACACATAACTTCATTAAATCGTTTGTATTTTCCCGATTTATATCGTTTGCCAATACCGGCTTAATATCGTTCGGATATACCTCAGATATATCGTTCTTGTTTAAGTGTTGTATTTAATTTTTGTATGACCGCTTGATATCGTTCATATATTCCGGCGCGGAGTTATATATTTCTAGAACACCCGCTTTATGTAGTTCTTGTATACCCACTTGATAAGGTTTTTGTGTGCCCGCTTTTATCGTTCGTGTAAACCACAGTGATATCTTTCTTATATCCCGTTTTCTTACTTATTGTTCCTTTATAACCGCTTTATACTGTTCCAGTATATAGCGGGTACAGGCTACTTGTATACCCTCTAGATATTATTCTTTTATACCCGCTTTATATTTTTCGCGTACGTCCCATGTATGTTGATTTTTGTGTATTAGCTTTATATCGTTCGGGTCTACACGTTTTACTCCGTTTGTATCTACACTATGTATTTCGTTCGTTTGAAATCGTAAGTTTATACCCACTTAATATCACTCTTCTAAACCCGCTGTATATTGTTCGTGTATACCAGTTTGACATCGTTCGCTACAATTTGCTTCAACATTTTTAAATACCCACGTTATATAGTTCGTGTCTCCAAGCTTTATCTCGCTTGTGTACCTGCTCGGATATTTCTGCTGTATATCGATTTGTATATCCGCTTCATATCGTTCACGTACCCCGTTGTATCTCGTTCATGTATATACCCGCTTTCTATCATTCCGATTGATGTCATTTGCGTTTACCGGCTTAATATTTTTCGGTGTTACCTAATTTATAGCGTTCGTTTTCAACCGCTCTGTTTATGTATTGTATAACCTCTAAATATCGTTTGTATATATCAGTTCTATACAATTAGTGTATAGCCGAGTTTTGAGTTTTGAGTGTTTGTGTATATCCGATTGTTATCGTTGTACTATGCCCGCTCTCTTGTGGTCCTGTCTAAACGCCCTATACCGTACGTGTATGTCCTATTTATACAGCTCATGTACACCAGCTTGATCTCGTTCTTCTTTCCGGTTTTCTAACTTTCTTTCATATCCGTTTACTTACATTCGTGCCTACACGCGTAATGTCGCGTGTATACTAGCTTAATTTCTTTTGCATACCAGCTTTAGTCGTTCTTGTTTACCCGCTTTATATAAATCGGGTATACCAGCTTCATATCGCTTGTGTATACTTATTTGATATCGTTGTAACAATTCTCTTAAATAGTTTGTGTACATCAACTCTCAATATTTATTGTCCTCGCGCTTTGTATCCTTTGTTTGAATAGTATTTATACCGTTTTTACCCGTTTTATTGATGTGTACCCTCTTTATATCGGTCTCATATAAATGCTGTATATCGATTTTGTATACATTCTTGATATCGTTCACGTATACTCGATGTCTATCGTTCGTGTATAACCACTTTATATCGTTTTTGTATACCCGCTTATATCGACCCTTTAAACCCTCTTTACATTGTTTACGTATACCCGCTTTATATCGCTCGTATTTTTCCGATTTATATCGTTCATACATATCATCGTTATATCGTTCTATCATGCCCGCATAAGATCGTTCTTGTATACCCGCTTTATAAGGTGCTTTTACGCCCTCCTTTTATCGTACTTGGATACTTGGTTGATATCATTCTATTCCCGCTTTATTTTCGTTTAAACCCGTTTTCCTATGTTCATGCTTACAATCGTTATTTAGTAAGTGCATCGCCGCTTTATATACTTATGTATACCCGCTTGATATAGTTTCATCATACCCGCTTCACTTTGTTCAGTATAAAGTTTTATATCCTACTTGTAGACCCGATTATATTTTTCTGTATTAACAATTTAAATTGCTCTTGTATTCGTCTTTATATTGTATTTCAACGCTAGGTTTATATTGTGCTTGAATGTCAGCATTATTTTGCTCGTGTCTACACGTTTTTTATAGTTCGTGTCTACACTCGTTATATCGCTGGATTACATCTTCTTTTTATGGTTCATTCAAACACGCTTGATATCGTTGTTGTGTATCTGATTTATATCGAGTTTGTATACCCGTTCTGCTTTGTTCACGTATGCCCAGTTTATGTCGTTTGTGTATACCCGCTTGATAACGTTCTTGTATATCCGCTTTATATCAATTTTGTATAACCGCTTGACATAGTTTGTGTATTCCCGATTGATATTGTTCGTGTATACCTGCGTTATAGTAGTCGTGTCTAACCGCTGCATAGATTTCTTGTATTACACATTATACCGTTCGTGTTTATTTGCTTGTCGTCGTTCGTACATAATATATTTATATAGTTTGTACTTTCCCTCTCTTGTTATTGTTCATTTTACCTTATATGCCCGATTTATATTGTTCTTGTATACCAGCTTTATGTCTTTCATGTATTCCTGCTTTAAATCGTTCCATTATGCCCATGTTAGATCGTTAGCGTCTGCACGCTTTTATCGGTGGTGTCTACACGTTTGCTGTGGTTTTTTTATACGCTTTATGTTGTAATGGTATACCCGCTTCATATTTTTCGTGTATATTCAGTTATATAAATCTTCTTTTTCAGCCTTATATCTTTGTTCAAGCTTTATATCGTTCGGGTATACACCTTTTTATCGTTCCTGTGTAACTTCTTGATAAGGAAATTGTGCAACAATTATTCTATGATAAACATACAGATAATTTGTAAACGTCTTTGCATCATTTTAATAAACGATTTTGGTCAAAATTGGGTAGTCAAGACTTATAGACTAACTCTCCAATGCCTTGTTTCCGGAAAATCTTGAAGAATATGTGTTCAGTTATAATAAAGATGACAATAGAACGTAAGCATCTTCAGAAACATGCCTTAGTTTTGATATCTCGATTCAGCAAGTATTTTTCTTAAGCAAGTTGAAAAGTAATATGTCCACAGTTATTAATTCAAACATGTTTGTATAAATGAAGATTTGTAACCGTGACTTGACTTTTGACTATGGTTGTTTGATTCTTTAATTCATCATCTGTATTCTATATGTGAAATTAAACAAGGTGTCAAAACCTTATCATTTTAAATAAATGTAGGGTCCTTGGTGGCCGAGTGGTAAAGTCTGTTAATCATCTTCTACTGAGGACTTGGTCTGTTAACATTGAGGTTGTGTTGGAGTCCTGGTACTCCTACTTCCCTCATCCCCATGACGCCATGTTATAGCTGAAAAGCTGCTCAAAATGTCACATAAATCACCCTTCGAACAAATAAGAAATAAATATATAGTCTTTCTTTATGAATAATGTTTTAGGTTAACAAAGAAAAGATGTATATTAACGGAATAAATGTAAATTTCAGAAGTTTGGCAAAATATATTTCTGCTAACCTTTTTTAGAACTAAATATTTTATGACTAGACCAGTTCTTACAAAATGCTTAGAGAGTTATAATCACCCAACAAATATCGTAAATGATCATGTAGTAGATAATCTTTAATAATCTTCATGACAACTTCTAAATGCGTAAAAACACAAATAGTTGTATTTATCTTTTACAGTCAACACTTCATGTTTGTACTGTCAGAATAGAACATTAGATACAGGTACTATTTGTTCCCAGACTAGTCATAATTTGTTGCACGGAAAATAAATACTAGTCTTTACGATGCTCTCGAGGTATGTGATCTAAATAATAACAATGAACTAAATGAACTTTTTAACACAAAAATATCTCATGATAATTATGTGAAATTTTTAAAACAATACTAAAGGGACGTATTCAAGTACGTCTGACATTTATAAAAAGATCATGTTGCATCGTTAATTTTTTAAGAAACAAACAAAAACAAGACATTAAAATTTGTACTTAGATATAAACTTTTCGAATGACAGATTAACACACCCGCATGGTATCCTTTCTTTAAAGCCGCTATATATCGTTCTCGTTTAAAAGGTTGACATTCGTCTGCTATACTCGCTTTATATTGTTCTTGTAGGCCGAATTTTTATTGTTTTTGTATGCCTAAGTTATATCATTCTTGCAAACCAGCTTTAAATTGTTTGCTTGATATTTTTTTGTTTTTGCCCACCTTTTATCGTTCGTGTATATCTATAAATTTTCGCCATATTTCTTTGGCTTATACACGCTTTTTATCGTTCGAGCATACCCCATTTTATCGTTCGTGAGTACGATAACGACTTTGTACAACAATTATTCTATGATACACGTACAGATATTTCTTATCCGTCTTTGTACTATTTTACTAACCAAAGTTGGTCGAAAGTGGGTTGTCAAGACCTTCACAATGTCAGTCCTTTACTCCAATACTATGTTGAATGCAACTCTTGAATAATATGTGTACAATTATTATAACGATGATTCCTTATTTTTCATATCTCGATTCAGGTTCTTATGTTCCACTAGCACGTTAAAAAGCGATATGTCCATAGTTATTATTTAATAAATCAAAAAAATGCATACATCAAGATTTGGAATCGCGACTTGATTTTCGACTTGGTTGTTTGGCTGGTTCATGGTAATCCTACGTCCGTCCTCCTCAATAAAAACTGGACGCCAAAATATAGCTAAAGAACTGCTCAAAATGTCTCTTAAAGCACCTTTCAAGCAAATAAGAAATGAATATAGTATTTCTTTATGAATAACGTCTACAAAGGTCTACAAAGAAAACATGTTAATGAACGGAATAACAATTGTAAATTTTAGAAGTTCAGCAAAATGTATTTGTGATAACCTTTTTTGTGGCACTAAATATTTTATGACTAGACCAGTTCTTACCAAATGCATATAGTTGTATAATCAGCCAACAAATATCGTATATGATCATGTAAGCAATAATCTTTAATAATATTTAAGCATTTTGTCAACTTGTAAATGCGCAAAAAACACCAATGTATGTATTTTTTTGTTGTCAAAACTTAGACTGGTCATAATGTGTTGCACTCAAAATAAATACTAGTCTTTGCGATGTTGTCGAGGTACTTGATATAAATAGTAACATTGAACTAAATTAATTTTTTGACACACAAATATATGCTGATATGTGAAACAATACTAAAAAGAAGGATTCAAGTCCGTCTGACCTCTTTCAATAAAAGATCATGTTACATCGTTAAATCTTTAAGAAACAAACAAAACAAGATATTTAAATTTGTACTTAGGTATTACTGTTCGAATGACAGATTAACACAGTCATTTAAGCAAAACACCTGTTTCTTTTCATTCTTTCTAACTACAATAATTAGGAATCTTTGCTCTGTCAATGTCTTCCTAAGTTCATGACATACTTTTGAAACAATAGCACTACAATATGTTGTATTTATTTGTTTAACACATATTTCATTTCATATTTTGAACACTTCAAATTAGTAGTCTTCGATCTTTTATTTTAAATATTTGCAATCTTTTAAAACAACTCTTGTCCATTCATCAAACATCCATTGGAACAACAATCAGCAGAATACCATCATGCACACGGAAAACATTCAATAGGATATTCAGCTCTATAGTAATCAGGTTGATTGTAAAAATCCGTGAAATGTCGTAACACAACAGACTTAATTTAATCTCTTACTTATCTGTCAAACCGATAACATGCTAGCCCACGTATACATAATAGGGACAAAAATCTCTTAATGATTGTTTAACTATTCACCGCTGTGTCGTATAACGGTTATTTAAATTAACGTACCTTACTTAAATCAATTTACTTTTGCTGAAAAGTATGAATAGAAAAACCGATGTTTTTAAATATTTACACCCCTGCTTGATGTTTGTATTTTACACCTTGCTCTGTATAAGATAATGAAGTTTGAACTGCTAAACCACTACCTCCAAGCCGGTTATTTCTTAATTCTTAATACAAATAACATAATTTATTTGGAAATGTATTTGTCTGTCCATAAGAAATGTAGCCAGGAACTGACCAACCAACAAAACCAGAAGTATAAAGATTATTACAAATCATGTTTTTAAAAAAGTATACAACAAGCATACTGTAAATGCGCAAACCTTTTATTATATCTTGTTCAGAATATTGCAACTTCTGGATATGTTTATATTATATTTGAAAGTAAATGGCAGCTTGAAACTGATTGCTAATAATACAAGGATATTAAGCTGCTTTCCCGGCCTTAAATTATCTTTAGAATACTTTTGTTGTTCTGGTTTTGTCATATATAACTAGAGCAATTGAGCAATCAGATGGATAAGAACACGTAAACAATTTGTCAAAGAGATTATTTCAATGTAGATCAATACTGTTAGGTTTGTTCTAGACACACTTATCTCAGGACGTTTACTAAAATATTATGCAGAACTAAACAACATGATTGTCACTGGGCAAATCAAATTAATAGATACGTTACTATTTTTTAAATAAAAATAGAAAGTAGAATAATTTAATATTATGAGGAAAAGGCAAGCAAAAAGATATATAGGATCTAACACTGGTAGGAGTGCAAGACGGGAAAATCTAAGACACCCAAGTGAAAAAATTTCTGGTCTCCAAGAAGGCTCTGCCGAGTTGGAGACCAAAGGAAATCTTTCTCGCGGGTGTCTGAGATTTTTCCGTCTTGCCCAACAACCGGTGTTTGATTCTATTTGTCACTAATTCGCTAAAAACTCCGGTTCTGTTCTATTGCAAGATGGCAACAAATAGAGTTATCTACCCTGAACGTAATCTGCCGTGTACACATGTTGCGTCACCGTTTTTCTTTTGATGTTTACTGCTATCACATTGTGGCATCAATTGGGTAATGGAAGCTCAGATATGTTGTTTTCATGCTAATATTTAAAAAGGCATAGTAAACCAACACAACTAAAGCAAATATTTTAAATTTTTTATTGCTGAAACGACAGTTGACGTCACAATACATTTTTACCGCTCTATATCGTTCTCATATAAATGCAATATATCGATTTTGTATACCTCTTTTTATCGTTTGTGTATACACTTTTTATATAGATCTTGTGTACCCGCTTATATCGATCTTGTATACACGCTTATAATGTTTACGTATACAGGCTTTATATCGGTTTTATTTTCCCGATCGATAACCTGTGCCTAATCCAGCTTTATGTCGTTGGTGTATGCCTCCTTTATAGCGTTTGAGTTCAGCCGTTATATTTATGTATTTTATAAACGCTTTTTATCATTCATATATACGATTGTTATATAGTTCTACCATACCCGTTTAACATCGTTCTTGTATACCCGCTTTATCAGTTCTTTTATGCCCAATTTATATCGTTCATTTATACACGATTTTTGTCGTTCGTGTATACTGGGTTAACATCGTCCGATGTGCGCGTTCTTATTTTCGTTGATACAATATCGTACGTGTATATCCGATTTCTTTTATATCAGCTTGATATCGTTTCCTCGTGCAAGCTTTATATCGCTGTATACTCGCTTCATACTGTTCGTGTAAGCCGCTTTATATCGTAAGCGTCTACACTTTTTATATCGTTCGTGTATATTTATTCAATATTGTTCGTTTACACCAACTTTATACCGTTTTTACCCGCTGTATATCGTTCGTGTATACCCGCCTTATATCGCTTTTGTATTCTCGCATTGTATCGCTCGTTTATACCCGCTTTCTATCTTTCGTAACAATCCGCTAAAATAGTTGTGTGCACCCAATTTATATAGTTCTTCTGAACACGCTTTGTATCCTTTGTATATAATATCTTATATTATTATTTGATAATTTGGCTGTATTTTAATTTGTCCAAAGTTTACCACGTGATATGATATTTTGTATTTTGCGGATTGACTGATTTATTGCGGACTGACCTTTCGGATTGCACGGTTACTAAAAATAGAACAAAAAATTCAAAAAATCGTGTGACGTTTCGCAATCAGCCAATCATATTTTACATCTGGCTGTCAATCGTATTCTAGAACACAACAACAAACAACGAACAGTGTTGAGCACAAAAGGTTTGCATCCTTAAATAATAGACTTTAATTTTTTTATTTTTTTATGTAACGAATTAAAATTTTCAATTACTAATACAAAAAATACAGCCTTTCTCTTAGTCAATAAAAGTTACACATATTGACCTCGAGTTATATATCGACCTCGGACTACGTCCTCGGTCTATATACATCTCTCAGTCTATATAAACTTGTAGTTCGCGAAATAAAAAAAAAATATATAAAATGAAAAATGAGGGCATCGCTTACATATTTCGGTATTCACATACAGTGCTAGGCTCTACATTTTCCAATACGTCATTTTCAAGATATGATCGCTCTCGCGGGGTAACAATTGTAACGCTGTTAACGGGATTTTATGGAAATTTACGATACTTTGATTGGAAAGCGGCGACATTAAAATGAAATGGGACAGCTTAAGAAAGACGATGCAAAACGAAACGTTTTTGTTGTTGTTGCGTGGAGCAAAGCCCGCACTTAACATAAATTTATGAAATGGGTTGTGTTTTGTGGTTTATTTGTTGTTTGTAAACACAATTTTAAAAGATGGTGCGATGAGTAAAGTTCCATAAATAAAATAAAGCGATACCATTTATCACATGATTGTGTACATCTAACTACCTATCTTGAACCCTTCCTATTCAAAGGAATATGAAGTAATTTAGATTAAATCGATTTTGGTTTCTAACCGTAAACATAATTAATAAACATCTCATTTTATTAAAACTAATCTAAGTCAACGGTTCATTGTAAATTCGTCGTACATTCCCTGTGGCAAAGATTATTTGTTTAGCAATCAATTTGATGATATAATTAGTGGTTTTAAATGATGGAAATGAGTATAAAAGGTGTTAAAAAATAGAATGCTTTACTGGTCGTTATTTCAATTTATAAAGTTACTTAAATATGTGTTTATGCATCAACACTTTATAACGAAAAGCACAAGGGGACGTACGTTCATTACTGGCTGAATTACGCAATTAAATAAATAACAACGATGCTTTTTATCAATATTATTTCTGTTTAGTGTCATAAACACATTAAAGTTGTTCATTTTACAAAATTGACATATCCATCGAAAACATATCAATATAACTATGCATCTTGAATATCAGTAGTCATTAGCCATGTAAATAACCGAACCGCACTATATCGTTCGGATATTTCTGCTGTATATCGTTTTGTATATCCACTTCATATCGTTCATGTACCCTCTGTATCTCGTTCATGTATATACCCGATTTCGTGCTTTCCGGATCAATATCGCTTGCTTTTAGCGGCTTATTTTCTTTCGGGTTTACTTACTTTATTCGGTTCGTGTTAAACCGCTCTGTTTATTTAATGTGTAACCTCTTTATATAGTTTGTATATACCAGTTCTATAAAATTGTTGCATAGCCGCCTTTTGAGTGTTTGTGTAGATCTGATTGTTATCGTTGTTCTATGCATGCATTCGTACGGTACTGTCTTAACGCTGGATATCGTACGTGTATGTATATCCATCAGTATTGACACGTTATACAGTTTTTTGATACCCTCTTATTATCCTTTCTTTATAGCTGCTATATATCGTTCTCGTATACAAGCTTTATATCCGTCTGATATACCCGCTTTATATTGTTCTTGTTGGCCGAATTTGTTGTTCGTGTATGCCCAAGTTATTTTTTTTTTTGAAAACCATCTTTAAATCTTTCGTGTATATCCGCTTGATATTGTTCGCTTATAAACACTTGATATATTTTTTTCGTACCTGCTCTATGTCATTCCTTTATACCCGCGTTATAATGATCGTGTATACCTGCCGTATAGCGTGAATAAATCCTTTATAGTGTTTGTGTTTAACCGTTATATTTATTTATTGTGTAACATCTTTATTTCGTTTTTATATACATGCGTTATATCGTTCTAGCATACCCCCTTAACATCGTTCTTGTATATAGCATATAAAACTGAACTTGAGATCTCATTTGAGCATCAGTAGTGTTGCATGCAGAACCGACAGCTGACTACACAATACAATTTTGCAGGTATAGGAGCGTGAAATTCTTATCTCACCCATGGATACAAATAGTCACCACACTGTCGCATTAGTGAGAATAAATTAACTTTAAACAGTGATGATCACTATCATAATCAGCTTTCACATTCAGGGCTATCTACATGTATATTTAACAGTGATGATCACTATCATAATCAGCTTTCACATTCAGGGCTATCTACATGCATATTTAAGGTAGCATTTTCATTTATCAACTCTTGTATCATTCCCATATGTCAAGCATATCTTTTTTTTAAAATAATGTTAATTGATAAGCAATCTTAATTTTATTCACCATCTATACTGAACTTATTAGCTAAATTATACGTTTGTATTAATGCGATTTTTATTATAATATGACATGCGAATTGTAGACTAAAATCTCGCTGTCCGCAAAAAAAAGATTAAAGTGTAATATCAGGTACACTGCAGATATGATGCACGTCGACATACAAAACAGGTATATTGCTTTCACTGTTAGGTCACTAAGCAACATTTAAACCATGCGTGATCAAAATCGTTTGTAGAATGAGGTATAAAAATGATGTACTAAGTATAGGGTCAGCCACGACAAACTCTAATGTAACCTCTAAATTAATTTTGCTTATAATGATTATGTCGCTAAATTCAACGGCTATTTTGGACACATTATTGGTTAGTACTTAATGTGAAGTTTGTAATATAATTAGTCACACCTTAATTTGTAGATGTATATAATTTAAATTACAGGCACACGCGATGTATTTCGTGTTAAATGCTGAACTAATAGATGGTATCGGTTCAACGTATGGTCACCTTATAATATATGAATAGATAGTACCGTGCGAACTTAAGGTCACCTCGTAACGTTAATTTAGACTATATTGACAAAGAAGTCAATGTGAAGTCAGGAGTGTAATTTGTAACGCCCTAATTAGGATTTGTATAGAATGTTCGTGACATCAACAAAAGCACGCTTTAAATATAATCAAAGGAATTGATGGGTGGAATAACGGTAAACGTTTGTCAATCATTCAATGTGAAGGGAAAACGTACTCAACGCAAGTAAAGTATATAATATCATAACAAAATATAAAATAGAATAAAATAATATAATATAATATAATATAATATAATATAATATAATATAATATAATATAATATAATATAATATAATATAATATAATATAATATAATATAATATAATATAATATAATATAATATAATATAATATAATATAATATAATATAATATAATATAATATAATATAATATAATATTATATTATATTATATTATATTATATTATTAATTGATATTTTTCTGATAAATTTGATTAGTGTAAAGCCTGTCACATGACATGCTGTATTTGGTAAGGTTCTTTGAAACGGCTGATAGGAAAGTGATGTTGCACGGTTATATTTAGAAAACATGATATTGCACGGCTATTTTTAAATAATTGGAATTCCCCTTTAAACAGCCAATCAGAATGACTTCTGTCTGTTTCCGGTTTGAAAGTTAGGAAAGTATGTACATTGTGAAAAATTGCAAATATTTCAATATGTTGCATGTATTTTTGTATTTATAAATCTTTTAAATTGAAAGTTTTCATAATTTCAGATGATATTGAAATGAAATGTGATATTTTCGTACATGTGACAAAACCCACCAAAACAGTAAACTAATCAAAAGAACATTGAACTAAATTCCTTTAAAATACTAGTATATACAGATGTGCATAAAAATATCAATTAATAATATACCAATTGTAGCCTTTAACTACGGTCGATATGAAAAATATCGACATGAGATAACATATCGACCTCCAACTTCGTTGTCGGTCGATATGTTCTCATGTCGATATTTTTTCATATCGACCTAATTTAAAGGCTATAATTGTATAATATTATATTATATTATATTATATTATATTATATTATATTATATTATATTATATTATATTATATTATATTATATTATATTATATTATATTATATTATATTATATTATATTATATTATATTATATTATATTATATTATACGGTTATTGGATGAATATTGGTAAAAATATTGTCCCTCGCAAGATGCTATATTGCACTAGCAATCTTGTGCAGTATAACATCTTGCGAGGGACAATATTTCCCAATATTCATGTAATTAACCTTTTATTATATAGTAGTAATTTTTGGAGTGTTTTTAAGTCATTATTCATTATCTTTACCATAAGGTAATATTTGACTAGGTAAAATTTTATCATATTTTCACATCAACAATATTTTGTTTGCAGTCGATTTTGTCTTTTGTTGGTCTATGAATTCTTTAACTTTACTTTCGTCGACAATCGAATTATCTTTCATATGTTCACGTTCAAGCGGTTGTGCTTATTCCTCGCCCCTAGATAGCTGATTGTGTTCTGTCTAATATATCTAGTTTATACTATTGTGCAATAGAATGGATGAGAACCGAAGTAAACAATTTGAAAAAAAGATTATTTTGATGTAGATCAATACTGCTAGGTCTGTACTAGACATACTTACTTCAGGGTATTTACGATGTTGCTAACTCAGTTGACTCGATACTTCGGTTATATCGATACAATGTTTCAGTTCTGGCATTGGTTCCATCTCTACAAAGTAATTCTTCCTATGATGTGTTGACAAGTTATAACATATGATGCACATTTTACTGAGGGAATTTGTTTTGATTAGTTTTACGACATGGGATAAAATATTATTTGCACTTGCGCTTCGGTAATTCCAAACTCTACGCGTACGTCGTTAAGAAATCTGGTTGCCAGTTGCAGTTTATTTTATTTTAAATATTGTGTAGTAATGCACTTATTTATTTTTGACACACTTGCTAAAATGCATTTCTCCTTCCATTGTTTTATTAGAAAGACATTACTATCGTTTTATATTGTTTCAATTTAAATAGAATTTAATTGCTTCAGACTCGCATAAAAAGTCCTGGGAGCATAATAAACTATATATGTACAACGTACGTGTAGATTGAACTTAAACCACTCTTGTCGTGAAAGTATTATATTTTACAAAGCCACAAAATGTAATTTTTTAAATGCGAAAAACACTGTTTTATGGTTAATAAGAATGAGTGCTTTGAAAAATTTCTAAAATGTACAGCATGTAGGGACTCCTTACGGTACTCTATACTCCATAGCGGGATAAAAGTATTGACTTAATAGAATATGGATTAATATACATAGGTTTATTCTGAGTACGTTTATTTTGCTCGCAAAAAGCCACACTCTATATATTTGTGTTCGTACGTATGATTAAATTTGTTAGAACGACAACAAATGGGGGCGCTAAGATACTGCTGTCAACACTGAAGAGATTATCAAGTCGGAATTCGGCAATGTGTGGTCGGGTATATTTTAACAAGGATTGAAATTGGGCATTCCGATGGTAAGGTTTTCTCAGCAGATTTATTCCTACACCATTAAGCTGCAGAAGTCTCTGTACTAAGAATATCGTGTAAATTATCATCCTTTACAATCACAAGACAAACCATACTAAGTTACCAGGACCATTTACAGTTGGTATGTGATCGTTTAAATAATTGACATAGAAACACGCGGCACAAGCATTGCAATTCTCGGTAAGTCGTTGTACTAGGACTATAAAATATTTTATGTCAGTGATTTATTTAGCAATTTTGTTCCGTTTTACCAATTCATGAGAAGGAATAACAAAACATCTTCAGAGAACAAGTTTCATGAGAACGCTATTATCACAATAGTGATGTTGGTAGATATTATTTTGCTTACAACATGCCATGATTACATACTATTATCAGTGTTCTTGTAATATTGATCTATGAAATTGATGAATTGCTTTCGTAAATATAAAGATGATAAAATGAACTGATTGTACTACTGTTGTCCAATCGCACCAATTAAAGTTTGTCCTTGCTAGTTTCATCTTGTTTAGTTTACTAGCAAATTTTACAACATAGTGTATTGGATCTAGTTAACATTGATGAAATATGCATAGTTATATTTGAACATGCAAGTTTAATGTACGACGTCTTGTAACAAAATGTAATTCCACGACAGTATCCTATCAGCAAAAATACATACAAGTTAATACTACTTTAAGTCACAAAGAGAGAATAATGTTATATAATCATCAACCAGAATCTTGAGCGGCATTTACTACCCTAATATGTGTTTCATAAGAAAGTAATAGCATCCCAAGGAAGCCCAACAATGCAGAAGGAAAACCAGCAATCCTTGTTCAATAAATGTTGTTCCAAGCACTCCTTGCCGAAAGATAGTCGCGATCATCATTTTTCCATCTATATCATGGCGCCAAGATTTTTTGGAGGAGCACCGCAGAAAACAAACAACGGTCTTTATTATACTTAAATTATATCATCTATGATGCTAATAGCGTTCTTGTTTAACTGCTGTATTTAATTTTTGTATGAACGCTTTATATCGTTGATATTTTTCGGCGTTATATATTTTAGTACACCCGCTTTATATAGTTCTTGAATACCCGCTTTATAAGGTTTGTGTCTGCCCGCTTTTTATCATTCGGGCATACCACTTATATGCTCTCTTTCTTACATATTGTTCCTTTATAACCGCTTTGTACTTATCCAGTATAAAGCGGGTATATGATACTTGTATACCATCTTTATATTTTTCGTTTATGTCCAATTTATGTTGCTTTTTGTGTATTAGCTTTATATCGTTCGTGTCTATTCATTTAAAACCGTTTATATCTACATTTTTTTCGTTCGTTTGACTTCTTAAGCGTATACCCTCTTTATATCTTTCTTCTAAATCCACTGTATATTGTTTTATGTATACCAGTTTGACGTCGTTTGTTACAATTCACTGCAACATATTTGTCTCCAAGCTTTATCTCGCTCGTGTACATCCACTTTATATCATTCCTTTATACCCGCTTTATATCTGTCTTATGTACCATCTCGGATATTTCTGCTGTATATCAATTTATAATCTGCTGAAGTAATGTATCTAGTGAATACCTACTATTTGATTGGTTAATCAAGACGGGGATATTATACCGTAATTTGTTTTTCACATAATATAAAAATTAAACATAATATAAAAATATCAAATTACATGCATTTTACGGAATCTTTCATCCCCCGTCTGCGATTTGTCTTGAAATTAACAATGGCGATAACCTTAAATTGAAGTCTTTTAAAATGGCAAACAAAAGCATTTGCATCGGACTTCGAAAGTGAAATTTATCATTAAAAATATGGCTAGGAATAATAGTCAAAATTATCCAAGGTTATATAATTTTAAGCCATTAAGAGTTTCGTGCTTAAATCTGTTGAATTGTAGGTTCTCCGATAGTGGTGGTCCCAACTAAATTTTTTCTTCAAGCATGAAAATGTCTAATCTTATTATATACTCTAGAATATTAGTACAATAAGACTTCAACAGAATATAACTGTTATTCGGGTTTCACCGGGGATACGGTTTTATATTCCCTGTCCGTATTCTACATTCCCTTCTCCTATAAAACACAGACAAGGGAACATGAACCCGTATCCCCTGTGAAGATCCCGAATAACATATAGTATATCCGTTTCATATCGTTCACGTACCCCGTTGTATCTCGTTCATGTATATACCCTTTTTCATGCTTTCCCGATTGATGTCGTTTGCGTTTAGCGGCTTAATATCTTTCGGGTTTGCCTACTTTATAGCGTTCGTTTTAAACCCCTCTGTTTATTTATTATATACCAGTTCTATAAAATTGGTGTATTGCCGCTTTTTGAGTGTTTGTATATTTACGATTGTCATCGTTGTTCTATGCCCGCCTTCTTGTGGTCATGTCTAAGCGATTGATATCGTATGCATGTCCTTTTTATACAGCTCATGTATACCCGCTTGATCTCGTTCTTTTTGCCCGCTTTCTTACTTTCTTGATGTCGTACGTGTATAGCCAAGTGATATAGTGCTTTGATACCCACTTGTTATCCTTTCTTTATAGCCGCTATATATCGTTCTCGTATGCAATCTTGATATCCTTCTAACATACCCTCTTTATATTGTTCTTGTATGCCGAATTTATATTGTTCTTGTATGTCCAAGTTATATTATTCTTGTAAAAAATGCTTTAAATTAATCGTGTATATTCGCTTGATATTGTTTGTCTATACTCACTTGATATCTTTTCGCATACCAGCTTTAGTTGTTCTTGTATACCCGCTTGATATAAATCGCCTATACTCGCTTTATATCGCTTGTGTATACCACTTGATATCTTTGTGACAATTCTCTTAAATCGTTTGTGAACATCCACTCTATATATTTATTGTCCTCACAGGTTGTATCGTTCGTGTGCATACTATTTATGTCTATACTCACTTGATATCTTTTCGCATACCAGCTTTAGTCGTTCTTGTATACCCGCTTGATATAAATCGCCTATACTCGCTTTATATCGCTTGTGTATACCACTTGATATCTTTGTGACAATTCTCTTAAATCGTTTGTGAACATCCACTCTATATATTTATTGTCCTCACAGGTTGTATCGTTCGTGTGCATACTATTTATGTCGTGTTTTACCTCTTTTATTGATGTGTACTCTCTTTATATCGGTCTCATTTAAATGTTGTATATCAATTTGGTATGTATACCCGATGTATATCGTTCGTGTATACCATCTTTATATCGTTTACATGCTTAGATCGACCTTGTAAACCCTCTTTACATTTTTTACGTATACCCGCTTTACATCCTTCTTATTTTTCTGATTTATATCGTTCGTGCATATCATCGTTATATTGTTCCAGCAAACCCCTATAACATCGTTCTTGTAAACTAGCTTGATAAGGTTCTTTTATTCCCGCTTTTTATCGTTCTTGTATACTCGGATGATATCGTTCTATGCCCGCTTTATTTCCGTTAATACTCGTTTCCTAAGTTCGTGTTTACAAGTGTTATTTAGTAACTGCATCACCGCCTTATATACTTCCGTACACCCGCTTGATATAGTTTCCTTATACCGCTTTACTTTGTTCTTTATAAAGTTTTATATCCTACTTGTACACCCGCTTTATATTTTATTGTATTACCAATATAGATTGCTTTTGTATTTCGTTTGATATTGTATTTCAATGCTGGATTTATATTGTGCTTGAATGTCAGCATTACTTTGCTCGTGTCTACACGTTTTATATAGTTCGTGTATACAATCGTTATATCGCTGGAGTACATCCACTTTATGTGGTTTATTTAAACCCGATTTATATCGTTGCTGTGTACCCGCGTTCCTTTCGTTCGTATACGTTTCTATACCCGTTCTGCATTGTTCATGTATACCCAGTGTATATCGTTTGTGTAAATCCGTTTGGTATTGTTCTTGTATACCCGCTTGATATAGTTTGTATATTCCCGATTGATATTGTATACCTGCTTTATAGTAGTCGGGTCTAACCGTTGCGTAGATTTCTTGTATAACACATTTATATCGTTCGTGTTTACCTGCTTTTTGTCGTTTGTGCATATTCGATTTATATAGTTTGTACTTTCCCTCTTGATATCGTTCATTTTTACCTTATATGCCCGATTTACATTGTTCTTGTATACCAGTTTTAAGTCTTTCATTTATTCCTGCTTTTTATCGTTCCATTATGCCCGTTTCATATCGTTAGTGTCTGCATGTTGTTATCGTTGGTGTCTACACGTTAGCTATCGTTTTGTATCCGTTTTATGTTGTAAATGTATACCCGCTTCATATCTTTCCTGTTTATCCAGTTATATAAATCTTCTTTTTCCGCCTTATATCGTTCGCGTATACCCCTTTTTATCGTTCGTGTATACCTTCTTGATAAGGACATTGTGCAAAAATTATTCTATGATACACATACAGATAGTTCGTATACGTCTTTGTATCATTTTAATAAACAATTTTGGTCGAAATTGGGTAGTCAAGACTTTTAGACTGTCATCCCTAACTCTCAATGCCTTGTTGGCGGCGACTCTTGAAGAATATGTGTACAATTATTATAACGATGACAGTACATCGTAAGCATCTTCAGAAACATACCTTAGTTTTCATATCTCAATTCAGCTTCGTATGTTTCACTAGCACGTTGAAAAGCGATGTGTCCACAGTTATTAATTAGAACATGTTTGTATAAATCAAGATTTGTTATCGTGACTTGACTTTCGACTATGCTTGTTTGGTCGGTTTTCGTTCTTTATTTCGTCATCTATATTCTATATTTGTAATTGAACAAGGTGTCAAAACCTTATCATTTTATATAAATGTAGAGCCTCGGTGGCCGCGTGGTAAAGTCAGTTAATAATCTTCTACTGAGCATGTGGTATGTTAACACTGAGGTCCTGGTACTCCTACTTCCCTCCTCCCCAATACAAACTGGACGCCATGATATGGCTGAAAAACTGCTTAAAATGTCTCATTAATCACCTTTCGAAGAAATAAAAAATAAATATAGCCTTTCGTTAAGTAACGTTTTTGGTTTACAAAGAAAACATTTGTATTAACAGAAGTGAAAATTTCAGAAGTTCAGCAAAATGTATGTGTGCTTACCATTTTTGAGCACTAAATATTTTATGACTAGACCTTATATGTGAATTTTTTTAAAACAATACTAAAGGGACTGATTCATGTCCGTCTGAACTTTATAAATAGATGGTTTAAAAAAGATTTAAAAAAAGAATCTTTAAGAACAAACAAAAACAAGACATTTATATTTTTACTTAGATATAACCTTTTCATAACATATAACAGTCAAATCATGTCAAGAACCTAACTGAAACAAATTTGCTTCCCATTGGAATGAAAAAAAACCTATGTTTGTGATTATTTCAACACAGTGCTGGATATTCGTATTTCACACCTTGCTATTGCTCGGTATAAGATAATGAAGTTTTACATGACTACTTTAGATTTGTTTTTATACTTTAATCTGATGACTTAAAAAGTTTTGAGTCTTGATACCTTCTTTATTCGTATGTGTATACCAACTCTATATTATTCGTGTAAGCCAGCTTTTTATCATTATTTTAAATCAGATTTATATCGTCGTTCTATGCTCGCTTCCTTACTTTTGTGCAAAATGATTTATATCGTAAATGTATATCCGATTTACCTTATATCAGATTGATATCGTTTCCGTATACATCTTTATATTTTTGTATACTCAGTTTATATTGTTCGTGTATGCCCGCTTTATATTGTAAGTGTCTCCACTTTTAATATATATTTATGTATATTTATGATAGTATTCGTTTATACACACTTTATTTTGCTTTTGTATTCCCGCTTGGTAATGTTCGTTTATACCCGCTTTAAATCGTTCGTAACAATCAGCTAATATAGTTTTGTTCACCCATTTTATGTAGTCTACACGCTTTGTATCGTTCGTTTATATATGCTTATATCGATAGTGTATACCCACTTTATATCGTTTACGTTTTCCCAGTGTTGAGTGTTCGTGTATACCTGTTTTATATCGATATTGCATACCCGCTTTATATTGTAGACATATTACTGCTTTATATCGTTCGTATTTTCCCAACTTATATCGTTTGCCTTTCGCGGCTTAATATGTTTCCGGTATACCTCCATTACAGCGTTCTTTTTTAACCGCTGTATTTATTTCTGTATGACCGCTTTGTGTCATTCATATATACCGGCATTTAATATTTCTAACACTCCCGCTTTATATAGTTCCTGTATAACCAATTGATAAGGTTTTTGTGTGTCAGCTTTTTACTATTCGTGATATCGTTCTAATATGCCAGAATTTCTTACTTTCGCTAAATATTGTTCCTTTATACCCGCTTTATACTGTTCCAGTATAAAGCTGGTATATTCTACTTGAATATCCGATATATATATTTTCTTTTATACCCGCTGTATATATTTTTGTTGATGCTAAATTTGTGTTGCTTTTTGTGTCCCAGCTTTATTTCGTCCTTGTTTACACGGTTTATGCCGTTAGTGTTTATACTGTCTATATCGTTTGCTTGACATCGTAAGTTTATACCCACTTTTATATGTCTTTAAATCCCGCTGTATATCGTTCGTTTATACCCGTTTGACATCGTTCGTTACAATTGGCTTCAACATTTTTTGTACACCCACTTTATATAACTCGTGTACATCCGCTTTATATCGTTCCTTTATAACGCTTTATATTTTTTGTGTAACTGCTCTATTTCGTTCTGATATTTCCCTTGTATATCGATCTATATATCCGCTTCATATCGCTCGCGTATTCCGCTGTATCTCGTTCATGTATATACCAGCATTCTTGTTTTCACGACTTATATCGTTTGCGTTTACCGGCTTAATATTTGTCTGGTTTACCTACTTTACGGCGTTCTTGTTAAACCGCTCTGTTTATTTATTGTATAACCGATAAATATCGTTTGTATATATCAGCTCAATAAATTTGGGTTGTATCCTCTTTTTGAGTGTTTGTTTATATCCAATTTTTATCGTTTTCCTATGCCAGCTTTCTTACGGTACTGTCTAAACGCTTGATATATTGTAATATATGTCCTTCTTATACAGCTTGTATACCCGCTTGATCTCGTTCTTCTACGTCCATTTTCTTACTTTCGTTTATATCCGTGTACTTACATTTGTGCCTCCATGCTTTATCTCTTGTGTATAGCCACTTTAGTTGTTTGATACCCGCGTGTTATCCTTTTTTTATAGACGCTATATATCGTTCTCCTATACTAGTTTGATATCCTTTTCATATACCCGCATTATATTATTCTAGTATGCAAAATTTATATTGTTATTGTAAACCAGCTTTAAATCGTTCGTTTAACCGTTGTATTTTTAGCTCACCTGACCCAAAGGGTCATGTGAGCTATTGTTATCACTTTGCGTCCGTCGGCGTCGTCGTCGTCGTCGTCGTCGGCGTCGTCGTCGTCGTCGTCGTCGTCGGCGTCTGTAAACTTTTTACATTTTAATCTTCTTCTCTGAAACCACTTGGCCAATTGAAACCAAACTTGGCCATAATGTTCATTGGATGGACCTTTACAAAGTTTGTGTTTTTTATTTTGATTGGTAAACCAATATGGCCGCCACCTCAAGACTTAGTTTAACATAGGACCCTATGGGAAAAAAGTTAAAAAGCGCTTCTTCTCTGAAACCGTTTAACCAATCAAAACAAAACTTACTAGCAATATTGTTTAGATGGTCCTCTATAAAGTTTGTGTTTAAGATGGGAATTGGAAATTCAAAATGGCCGCCACTGCAGGACTTAGTGTAACATAGAACCCTATGGGAAAAAGTTTTAAAAGGCTTCTTCTCTGAAACGGGTTAATCAATGGAAACAAAAACTTACTAGCAACATTGTTTGGATGGTCCTCTATAAAGTTTGTGTTTTTTATGGCAATTGGAAATTCAAAATGGCTGCCACCACAGGACTTAATTTAACATAGGACCCTATGGGAAAAAGTTTGAAAGGCTTCTTTTCTGAAACCGGCCAACCAATGGAAACAAAACTTACTTGCAATATTGTTTGGATGGTCCTCTATAAAGTTAATGTTTTTTTTATCCCATTCTGATATTCAAAATGGCCGCCACCGCAGGACTTAGTTTAACATTGGACCCTATGGGAAAAAGATTAAAAAGGGCTTCTTCTCTGAAACCAGTTAACCAATCAAAACAAAACTTACTAGCAATATTGTTTGGATGGTCCTTTATAAAGTTTATGATTTTTATGCCAACTGGAAATTCAAAATGGCCGCTACCGCAGGACTTAGTTTAACATAGGACCCTATGTAAAAAAGTTTTTAAAGGCTTCTTCTCTGAAACCGGTTAATCAATGGAAACAAAAACTTACTAGCAATATTGTTTGGATGGTCCTCTATAAAGTTTATGTTTTTTATGGCATTGGAAATTCAAAATGCCCGCTACGGCAGGACTTAGTTTAACATAGGACCCTATGGGAAAAAGTTTGAAAGGCTTCTTTTCTGAAACCGGCCAACCAATGGAAACAAAACTTACTAGCAATATTGCTTGGATGGTCCTCTATAAAGTTAATGTTTTTTATCCCAATCTGATATTCAAAATGGCCACCACCGCAGGACTTAGTTTAACATTGGACCCTATGGGAAAAAGGATAAAAAGGGCTTCTTCTCTGAAACCGGTTAACCAATCAAAACAAAACTTACTAGCAATATTGTTTGAATGGTCCTTTATAAAGTTTATGATTTTTATGCCAACTGGAAATTCAAAATGGCCGCTACCGCAGGACTTAGTTTAACATAGGACCCTATGGGAAAAAGTTTTAAAAGGCTTCTTCTCTGAAACGGGTTAATCAATGGAAACAAAAACTTACTCGCAATATTGTTTGGATGGTCCTTTATAAAGTTTATGTTTTTTATGGCAATTGGAAATTCAAAATTGCCACCTCCCCCGCAGGACTTAGTTTAACATAGGACCCTATGGGCAAATAAAAAAATCTTCTCTATACAACTGGTTAACCAATGAAACAAAGCTTTCTAGTAATATTGTTTGGATGGTCTTATTTAAAGTTTATTGAAAATTACAGGACTTACTTTAACATCAGGGAAATGCCATCTTCATTGCCTATAAAATCAGGTGAGCGATACAGGCTCTTAAGAGCCTCTGGTTTATTGTATAACCACTTATATCGTTCTGGCATACCAGCTTTATTAGGTTCTCTTATGCCCTGTTCATATCGTTCATGTATTCCCGCTTTAATATCATCCGTGTATACCCGCTTTTTATCGTTCGTGTGTACTTGGTTGATATCGTTCCACTGCATGAAAATTCGAGTTTAATGGGATATTATATTTGCATTTAATTTGGTTCAACGTCGGTTTATATGTTTACTTGACATTTACTGTACATTCAACTACAAAATTATTTGAATTTACTAAAATAATATATTTCAAATTTAATTTAGTTTAATGGTAAATTAATTAAAAGTCTACTCCAAATTTACTTAGGATTTATTAGTCACATGTTATTTGGAATTTACCATAATTTAAAATGAATTTTCTTCTACCAGTAAATTTGCATATAAGTTTACTTAAATTTAAATTGGAGTAAACATCATTAAATTTGAATTAGGCAATACATATCTTTTAAAAAAACTTTTTGCATTCTGTAGTATTCTTTAGTTCACGTTTTGCAGTAAGGTTTTGTAATTAATTATTAAAACAGAACATAATTAACACTTTTTGTTATCTTGCTCAAACTAAAAGAAAACCCTACTCGCGATGTAAGTTTTAATTACGAAATAAGTCTCATTATATTTTTATTGCGTCGTAAAAAACAGTTAGTCATTCCTTATTAAAAAATATGAGACAAGTAAAGAAAACTGAAACAATTTAAACAAAGCAACAAACAAGTTTTAAAAAATTTTTAAGAAGGCTTCTCATGAACGGCGTATTACATTTATACAAAAATCGACCAAAGACAGAAATGGCCGGATTTCGTTAAACAGGAAGTAGGTGAGTGACAGACCTGAAATCGAATCCCACGTTATGTGAGGCCATGCTGATGCTGCATACCCAATTTCAAGAGAATGTGATTAGTAGTTGCAGAGAAAACTGTTACGAAAATTTTTCCTATTTTGACCCTTGAAACAGTCTAAGTCGGCTCGGAAAACAAGACATAGTTAACTGACTGACCTGGAAAGGGGAGGCACGGTACAACTCATCATGCTAAAGCTGTGCACCAAATTTGAAATCAATGCCTTTAGTAGAAGCCGAGAAAACTCTTACGAAAATGTGTTCCCCGCCTGCCCGCACGCCCGCCCGCCCAACATTCACCATACTATAATCCGGATTTTCACTCTGTGAAATCCGGCCAAAAATCAGAAAGGTGGGGTGTCTCCATACAATTTTGTTATTTAAAAAAAAATAATAATGTTGTTATTTAATCATTAAACACTATTTCATCAGTCAATATGTATTTATTTGGTATTAAAAACACAAGAAAAATGCAAAAAAATATGACTTCGCAAGTTGTAAAGTATGGAAGGCTCTTTAACTAAATAACTACTGACAGTTTGATTTAGCCAAACTAAACTAATACCTAACTTCGTATTTTAAAAGATCATGAAATTGTCATGAAATCAGTCAGTTTTTAGTTCAGTTTATCTCCCTTTTGTCTTATGATGACATGTTTTGATTATTCCCCTTGATTTAAGTAACTCAATTATTAATTCGTAAAAGAAAATTTGTTAAATTAAGACAGCCATACCTGTATTAAAGAATAGGTGGTTTGTTTGATATAGTTAAAATTGTACTTCGCACTGTTTTTTCTGACTGACAAATGAGGGGCAAAAGTGGGGAGTGTTATTGTCCATGGGGTGCCACTACGTATTCAGAATTTGATTTATTCCTCCCAAATGCGTTTAAAACTTTGTGTATTTTCGTACCAAAGATTGCATTTCCGTTGGAAAATATATTTGCTACACCAATCCTTATTAATACATTTTTCACGATTTATCGTAGCGTTTAATTGTCGCGCCCATCGCGTTATGCATTAGTACATTTATAATTGTACATGACTGCAGTTACATCATTTAGCGGGTAATAATTGATAAAGAAAATCCAAATGCAGTGACGGAGAAAAGTGTACATGAAAAAATAAAAGTCTCGGCTTTAAAACTTTTCAAGAACCAGTTATTTTTCATCTGAGTCTAATCCGTCTTGACTATTTGTTATGGCGACACCTTTTTTTTTACGGCCGATCACGAAAAATTTCTAATGAAAAGACAATTTATTTTCGGATTAATTTGGAATGGAAAGGTCCGAAGCAGCTTGTTAATGTACTTCAAGATTGTCGCTATATTACAGAGAAAAGATTTCAATGCCGGCAAAATTTCTGGCGTGTGTAATATATATTGTTTATTTGCACAATACTAGGGAGACAAAACGATTTTATTAGTTCAATACACATTTTTATCAATAATGAGAAAAATGTGGCAATATACTTGTAATTCAATACTTAAATTACGAAGTCGTAGCAAAAATGTCATTGCTTGAAAGAAAAGAAAATTCTTGCAGAGATATACAACAGCATGGAATACTTGTTCTCGCCGAAGTAATCAGGTTACGAAATCTTCATGTCGAAGGAAAAATGTAATTTACCAATTTTTCTCACATGACATCATTAGTTTATGTTTGTAATCTTGGTATTTTTCATGAGATTTTATTAAAATGTGAAGATTGCATATGATGGTTAAGACTCGACCAAATGACAAGAAATACATACGAAATTTGTGAAAATGAAATAGGAATAAAACAGCGACATAACAAAAACGGGAGCTTTTGGAAGATTTAATTTTAATTAGATAGACGATTAGTAGGCTACGAAGTCAAAAAAAGATTTCTTTTCCTGCATCATAAAAAATCCATATATGTAGTTTATACGACATGGAAGCGAAGTCATGCAAAGAAATCATTTTGAACGAATAAATGTAATAACCGATGAAAGTACAATTTTTTGTGAAAACGAGGTTAGAGTACGTGCCGACAAATAGCTACGGTGTACTTTAGCTAGTGCACAATAAGAATTCCAGTACCAAAGAGAGGCAAATCAAAACATATGTTAAGTTGCTGAGTTTTGCACTTAGCGAATTACATATAGTGTATAAATATTTAAGTATGTACATGTTTGTACAAAGTAAACGTCAACTTTTCATTTCTACTACATTTTCGATTTCTATAATGACTCTCATTTTAAAATGTTTACTGGGTTGTAAAATACGATGCTCAAAAATAAATCATATTTTCGAATCTATCGACTCTATTTCTATAATAAACGTACTTCAGACTGTTCATTTCTTTGCGTTTTTTTCAGCTTTGTGTTGTACGCTTGTTTAATAATTGTTTGTTATGTATGAAGTTAAAATCAGATACGTTTATAGGTTGTTACGTGCTATTGAGTATTGTATACAAAAGTATGTACTCGACTCCAATCTTTATTGTCGAGGATTGGCAGTTTTCCTACCGAAGGTCGGGGTTTTCTCTGGTACTCCGGCTTCCTACCCCAATACAAACTAAACGCCATGATTTAGCTAAACATGTATATCGTTAAACAACACTCCAACAAACAAAAAGTGTAAACATAATTTATGACAAAACAAAGGACTGTTACATTTTTTTAATTTGAAATTGTTATTTTAATAAAGTTTCGTAATAAAGTAAACTCATGGTGTCACCCCTCCACCATGCATGGACCTCGTCCAAATCTTACTATACCATAAATATGAATATGAAAGCTTATAAAACCCTAGTAGTCCGATCTCTATCTATGGATTTTGTTTTTTATGTCCCTCTGTTTAATTGGTTTATTTTTTTGTTTTAATGTTGTTTCAGTAATTTTTCAGCTCCGTCACGGCGTCTGCAGTTTATATTTGGTGAGGAGCCGGAGTACTCGGAGAAAACCCCTGAACATTCTGAAGGAAAACTGGCAATCCTTGTCAAATAAGATTGGAGTCGAGCGCACCCTGCCCGATTTAATTATAAATTTGATGACCTGAATGAAAATATGAGCTATTATATATCACCATTTTGCTGCCCCCCCTTTTTTTTCTTAGGTGTTGTTTGATCATGAGTAACACACACTGAGTTAAGCTGCTCCAACGGTACAAATGTTTTAAAGGTTATTTAGAAAGCGTTTTGTTTCAACGGGAAATTCAAGATGAACATCGCATTAGAACTTGATTTAGCTCCGTATTCAAAGAAACAAAACGACTAAATGTATTTGTTAAACAAGCGGATAAAAGTAAAATCTTTATTGAATGTCAATCTACAGTTTTGCGGAAAATGTAAATTTTTGCAACATATTACATGTTGTCAATTATCTCAGGTTTGCGAATCACCTTTTAAAAATGTCCTTAAATGCAAATGTTTGCGCGAATCTTAATTCATTACCTAAAAAGTGTGGAAAGTTTCCGTGCGAGTGTTTGTGCATTCCTGTTAATACATTTAACGGTTTTTATATTGTCAGTATTGGCGCAATGGGCAATTCCTAACACAGGATCCCTCCTTTTGTTATATTTTTTAGATCCAATCGTTACACAATGAAAATTAAAACACGTTCAGGAATTTAACCCCCCCCCCCTTTCCATTTAAAAATTGCGCAGTCAAGTCTTACTTCTGGATCTCCATTTATTTATAGATATGTACAAACATCAACCTGCCGCAAATTATGCCTACAATGTTTAATGAGTATTATAAATAATGGTTTTGGTAAGAGTTTTTAAGGGTTAATTAAGAAAAGAAAGTAATATAATGTTTAACTTAAAACTACCATCATCTAACATCTTGATTTTTTTTTATTCTCTAGAGAAGTAACTGAAAATCAATACACTTATTATACATTCTACGACCTATTAATAGTACATCCGCGTTCAAATCAATTTATTCGGTGCCCTATAGTTACACTATTCACAGATTTTCTTTTGTCATCATTATTGGGTATCAGTCTTTTCATGTGTAATAATTTATGGGCGGTCAGATGGCGTTAATTGATGCCGTTTCATTCAATTATGCAACATTCCCTATCTGGCCATTTGACCATGCCATAAAACAAGGAGTGCGTTTACTTCTGAAAGTTATCACTTCCAGCCAACAAGAAAAATTGTTTAAGATGAACTCTAAAATATTAAAAATACAAATATTTTTATTACTCTTAATAATAATAACAGCGATAATATATCAACATTTTGTTAAAACATACACCAATAAACTCTGAGGTATAAAAAATATGTGTTGTTTAATATAAAAAATTGTTTACACTTCCTTTTTTTATGATTATTTATTGAATGACAAAATTATTAAAAATATTAAATAAACAAAATAAATCTTTAAATTTCCCGCTATAATGATAATATAAATAATACACGGGAAACTGTTTAATTTCATACAGATATATACACATCGACAATTTCGTTGAGAAACAAAACTATTCCCACAAAGCGCATTTTGGCATGGAAACATACAACGATAGTATATCCATATACTTATCACTTTTTAATTTAAAAAAAAAAATTAGTTATAAATATATTCATGTAAGTGTCTATCTGAGAAAAAAATCACACTTTTCATTGAAAACGTTTCGCCGTTGATATTTTAACACATCCGAACTTTTGAAATATATAGAGTTTGCAAATCATCAGACACAGTTCACTATTAAAATAAAATAAAACATAGTTATTATATATTATATATTTTTATTCTGTTACCAATACACAATGCAAACACATATTTCATTAATGGGTTGTAACGTTAATAGTGTGTTTGCCATTATGCCTTCATGCTGTCCCGATATCATCATTGTTAAATATTTAATCCTTTATTTAAAGGACAGATAAAAGTTACATGTTTGCCTAATACACGTCCCTCTGCAGTCAAATATCTACAATAAATTCGTTGTACTGGCATGAAAGCTGATGGACCAAACTCTTCGAACACAGTGTTATCCCATGCTTCAACAGGGCTTCCACAATAATGCCGATATCGACTGGCTAGCGGTGAAAGCCAGTGGACTTTTGCTAGAAAATGAATGCGACTCTCACCGTTCACTATCAGATTATGAATGATATATTTTTGCACAATTCCGGGAGTCAGATCACCCGTTACCGTTTCTGTTACTATTTGTCCGCCAACAGAATTCCAATAAGCCATAATATAAGAAGATCTTGTATATCTTGAATTCCACGATCCGAAAACTTCATTGCTAAAATAAAGTACATTACACCTCTGACACGACATTGGTATAACCGTATGTTGCAGACCTGGATATAAGACCTTATACATATCAGTCAACTTATTAGTTTCATCCTGTGTAAGAATGTCTACGGAACTTTTGGGAAATACATATGGCTCAGTAAAATTCCACTGTTGACCCCCCAAAGGAGCACTTTTCTTCGCCATATACAAAATTTGTAAAATGTCTTCATCATTGTTTTTTTTTATTATCGATTCTGGCATTCCTTCTTTCAAAAAAATATGTTTTCCCAAAACATCTTCAAACTGACAAGGAGTTTGCATCGACCTGACGAAAGAGTCACGCAAGAAACGTCGCATTATTTGCATCTCAATAGATCTGTTATTATTTGGCAAAGACCCAAGATGACCATTGTATCTTTCAAAACTAAATAGCCAGAAGGAATAAACAGGTCCATAGTCCCTAATACAATCAGCCAGATGAAAATGGAGATGCATATTTGGTGTTACTTTAATCTTCCCGTATGTCGCTTCGAACTGAGTACAGAATTCTATAATGAGTTTCTCGTACTTAACCAAGTCAGCAGTGTTAATTATTTTTGTTGCTACACATCTACTTGCCAGAACAAACTTACGCCATATCTCAAAGTCTTCTGATGGTAGTATATCTTTCAATGCAAATATCGAAAAGATATTTGTCCAGTTTTTCCATTTGTCAGCTGTAAAACCTCCAAAAGAGGACGCAATTTTTCTCGGTAAGCCTCCGACGTTAGATGCTGCAATCACTGAATCGACACGATGTTGAATTGTTTGAAGTTTTTCAGTGTCCAAAACTTTGGTTTCAAGCCATATTTTAACCATTTTCTTTGCTGTTCCTTGATACAAGTTGTGCATGGGGTCAATAATAGACATGCGAATGGGATTAAAATATTCCAGTTCACACAGAGGAGAATATCTAATGCCATACCGACTTTCTAAACATTCTCTATCGGATTTTGTTGCTGCAGCTTTAATTTACTCTAATTTGTCAAGGTGTTCTTGTAAATTTCTTAGAGTCCAATTTATTACATCAAATCCGCTGTAGTTTTTCTTTCCAATATCACCCGGAAATTGTTTCATACACTTGGAACATCCGAGGGTCGCAGCATGTCCTAGAAAGCCACAGAGTTTTCTTGTTGCTGGAATATCGCACCCAACGCAAATGCATGCAACTTTAAATATGACCTTCATCGTCTGGACTTCTGTATGACTTCATTTTAAATCCTGTCTCCCAAGCCTCTTTTAATTCCTTCACTAATGGGTCAACGAAACTATGGACTGATGGTTCTCCTTCCATATCAGGTATAATGCCAACCAAAATAACATTTTTCAACTTGAACCGTTCTTCCCTTGTTAAATTGAGAATAACTGCGTATAATACCCCAACAGAGTAGCAAACGTGTTCGAATGGCTGAAACCAGTCTAAATTCAACATAAGTCCATAATTTCGCTGACTGTCTAAGAAATTCCTGTTCGACTGAATTCTTTCCAAACTTTCCCGTCATAGACATCAGACATTATCCCTGGTTGTTGTCGTCTTAATCTCCATTTTTCGCAATTTTCCTCAAAATTTGGACGTTTCACCATTGTTGAAAGTGTGTCCCGAACAGACTTGTAGCAGTAGGTTTTATAGGGATACAGTTTTTTTACCACCATTCGAAAGGTTTACAGTTTTTAACAACGTTTCACCACATGGTCTTCTCCTAGCAACTTGTGTATGGATTGGAAACAGTACATTTGAACACGTTTTAGAGTGTTTCTGACCTTCGATAATAATAATACATTCGTCGTATTCATACAACTTATAACATTTTCGGCAGATCACAAATTTTACGAAATTATCTTTCTGTAACCTTACATTTTTATATAACATGTACACGGAGCATGGTAAAGTACATGCCGCTCCGGCTAGAGCCACGTTTTCCGCAGTTAGTAGTTGAAAAAATACGGATAAAAAGCCAGAATACTGTTCATAGCAACGTCTGGTAACATATAAAATGACTGCCAGGAACAAAGAAAAATGCACAACCATTTAAATAATATAGTGGTAGAACTTCCAGCTTCATTTTTCTGTCCTGTTTGGTCAGAGATGTTCCCAGATAAACCTTCATTTTTTTTCGGTAAAATCTGCATCGATATCAGATAATGTCACATTGGACCAATTCTCCTCTTCTTCGTCATCTGTATCTTTGGATACTCTCTCTAGACCACTTATATGTTTCAGTTTACTTTCTACTTTTTCTTTCACTGCTGTTATAACTGTTTCGTCATCTGTTGTTTGTTGATACAGAGAAGTGATAGAATTTTCTTCCAGCCTTTCTTGTGACTCTGAAGTTATATTTTTAGATTCTTTGCACTTCCATTCATTATTCCAAAAAAAAATCCAGCTTATGGTTTTCGAAATGTCTTTCAACAAACTCGGTTTACTGGTATTTAACACCACTTTCCTCAACTTTTTAGTTATATTATGGCGTCCATTTTTATTGGGGGAAGAAGCCAGAGTACCGGAGAAAACTCCCGACTTTCGATAATTGATAAGAAATTAAAATTACTGTTATTAACTGACGAAACAAATGAAAACGCTGGAGGAATGTATCCACACGAATTTGTCTAACGAGCATGCCAAATTTGCTTTCTAGCACGAATGTTGTGAACAATATTATTACTTCTATAAACGACTGGGACCATACTAGGTGTGTTCCCAGTACTCGACCCACAGAGCAGCCCAGTGCGTCTTTGGGTGGCGGATAGGTAAGACCATCTCATTTAGGGTTATCAGGTCATACGGAATGCCTGGCCGCGTACCTCGTGGGTAACGTGTTTGGAGAGTGCACGCTCCTTGCACGATAAAGACCTCTTTTGTAGATTTCAAAAAAAAGTAGGCTCATTGTAGCCGCTACAAAGCTAAATTTTCCGACCCTACTCACTACTCCATACTTTTCCAGTGACAGTCCCTTTTCCTTTGATTTATTGTTTGTTAACTTGTTCTCGTCCATAATATAGCTGAAATACTGCTCGCTGGACGTAATTCAAACATCCAATCAATCAATCAATCAATCAATCAATCAATCTATAAACGACCATGGGAGTACATGCCCAATTTCGGCGTTTTTCGGCACTTTTCGCTGTCAATAATATTTTCCTAATTGCCTGCGTAAATTTTCAACATCTTGTTATATCTGGCTAAAAACAGATGTGTAACTTTTAGGTACATGTATGCGGACAGAGATATGAAAACCCACTATTTATCTATGTTCGGAATTAGTAATAAAATGTAAACCAGACCGACGCATATGTTTTTATTGTACATCCGCATTGACACAACAGTCCATAAACTAACAAAATGTTTATAATAAAAAATTAAAAAATAAAAAATTCAAGCGGTCTATACATGTATCTTAGAACATAAAATAAAATGTATTTTTTCTTCTGTTATTCTGAACTTCTCCTATTGTTTATTTCGATGAGAAATAATTTCAGGCATTTATATATTAAGATAATTTAGAATATCGTTCAATAAAAAGATACATTTCATTTATTTTTGAAAGGTAACAAGACCCCCGCATCCGTATTACCCAATATATACGAAGTCACCCCCTCCCACCGTGGCTTAAAATGTCCATCATTCTACGCTACGTAATATGTACACTCAACTTCAAAATATTTTTCCGTTCACGATGTAGCCTAGGGTCGGCACGAAATTTTTACAGTAAATTCTATACAGAAACGATCAACAGAATAAGAAAGTATATAGATAAAATAGCAATCTTATTAAAATTAAATCTTTCACTTGCTCCCCTCCCCCCTTTTTGCTATGGTCGCTGCCTAGCGACCATAGCAAAAATGGGGAAGCAAGTGAAAGATTTAGTTTAAATTAGATTGATAAAATATGAATTTTTTTTATAAAAATGGTCCTCCAAATATTATGAAATAATTCTATTTTGAAATTATGCATTCAAAACTACAATATTTAAATTCTGTGTAGGTTGTTGACAGAACAGTGGACACAGCTTTGAACAAAGAAACATTAATTAAGGAAAGTTTCGTTAATAATTTAATTAATCAACAAGGACTAACCAATTCGTCAAAAGTACTAACTGGGACAGATAATCCCCTTAATATCGTGTAGTTTTCTGATAAAAACGATAATTACACAAAATATGCGACGGACAAAATTTTGCCAGAATATATAACCCTTAATCCGCCTCTTTATGGGTTAAGTAAAAATCATTGTAAATGTAAAAGATAATAATAGACACAAAACAATGGATACGTTAAAATATTTCACAAGATTTCAACGGCCATCGTATATAAAATAATAACATTCGATAAACTACAGAGAAATTGAACAATATATGAAACATATACGAAAATATGTTTCTTTAAGACGAACTCAAAAAAGATCACGTATGAGCAAAGACTGAATCTGAGAAATAATATTAAAATTGTAAATTCTTCAAATTATTATGTTTCCATGGCAATTAAAAGTATTTTTTTACACATTTGACAATGATGGATAACCTTATTGTTAGCTTCGTAAATTTAGCCAAGAAACGGAAATAGTATAAGGATCTGTGCAGTGCGATGTTAATATAACAAAATATGGGTATAAGTGCTTTAAAGTTTCTTGTGGGTTTATATTTAAAAGATAAATATATATTTCAAAGATAACCATAAGTGCTAGTCACGTTGAGTTTAGATATTTTATCATTTTGAGATGTATTTCTTGTACATAAGTTTCGGTCCAATAATCAATCCTTTAGCGAGCCATTCTTGAAAATTCCTGTGGTTATCCCAGATTGAAACTACAGTAATCATATTTGGGTTAGAAACTTACAGACCATTAAACCATCATTAAATTTCACACAGCTTCATTATGAATTTTCAACGCTTAATTGAGACAATATTGTCAAATTTAACATGTTTAATGCAGATATACTTTGGGCATTTAAATAGACTGCAAGCGTTGAAGGTTTTCATTACCAACTTTACAAACATTCAAGTCGTTCATATTTTCATTGATTACATTCAACATGGCATACTCTGCACTGCTGACAAGTGATGAAGATGATCAAGATATCATTTCTTCGCAAGAGTCAAGTTTTTGTCTATTGTATTCGGCAACAGAAGATGAAGGAGATCTTTCAAGAGCAAAGAGGCGAAGGGAAATGTAAAGCTTTACCGCGCCATTGTGCGATATGCCGATGAATGGTTTTGAATCCGGGGCTTGTGGTGGTCCAGACGACTTGCGCCTATTTTCCAGATCTAGGACTAGTACTCCGATACGAATGCTTGTGTCGCGTAGGACAGGATCACCAATATTGACCAAGGCAAACACACCAGACAGCCAAGATGATCCATTTGGGACAAATGATAAGACAGAAGCCCCTCGGAGTTCAACAAGCGTATACTCGGAGAGAAAGGTGAGGGCAAATATTTAAGTAAACGTATGAAACTTCCACATCAGTTCAATAGATACCTGTTTACAAATGCTTTTTTGTTGTATGTTTTTTTTAATTATTTTAGTAAAAAGCTAGAGTCTCGCTAAAAATACTTGATTCTTATAACTAGAGACTCTTGAAAAAACCATCAACCCTTACTACTATTAAACGTCGAGGCCTATAAGAAATAATTCTTGATCGCACGCCGGTCCATTCACAAACAATTAAAAATATCACACATATAGAGATAGAGACTGAAATTTAAGATAAAATGAGCCTGTTTGAAAAAATCCTAGATCGGCCTAATTTCATTTCCTGCGTGTCATGTAACTTCTGAAAAATCCCTATACGAATATTGAAGTACGGAAGTGAATTCAAAATGTAAGGCCTTTTAGGTCCGTGTATTATAACTTTGATACCATTTCCGTCAACGGTGGAGATCAAGTAGAACGATGTAGAACGGTAGTAAATGTTTTGGCTATGGTCGAAAACACAAACATTTCTGTGATTTGAATACCATTTCTAACATTCCTAAGCATTTACCTGGACTTGGATATTAATAAACTTTCATTCACAATTAAAAAAATATATGCCATACATGTATATATCCGTGACCAATTCCCTTTTTCGCTAGTTAGAACATTTTGAGACGCTCCCACTTTTACATGAAATTTCTAATGCAGTGAATGTAAAAATACCACATTGTTTAAAAAATTACAAAAATTTTGTCTTGCAAGATCTGAGAAAAATTTTACCACTTTTAAAACTTAATTTATGCAGGAGCTTACAGCTAAAAAATTGTACACATCTAACCAATATTGACCAAATCTGAACACAATGTATTATAATGGGGTACACCTGTTACTGGTACACATTTACTTCTGTTATACCTCAAAGGCGGGATCATATTAACCTTGCAGGTGATTCAATTGCTACAGACTTTAGGGTATAATATTAATTATAATTCAATTGAAAAAAACCATGATACACATTTCAGTATCTATTTCTCCTTGCTGTGGTAATCTGATTTAAACTAAACTAAAAGTTAAACTTTAAAGTAGCAAAGTAGTTAAAGAAAATACAACAAAAAGAGGGGAAGGATGTATGTACTGTATATATAAAATACTTTTCTGTATATTTTATAATTTTTTTAATCATAAAATGTTGGATACGTGATATAAATTCTCATATTTGATTTTATTTTATTAAAAATCCCTGACTTTTATATCGATTATGACATTACACTCGAATTTCCACGATGAACATGTCTTGAAAATGCATAGCTTTAATGGACAAATTTATTTCTGATACACCCGTGTATCATTATTGATAAATCATTTGTTTAGAAATAAATGCAAGTTATTTTAACAGCACACTTCACTTCAGATCTCATTGTTATATTGCTGAATTAGGGAAAATCGCGGAAATTCGAGTATGTGACCATAATAAGATTTTTTTTTTAAATTGGGTGGAAACATTTTTTAAAGGTGAAGATAAAAATGTCACTTTTTCATTTTATTTTAATTTTACTTTTCTGACAAGTTATTAAGATTCCACTTGGAAATGTCAGATATTTATACAAAAGGAGAAATAATTATAAAAAAAAACAGATTATACAGTGACAACAGTGCTTTGGTACAGTATGAGACATTAATTCTAATTACTATATTTATAAAAAAATCATATGGCCATGAATAACATTAGAGCCCAGGGAAACAAAAAGCTCTCATGGATTGCATAGATTCAGTATTTAACAGCTGTGAATTAATGTGAACATTTTTTGTTTTCTCTTATGACTTAATTGTTTATGCTAGCACTTAAGACCCAATTGTAATCACTTATCTCAGTAAGAGTCTGACCATGGTTAATTTATTGGCATCTCTAGTTTTTGTTTTGTGTAATTAATACATTTAAGCAAGGAATATTATACAGTTCCATGTCCTCAATAGGGGGTATTGCAATAAAGGGAGATTTGATGCCATTAACCAGTTCAATTTCAACCCTGCCACATTATGATCAAATGTGAATTAACATGCATGTATTAAACAATGCAGATTTCCCAAAATTTAATGTTTATCTATGTGTACAAATAAAATAATAATAAAAAACTAGTGCAAACAATTTTGTAAAATGTGCTTTTGAATACAGTGCACAGACTACTGCTGTAATTATTCTAATAGTCAGATACAGCCAAATCTGTAATCACTGATTTAAAACTTTGATTTATTAAGATTTGTCATTCTTGTCCAACATCATGGTTCTAGTACTAATTGTTTATTCTTTGCCCAGATGGTACACAGTTGTTATAACATGTACACATACAAATGCAGTTTATAACTTCCCTACATGTTTGGTTATAAAAGATAATAAAACTAAAAGACTATTCAAACTTTATACATGTCCTTATTAAATGTAAAATGTTCAAAAAAAATAATGAGCCATATAAAATAAATTCATCAGTACAGGTGCATTAAGGATGCAAACCGATTTTGCAGTACTGAAGTTTACTTATATTTATATTATAATTACTAGTACAAGTACAATAGTACCAATAAACATATTGTGAATAAGATTTTTAAGAAAATGTAATTAAAATCATCTACAGCTAAAGTCCATTACTTTTGTTAGTAGTAACATCCCTAAATTAAATTTCTCCATGTAGTAACACTAGTAGTATACATCTATTTGCTATTTTAAAATTCTCTGCTAGTTACCAATGAAATGAACCAATAAAATAAACATCATGTGAGCTAGATATATAACAACTAATTAGGATGATCTTGCAATAGGATCAAATATATTACTGTAACTGATATCCCCCCAGGTTGATATGAAATGGAATGCCAAATTAAATGTATTTTCTTACCTGCAATTGTTTTCTTCCTTACTGCCAGTACCAAAAAATGTCACAGAATCCTGAAACTGTTTGCATAAACTACCTTTGTATACATGTATAGTGTATATTATATAGAAGATATTTGATATCATATGTTAATATTAATTTCATGCTATGAGGACCATGAAATGTTTGTTTGTTCAATCCAATGGTTTGTAATATGTTAATATATATCTAACCGAGAGAATAATTAAATTAATAAACTTCAGATGTTGCTATAGTGACCAATAGATTTGTAAAGCATACATGTATGTAAAATATATATATGTTTGCATATTTCTAATCAAGAGAAAAATTAATGAACTTCAGATGTTACTATAATATCTTGACATAAGGACAAATGAATTTTCTTAGAATGTTTAAATTGATTTATACAATCCCAGCATGTGTACAACATGAATTTACATATAAGATATTAATTTTATTTATAAACATCTGCCTGTTTTTTCTTTGATGTTTTTGACTTTTTTTTACTAGTAGTTAAGTTTTAATCTAAAATTCTAATGCTTAACTGGGCATTATAAAACACATGTAGTTTTATTTCTGAACCTTCAATTTTAATTATTCATCTAACACCAGTGTAAAATGATAATCTTCATCCATGTATAATTTTTGTAACCTTCAATGTATTCACTAATCCAAATTCATACATGTGGCATGACATATAGTGCATACAATACTACAATGTATGACTTTTTGGTTTGCAATTTTTTAACCTGATGGATTTAATATCAAATATCATGTTATATATTGATTTTTCTTAAATTCAGAATACTAGTATAGAGGTGGATCTTAAGAAACTAAATAAAAAAATACACCAGATAGAAGAAACTTTAACCAAATATGATGAAAGGTCCAAAAGAATGGAACAAAACATTAATGAAGTTCTGCGAGTATTGAAGGAAAGGACAGAGCCTACCAATACATGTAGATCAAAAAGGCAAACAAAGATAGAAGTGCCAACTCAGATTGCAGTAAGTTTCACCTATTTTACTGCTATTTATAAGTTGATTTAAGTAAGCTGATAAAGTTTTTGTTTATTATGTATTCAAGTAAGTGTCATGTTTTAATATTTACATCACGTATGTCTTTCATTGATGTCCTAGATTTCTATTGGTTCAAATTGTTACAATCATTCTTTGCATTTCTCATTGAAACCGGTAGACATGAAGAGTACACACTTTCACAGTAAACAAACAACGCGGAGTATATCGGAACCTCATCATTTTTAAATAAAATAAAATGTACATATATGAATTGAATGCATTCTTTTGAAGTTTCATTGACGTATAAAAGCGTTGACAGAAGTACATGCTTTATGATGAAAATATTTTTCTGTCAACACGTTCATACATCTATGAAACTTAAAAAGAATGCATTCAATTTTTAATTTATTACATCTATGTATGATTCGCATGCTATTTTTATGATTTTTTTTCTTCAGCAAGCCATCAGGGATGGATACCAGCAGGGGGGACAAGAAAAAGATTTGCATTGGGCAAGCAAAAATGGTCTTGGTCATCAATTAAAGATGGTAATATATTACTAGTATTTTCCTGGGCAATATAACAATGTCACTATTGGTTTTTTATACTCTTATATTTTTTATCGGGCTAATTCAGCATAATAATTTATTTACTAGTATGTGGTATTTGAGATAATAGTAAACCCTTGATCCGAAATTAAAATAGCAGAATACATATTAAATTGTTTAAGGCGAACAAGTAGTTCCAACACACAGACTTCTGTTTATTAAAAATTAGTTCTCATGTTAATCTTCCAAGATGTTAATGTAGATCTATCTAAAAGAATGTTGATTGTTTGTTTGTTGTCAGTGTTTATACAATCATGTACTAGTAAGTGTTATTTGCTGGTTTGTTTTTGTCAGATGACTTTCTTGTTTCGTATTTAAATTTTGTGTTCATTGCATGATTCCTATTGTCTTTTGATTTTCTTAACCCAAACTTCTTAAGACAGATTTGAAAATACAATATTACCACCATTAAATTTGGTCACAAATGACTTCAGTTAAATGTTTGAAATATTTCTTATAATATTCATGCATTGGTAATTTAATTTATTGTTAAAGCTGTTTTCTTTTTTTCTTTAAGGTTCAATTCAGTAGAAAACAGAGAAATGACAGACCACATCTTGTTGTTTGTGAAAGGGCAATATCCTTCAGAACAAGAAGGTATCATTTTAGGTAAAACATTCAATTTTTTTTTTCATTCCAGTATTCCTATAAAATGTACATGCTTGTTTGCTAAATACATATTGAATATATATTTGTAATTTTAGATTTAAACGATGTCAAGTTTCCATCATTTTTTTTAAAGCTGTAATGATTTAACTTTTCCTGTCGACCTTGTAAAATATATCATTACTATTAAAATCTGTGTACAATTTTATTTATACATTAAATTTAATTTTTTTACAGAAGGTATAAAGACAAACTTTGAATCGTTCAAAGCGCGTAAGAGGAGGGAGGAGACTGGAAAACAAGAAGAACACAACAAAAAGATGGCAATTAGAAGCAGAATGGCAAGGGTAGGTCTGGTTTTAACCTCACTTGGAACACAATGCTTTATTTCAGCTTTCGCAAATTTATTAACATGACAGTACAAATGTATTTTTTGACACCTGATATTTTGTAGGCTGTATGCACTTAAGTTTAATAATAAATATAACTATAATTTGTACTTTACTTAAGAATATTTACCAAAGTTCTTGATATGTATAAAATCTGTTCACATGGATATGCTGCAAGAAGCATAAAAATTAGAGGTATAAGTTAGTTTCTTACTCTCCAGGACATGTATTGCTTCTTCAGAAAATCTTAAATACAAGGGATTAAATGGCAATTAAATTAATGATTGAACAATATAATTATTTATCTTTTTTTCAGAAAACATACAACAGAAAGAAAGCCCTTATTTCAAAAACTTCGATATCAGAAGATAAGAAAAATGAAATAAGAAATGTATTAATACTTCAGTACTGTAGTTCGGAAGAGTCGGACTCAGAAGATGAAACATCATTTATTGTCAGACCACTACCTTGGCGGTCTGATGATTACACAAATCTTGTGCACAAGTTGGATCAGCGTCATACAGAACGCCTTTCAAAAAGGAGTAAAAGACAATGTAATGTTAGAAAAACTGGAACTCCTTCAACAAGGGAAAAGCCTCCAATAATAAAAGGTCACGAGTGGGTTTTCAAATAAAAGAAAGGAGATTGAGCAAGGACACAAACACTAAAATTAAAATAAATAAATAATAAATTTTATGCTTATAAAAAGAGATTTCTTTAAAAATTTATCATTCAAATAAAAAATTAATGTTCCCTAACCTTGTTTCAGAGGGGTTTTCTGTCACCAATAGGTTGAACTTTGATGAGAATTCAAAAAAGCATAATACAAATTTATTTTCAAATTCTTTTCTGTGTGTTTTTCTAAAATGTTGTTATAATTTTAAGCACTTGGTAAACATTTTAGTGAAAAATTGAGAAATTTTGGTCTGTTATGAACGTTACAACTGTAATTTAAATTAAGTAAAACAATGTGTCCTTTTATTATTGTAGGCTTTTCCCTTGTTGAAGAAGTTCCAGTTTTTGTTCTTAAACCAACTTTATTTGCAGAATTACTTCCCTTTTGTAAAATTTTATTTTTATTATTTTGCTTAAAACTGTAAACTGTTGAACTGGAAAAATATGTAAACATGGTAAAGTTTATGATGAAAATCTTTATAATTAAGTTTGTTTTTATTTCATAATGAATGTGAGAGATATTATATAATAATTGTACTATCCGTGTTTTATCTTTTTTTCACTCAAACAGAAGGTGTTTGTTCTCCTAGCCTTTTTCATGACCACTTCTGTACATTTGTAAAAATTATGTCCACATTCACCTCTGATTAAAAATGCTACCAGTAAACTTATACTCCATCCATCATACAGTAGATTGGAACTTGTGTCATCACGACTGTTTTTCCAATAAAAGGACTATAATAAAAACCAACTATAATATCATTTATAGTACATATAAGTGGTTAGATCACATTGAATCTAATTAAAATTAAATCTTTCACTTGCTCCCCTTTTTGTTTTCGTTCGCTGCGTTGTACACGCAGTAACCATAGCAAAAAGGGGGGACCAAGTGAAAGATTTAATTTTAATTAGATTAGATCAAATTAGATATTAGACCAACTATTACAGCTATTTGTTCTTGAAGTATGAAATTTTTCATCAATTGATCAAAAGGAAATGAACAAATTTATTAATCAAAGGGAAATAACCAAAAGTAGAATGGGTATTTTATAAATCAAAGGGAAATAACTAATGCATGTACATGTATTTTAAAACCAGTATTATTTGTCATTACGAAATAATTTTATTTTACATATTTATGGTTTTTTTTTCATTTCATGGTATACCATTGCAATTTCACAAATTTTGTAAAACCAATTGGAGATGACTAGAAACAATAGGTTTTCAAAATGATTTTTTAATACATATTCGTTTTATTGTATACATAAGAAACTTGATATTATAGTTTATATTTTAACATATTGATACAGCAAACATACATATGCTATCCCAAATTCAAGTAAATGTGAATCAAGTCCAAAATATTTATGATTTTTGTGGTTGTGAAAATTGTGTAAATATTTAAATGCTAGTATCATATGGTCACACTTTGCTGTAATATTTAGCAAATAGTTCACGACACTGATGGTCATATGGCAGTGTATGGACGGGTTGGTGGCCCCAAAAAATGTATATGGACCAAAGCACAGCTGAGGTCCATATATATTTTTTGTAGCCACCAACCCGTCCATATACTGCCATATGACCCGAAGTATCATGAACTATTTGTTATATTATTCTTGTACTTTTTGTAAGCTTCTATGCTCACCTATTTGCTCCATATGGACAACATATGCTGATCATTTTAGGTTATTTTTGTTCGTAAAACTCATTGTGCATAGTTACTTGTCATAATTAATCTTCAACAAGGTTACTAATCATATATTTGGTTATTTGTGTTTTTTGAAAAGATGTGTAAATCCTGGGACTAGTATACGTATAACTAATTTATGGGTTCCTGGTAAATCTAATGTACATTTTATCCACAGCAGGTCCATATACATTATATGGTTTGGTCCATATACTCTGGCCGGTCTATATACGATTTTATAAGCCAGTTGTATAAAATACATGTGAAATTGTCCATACAATACGGATAAAGTGAACAGTCCCAATACAGAAAAAACATGGCCAATATGGAAAAAACAGGCTCAATACAGAAAAACAGGGCCAATACAGGAATGTCATTTCCGGTAATTTATATATAAATATCATTTTAAAAACAAACACATTTTAGGTCAATGATAAAATGGTACTTAAATTTACTCAACTGGTTAATAAAAGTGTCATTAAATGGGTGTTTTCATATTCTACATGTATTATGTCCTCGGGAAGCGGTATTGGGCCTCGAATAGCTGTATTAGCACTCTGCCTTGCCTCGGGCTAATACAAATATCCTCAACCCAATACAGCTTCCCTTGGACATAATGCAAGTTAAATATGACAACACCCATTTAATAACACTATAATATGGAATGTTTATGCTTACTAAGAAATGTTTGAAAAATAAATCTTCAAAGTAATAATATTTAAATATATGAAACTAATAAAATTTATTTCATGCGTTTTGTTTTAGAGTCTTTTTAAAATTGTGTCATGTTTTAAACTGTATAATTTAGCTACTTTGTAATAATATTTATGTATATGAAACTAATAAAATATATTTCATGAGCTGTGTTTTAGAGTTTTGTTAAAATTGTAACATATTCGAAACTGGTTGTTGGCTGTCATTGTAAATTAGTTATATTTGACTTACATCTTTACAAAGGAAAATTCTGTTTGCAATTTATTGATAGATAGATTTGGTTTGTAACTTTTGATATTATTAAAAAAATATAGTGATACATAGTTTTTTAATAAAATTATATGGAGTGAAGATTATATCATATTTGCCTACCAACACCCGATAAAAAACAATACTACTATAAAATACAGGTAGGGCCAGTTCCACAAGGAATGTTTATGAAATTTACTGTTGCAGTAAATATAAATTTACAAATTAACTATACATATTAAACTGGAGTTTATGAGTTTACATACAATAAATCAATGTAAATTTGAAGTTTATTGTAATTTAATTGGATATTCATTAAACTGAACCATAAATCAAATGGATTTGCATATGATAGATGCTAATTTAATCAATATTAAATTTGAAAACGAACAATTAAGTTTCAAGTTTATTGGTTCTGTTTATCTGAAGTAAATTTGCATGTAAAAATTTACTTTAAGCAGTAAATTTCATACTAACCGAAGTTTAACATCCAGTAAAGTTGAAATTTTCTTAACAGTAAATTAGGTGTAAGTTTATGAACTTACTGTACTCGTTAAATTATCGGTAAACTAGTAATAAATTTGAAATTTATCTACAGATTAAACTATCGTTAATTTTGTAAACATTGAATTTACTACTAGTTTAAATTTAGTTTAATATTTAATTAAATTAGTGCATTCATGCAGTGTTCTATGCCCGCTTTCTTATTTTCGTTTATACCCGTTTTCCTAAGTTTGTGTTTACAAGCGTTATATATAGTAAAGGCATCGCCGCTTTATATACTTCTTTATACCCGCTTGATATCTTTTCCTTATTCCCGCTTCACATCGTTCAGTATAAATCTGTATATCCGACTTGTATACCCGATTTATATTCTTTATATTGTTCTTGTATGCCGATTTAGATTGCTCTTATATTCTGCTTTATATTATATTTCTATGCCCAATTTATATTGTTCTTGAATGTCAGCGGTGTTTTGCATAGCTATGTGTCTACATGTTTACACCCGTTTTAGTACTTTCACTTTATATGGTTCGTTTTAATCCGCTTTATATAGTTGTTGTGTACCCGCATCGAGTTGTTTCGTTCGTATACATCTAATTTATATTGAGTTTGTATACCCGTTCTAGATCGTTCACGTATACCCACTGTAAATCGTTTGGGTACAGCCGCTTGATATCGTTAGTGTATACCCGCTTGATATAGATCTTATATACCCGCTTAATATCGTTCGTGTATTCCCAATTGATATCGTTCGTGTGTACCTGCTTTATAGCAGTCGTTTCTAACCGTTGCATATATTGCTTGGATAATCCTTTTATATCTTTCATTTTTACCAACTTTGTGTCGTGTAGCTTGTACATTCCGCCTTGATATCGTTACTTTTTACCTTATATGACTGATTTATATTGTTCTTTTGTACCAGTTTTTTATTACATTAATATAATTTTGCGTGTTTTTGATTTGTCTATTGTGCTAAAAACAATCTTCGGGTTACGATAAAACGCGACAGTACTTAAATTAAATAGAAGTCAAGCGGAATCCAATATCGACCTGGTTTTTATGTTTAAACAAACAGAAAAGACGTCTTAATAAATTCATTCGTCCAATCAAATCGATTGTATTAAATGTACACAATTCATTGACGTCAGCTATACATACATCGTGCGTGTCAACAACAAACTGGAGAAACGTCGGTTCTGTGATATATTGATTCATTTATACTCTTCTCCATATTTGAAACTGTAATTCCAGGATTATCAGCTTATTGATATCAAATGCAGTATTAAATAAAAAATACTAAGGGTAACTAGCATTACAACAATTACAAAATGTAAGCAGGTGCTCCAGTAAAAAAGCACTCAGTTTTTCTGATTAAAGGAGATGGTGGTTTTATTCATGTAATAATATACAATTACAGTACTTGAGGTTGAAAACGCAACACTTTTATCAATCCGTCAGCGATCCGTCAGCGTTCCAAAATCCGTCACCAATCAGTTATCAATCAGTCAGATCATTCAAATCGTTCCCAATCCGTCAGATCGTTCCCAATCCGTCCATCCGTCAATTGACGGATTTGGAACGATTTGACCGATCTGACGGATTGATTTGGACTGATCGCTCCAATCCGTCCATTCAACTTCCGGTTAGTAAAATTAATATTTCGAAATGTGAAAATTCGTTTCACTCGCAAATATTAGAAGTATAAAAAATGTCAACTGTTATGTCCTCACTGATGGATCGTTTTACCTAATATTAAGGCTAAAACTGGTCTAAAGTTATTAATAAAAAAAAAGAAATTCCCCCAATCTATTACTAATGCATATGTGACGAAATATAAACATTACATAGTGTAATTTTATTAACAAAATAATTAAAACAAAGTTAATTTAAAAACGCACACACACAATGACTTTAAAAAAGCCTCTCGCGTGCCAAGGCGCACGTCCGTATTTTGAAAGCGGAAAACGTCTAGTCTAAAGTTATAAATGATAAATAGAAATTCCCCCCCCCCCACCCCGGAATATAAACATCACATATTGTCAATTTATTAAAAAAATAATTAAAAGAAGTAATGAAAAAAAACAAACACACATACACACAATAAATTCAAAAAATATTTGACCTCGCATGCCAAGGCGTACATCTCGTATTTGTCTTCGAAAAGTTTTAAAGCGTAAAAAGCGAGAAACACGAAAAACGTGAAGGCGAAATCGTAACATTTTTTCACTTCGCCTTTTCGCGTTAGCATTGTATGTATGTTTGAAGTTTCGACAGGAAAACTGGTGCTCTTTGCAAATTGATAGGGATGAGTCGAGCACACCATCTCGCTGTAAGGATCGAACAGACAACTTGGCGATCAATAATAGGTTACTGCTACCTTTACCTCCGAGGTCGAGGTTTTTTTATTGTAAACGGTTAAAAAGATCATTTGTCGCGGTTTGATCAGTTTGTTTTCTTTGCCACAGTTCCTATGAATTCCGGTGTATAATACTGAATAAGATTTACGACAAAGGCCAAAACATCTATTTATATATTTTATTTAACTACCCCATAGTGTCACATGAATGTACACAAATTAAATAAAGAATAAACTACTGTGCCATATTCCTAAGAATTCCGCTGTATAATACTGAATAAGATTCACGACAAAAGCAAAAACATCTATTATATATTTTATTCACTCTATATCTCATTGTGTCACATGAATTTACAGAGAATCAAATCTTAAATAAAGAATAAACTACTGTGCCACATTCTTAAGAATTCCGCTGTATAATACTGAATAAGATTTAAGACAAAAGCGAAAACATCTATTTATATATTTTATTCACTATCTCATTGTGTCACATGAATTGACACAAAATTAAATCTCAAATAAAGATTAAACTACTAACCGCGTTTGTATATCGAAGCTTATGAGTTAAATATGCGAACATGTAAGCGTAATACGAAAATCAATTCTGCTTTCGCATTTTAGCCGTCTCAATTTGTTTATTTTACGCTGTCTGTTAAAGTCATTCCACAGTTAATGATATATAAGTATACATGGTTTCCTTTAAAATCGGAAGTACTTGAAATTAGTTACTAAGTGTAACAAAGCTGTCCAGCGCGTCCTCAGCTGGCGGACTGTTTTTTTTTTTTTTTTTTTTTTTTGGGGGGGGGGGTGGTTCAAGTCATATTAAAATTGCCGCGAACCATAGTGACCTGTTTAGAGAGTGTCACGTTCCTTGCACGAATAAAAAGTTAATCTTATATATCGTATATATCGCTTTTGTATTCTCTCATTATATCGCTCGTTTATACCCGCTTTATATCTTTCGTAACAATCCGCTAAAATACATGTGTGCACCCACTTTATATAGTTCTTGTCTATAGGCTTTGTATCCTTTGTATATATCTGCTTATATCGATCTTTTATGCCTACTTTATATTGTTCACGTATTCCCTTTGTATAGTGCTCGTGTATACCCGCTTTATATTGATCTTATACTGTGGTTTCATTTATATTCGTGTGTATCAGTTTTCGTGGTTGAAGTGAAAATGACATTTCGTGGAATTCTTAAATTCGTTGTTGCCGAAAAAAAAGTGAAAATAAGGGCATCGCTTACATATTGCGGTATTCACATACAGTGTTAGTCTGTACATTTTCCAATACGTCATTTTCAAGATATAATTATTGTCGGGAGATGACAATTATACTGCTGATCACGGGATTTTATAGAAATTTACGGTACTTGCATTGGAAAGCGGCGAAATTAAAATGAAATGGGATAGCTTAAGAAAGACGATTCAAAACGAAATTTTTTTGTTGTTGTTGCGTGGAGCAAAGCCAGCACTTAACATAAACTTATGAAAGGGGATGTGTTTTGTGCCTTTTTATGTCGTTTGTAAACACACTTTTAAAAGACGGTGCGTTTAGAATGTACCCAAACTAAAATAAAGTGATGCCAATTATTACATTATTGTGTCCATCTAAGTACGTATGTATCGAAAACTATTTTAGCTGCTTGTTACGAACGATATAAAGCGGGTGTAGACGAACACGTTATATAGTTCTTTGATACCCGCTTGTTATTTTTTCTTTATAGCCGTTATATATCGTTTTCGTATACAAGCTTGATATACTTCTGCTTCTCATATACACGCTTTATATTGTTCTTGTATTCCGAATTATTAAATTTTTCTTGTAAGCCCAAATAATATTGTTCTTGCGAACCAGCTTTGAATATTTCTTATCGCTTGATATTGTTCGTTTATAAACACGTTATATCTTTTTTTTGCATACCCATTGTATGCAGTTCTTGTATACCCGCTTTATATCGCTTGTGTGTACAAACTTGATATCGTTGTAACAATCCTCACCTGCGTTATATAGTTCGGTCCTCACGCTTTGTATCGTTTGTGTACATACTATTTAAATCGTTTTATTATCGTTTTATGCATGTGTTACCTCTCTATATCGTTCGCATATAAATGCAATATATCGATTGTGTATACCATCTTGATATCTTTCACGTATACCCTCTTTATATCGTTAGTGTATACCGTCTTTAGATGGTTCTTGTGTACCCGCTTATATCGATCTTGTATACACGCTTTATACTTTTTACGTATACAGTCTTTATATCGTTTTATTTTCGATTATACAGAATCGTACGTATATATCCGATTTCTTTTATTTCAGCTTGATTTCGTTTCCTTATACATGCTTTATCTTCTTGTATACTCGCTTAATACTGTTCGTGTGTGCCGCTTTATTTCGTAAACATCTACACATTTTATAACGTTCGTGTATATTTATTCGATATTGTTCATTTACACCCACTTTATACCGTTTTTACCCGCTGTATATCATTCGTGTATACCAGCCATATATCATTCGTGTATACCAGCCATATATCACTCTTGTATTCTCTCATTATATCGCTCGTTTATACCCGCTTAATATCTTTTGTAACAATCCGCTAAAATACATTTTGCACCCACTTTATATGGTTCTTGTCTACAGGCTTTGTATCCTTTGTAGATATCTGCTTATATCGATCTTTTATGCCTACTTTATATTGTTCACGTATTCCCTTTGCATATTGCTCGTGTATACCCGCTTTATATTGGTCTTATACTGTTGTTTCATTTATATTCGTGTGTATCAGTTTTTGTGGTTGAAGTAAAAATGACATTTCGTGTGATTCTTAAATTCGTTGTTGGCGAAAAAAAATGAAAATTAAGGGCAACGCTTACATATTTCATTATTCACATACAGTGTTAGTCTGCACATTTTCTAATACGTCATTTTCAAGATATAATCGTTCTCGGGAGATGACAATTATAATGCTGATCACGGGATTTTTATAGAAATTTACAGTACTTGTATCGGAAAGCGGCGACATTAAAATGAAATGGGACAGCTTAAGAAAGACGATTCAAAAAGATTGTTGTTGCGTAGTGCAAATACCGCACTTAAACTTATGAAAGGGGTTGTGTTTTGTGCCTTTTTATGTCGTTTGTAAACACAATTTAAAAAAATGGTGCGTTTAGAAAGTAATTAAACTAAAATAAAGTGATGCCATTTATTACATTATTGTGTGCATCTAACTACCTATCTTGAACACTTCCTATTTATTGTTTTGTTTACAAACGAACATCAAGTAATTAAGATTAAACCGATTTTGATTTGTAACATAATTAACATAATTAATAAACATGTCATTTTATGAAAACCAATCTAAGTCAACAGTTCATTGTAAATTTATCGTACATTCCCTGGGGCAAAGATTATTTCTTTGTCAATAAACTTGATGGCTATAGTTAGTGGTTTTAAATGATGGAAATGAGTATAAAAGGTGTTAAAGTAAAAAAAAATAGAATGCTTTATTTTCGTTATTTCAATTAAGAAAGTTACTTTAATATTTGTTTATATATCAACACTTCAAAACGAAAAGGTATGAGGGGAACTACGTTCATTACTGACGGGATTACGCAATTAAAAAATAACAACGATACTTTTTATCAATTTTATTTCTGTTTTGTTTCAGTAAAATTGCTGATAATGCAAAATTGACATGTCCATCGAAAAGATATCAATATAACTATGCATCTTGAACATCAGTAGTCATAATACATGTAAACAACCGTACAGCTCTATATCGTTCGGATATTTCTGATTTTTACCGACGTGTATATCCGCAGCGTATCGTTCACGTACGCCTCTGTATCTCGTTCATGTATATATCTGATTTCGTGCCTTCCCGATTAATATCGCTTGCGTTTACCGGCTTAATATCTTTCGGGTTTACTTACTATATTCAGATCGTGTTAAACTGCTCTGTTTATTTATTGTGTAACCGCTTAATATCGTTTGAATCTGCACGTTCTATAAAATTGGTGAATAGCCGCTTTCTGAGTGTTTGTGTAGATCCGATTGTTATTGTTTGTTCTATGCCCGCTTTCTGACGGTCCGGTATAAATGCTTGATATCGTACGTGTTTCTCCTATTTATTCAGCTCATGTATACCCGCTTTATCTCGTTCTTAATTGGCCGCTTTCGCACTTTCGTTTATATCCGTTAACGTGTAACACTTTGTATCTTTTTTGCATACCCGCTTCATATAGATCGTGTATACCCGCTTTATATGGCTGGTGTATACCCATTTGATATCGTTGTAAGGATCCTCTTAAATAGTTTGTGTACACCCACTTTATGTTGTTCTGGTCAACACGCTTTGTATCTTTCTTGTACCTACTATTTATATCGTTTTATACTCGTTGTATTGATGTGTTTCCTCTTCATATGGTTGCATATAAATGCTGCATATCGATTTAGTACACGATCGTGATATCGTTCATGTATACGATCATTATGTTCTTCTTGTATACACCCTTATATCGATCTTTAATACCCGCTTTATATTGTTAAAGTATACCCGCTTTATATCGTTCATACTGTCCGATTGATATCGTTTGCCTATGCCGGCTTAATATCGTTCGTGAATACATCCTTGAAATAGTTTGTATTTAAAAGATATATTTATTTATTGTGTAAAAGCTTTATACCTCTTTTATATACAAGCGTTATATGGTTCTGGGATACCCGCTTAATATCGTTCTTTTACATAGAATACAAAACTGAACATGAAATATCATTTTATCATCAGTGGTATTATATGCCGCACCGACAGCTGACTTCACAATACAATTTTGCACACGGATACAAATAATTACGACACTGTATCATTGATGAGAATAAATTAACTTTCAACATTGATGATCACTATCATAGTCTGCTTTCACATTCAGGGCTATCGACATGTATATTCTAGGTAGCATTTTTATTTATCAACTCTTGTATCATTCCCATATGTCAAGTATATCTATTTTTGAAAGTGATGTTAATTCAGAAGCAATCTCAATTTTATTCACCATCTATACCGAAATTGTTAGCTAAATTATACGTTTTTATTAATGCTATTTTTATTATAATATGACAGACTTAAATATTCGCCGTCCACAAAAAAGAAGATTAACGTGTAATATCAGTTACACTGCAGATATGATGCACGTCGACAAAGACAACTATATTGTCGTCACTGAGGTCACTAAGCAACATTTAAACCATACGTGATCATAATCGTTAGTACAATGGGGTATAAGAAGCATGCACTAAGAATGGGGTCAGCAACGGCAAACTCTAATCTAAACTAAATATTACTAATACTGATTATGTCGCTAAATACAACGGCTATTTGAACAATTTATTGGGTAGTACTTAATTAGAAGTTTGTAATATAATTATTCACACCTTAGTTTGAAGATGTATATAATTTAAATTACAGACACACGCTATGTATTCGTGTTAAATGCCAAACTAATAGATGGTATCGGTTCAACGTATGGTCACCTTATAATATATGAATAGATAGTACCGTGCGAACTTAAGGTCACCTCGTAACGTTAATATAGATTAGATTGACAAAGAAGTCAATGTGAAGTCAGGAGTGTAATTTGTAACGCCCTAATTGGTATATGTATAGAATGTTCGTGACATCAGCAAAGGGAAACTGTAAATACGATCTAAGTAGTTGAGCGGTAGAATAACGGTCAACGCTTGTCAATCATTCAATGTGAAGGGAAAACGTACTCAACGAAGTCAATGATATATCATAAAATAAAATAAAATGAAATGAAATGAAATGAAATAAAATGAAATGAAATGAAATAAATAAAATACAATACAATATAATATAATATACTATAATATAATATAATATAATATAATATAATATAATATATGAATTTTATATTTATAAAAAATTTTATGCACATTCCAGCCTAAGTTTTAATCAGAATAGCAATGGTTGAATTTATTTAATAACTAATGCTAATTATTGGAACAGCCACCTTATACAAAGTAATAGCCAGTGCCTAATTGAGGGAACAGCCAATTTGGGTGGTCAGCGTCACTTTCTCAATTCCGCCATTTTGGATGCAAAAATTTTCTTTTGTAATCAGGAATCTATTTCATTTTTATTAACGATCGAGTGAGTTATATTGTGTGTGACAATAGCATTTAATTTTAGAACACTTTGATTTAAGTTCGGTAGAATGATGTGAACGGCGGAGACGAAAATTTGTAAATTTACGGACATTTCCAGTACGCACTCAGTAACTTTCACAGGAGTTAGGACTTAGCTTCTTGGTATTTACAGTAAGTGTCTAATGAATTGACATTGTAAAAGCATGATATGTCATTGCTTATTTTTGGAAGTTCTCATGTTAAAAGATTTCTTTTCTACACTCGTGATAGAGACCTGAATAGTCGAAACATTTTTAATCTTGTGCAACCCTTAAGTTCATATATTTATGGCATTAGCGGAGGCCGTGTGGATAATACGGATGACATCAACAAATTGGAAACCTTGTTATTGAACGGAAATTTTAATGCATTGTTTTTACACATAGGAGGGAACGATTTGGACATTAATGATGCAAATGATCAGAATGTAGAAGAACTTATCTTTAAACTTTTATCTATCGCTTCAGCATTTGCGAGTCGATTTAAATTAAAACGAGTGTACATATTTCAACTCATTCAACGCATGTCAACAAGGCATTGTCCAGTGGTCACTTACAATCAGTTGGTAATTAAGGCTAATAAGCTGTTAAAAAGTGAAATAATAAAAAGAGGCTCAATGAACATTATTTATTGGAAATTCAAAGGTTTGAAACAATCACAAGATCCAGTTTTATGTGATGGTGTACATATGAATGAACTGGGGTATCTTAAATACTACAACGCAATGAAGGGAGCAGCTGTACATCTCAGAGTACGAATCTTTTGTTTATTTGTAGACCTGTATAAACATATATTTCTTTCATTGTTTTTAATGTTTTAGTTATTACAACCATTAATGTAGAAAATTTTGATTGTAAGAACTTTTACTTTTCTTCCTGTTGAGTAACTCTGTATTTTAAGTTTTAGTATACTAGTATTTTTGTAATGTATGTGTTCACACATTTAAAAATGCACGATTTTATTACATTAGCTTTATTTTTCAGAATTTTCAAGAGAGTCTACACATGCAGTGATTACATTACATTGTACATGTGTTAGAAACCCATTATTTTATATTAAACTTTGAGTAAGTATTCTTATAAGTTACATGGAGCAGTAAGTCTACTACTCATTTGTCGTCATTATTGGTAGGCAATAATCCTATTGCTGTCACTTCATAATAAGCAATAATTCTATTGCTGTCATTACATAGTAAGCAATAATTCTATTGCTGTCATTACATAGTAAGCAATAATTCTATTGCTGTCATTACATAGTAAGCAATAATTCTATTGCTGTCATTACTTAGTAAGCAATAATTCTATTGCTGTCATTACTTAGTAAGCAATAATTCTATTGCTGTCATTACTTAGTAAGCAATAATTCTATTGCTGTCATTACTTAGTAAGCAATAATTCTATTGCTGTTATTATTTGGTAAGCAATAATTCTATTGCTCTCATTACTTGGTAAGCAATAATTCTATTGCTGTCATTACTTAGTAAGCAGTAATCCTATTGCTGTCATTACTTAGTAAGCAATAATTCTATTGCTGTAGTGACATTGTAAGCAATAATTCTATTGCTGTAGTTAAATAGTTAACATTAATTATATTGCTGTAGTTAAATTATAAGCAATAATTCTATTGCCGTAGTTAAATAGTTAACACTAATTATATTGCTGTAGTTAAATTATAAGCAATAATTCTATTGCCGTAGTTATATTATATGCAATAATTCTATTGCTGTAGTTACATAGCTAACATGGTTAACAATAATTATTATTGCTGTAGTTACAGAATAAGCAATAATTCTATTGCTGTAGGTACATAAAAAGCAATAATTCTATTGCTGTAGGTACATATTAAGCAATAATTCTATTGCTGCAATGACATAATAAGCAATAATTCTATAGCTGTGGTTACAACACAGAAATATTTATAATGATATCATTACAAATTGAGCAAAAATTCTTTTGCTGTCATTATAAGAAGAGCAATACTTTCTATTGTGGCAAACCAGAGGTCAGTAATGTTATTGTCACGTTTATCGTTGAAGTAGATTTTTATTTAAGCAATAATTTTATTGCTAGTTTAACTATACATATATGAGGCTACTAGTAGGTCTAATTATATACCCGTTATAACCCTCCTCGCGGTAATAATTTTATTACCAAGTGATTTAGATAGATAGTCAATATTTTTATTGATTTATTTAATGGAGTAATAATTTTATTACACAATAAAGATATATTATTCACACATTGCAGCATTTTTGCTTCATTTTATTACAGTCATGAGCTCCAAACAGCCTCCAAGAAAACGAAGGCGAACGGCTAAAGCTAGCTCGACTATTGATGATAGGCATAATGAGGTACAGGTGGAAGAACCAACTCCTACAAGTAATATTTTTAATAGACAAACCAATGATGAACTTGTGGCCGCATTAATACCAGTGTTGGTACCAGCTGTTACACAAGGAATTGTATCTTCTTTAAGGGAGATGGGGATGATTAACCCAAATTTTCAAACCCAACAGTCAATTGCATCTAATGTGAGCAATGAGAGAAATGAAACGAACAGTGACGATGTTACTGATACCCATAAATGTAAAAGCATCAGCAGGCCATTAGGGCTGGGTATCGATGCCAAGACAAAAGGTAAAATTTGGGCAAATGAATATGTGGACATGTGCACTTTGTTAGGCATAAAAGATAAAAGTAAACGAAGTTTTGAAATTCAGGAGCAACCAAATGGTGATTGTGTGATGAAATCTACATCAAAACAAGGTTTTGAGATAAGAAATGTTAACCAATGGGTCCAAGCTTTTCTTGTTTTTGTTGGGATTTATACAGAGAAAGATCCCAAAGATACCCCAGCTTTAATGAAATATGGGGATATCATTCAGAAAATTGCAAAGAGTATGGGGGATGAAGCAGCCTTGTACTATGACAAAAATTTTAGGGAATGGAGATCTTCTAACCCTGAGGAATATCCTTGGGACAAATTAAATTCCGAGATACATAGTGAGGCTATGGCATTGGGATTAAATAAACAAAGACAGGCGTTTCATCTCCCATCCTCATATAAAAGAAATAACAATACATCTCAAGCCCTTCATTCCTTTCGGAATACAGTCCACCCGCCTAGATACCCATGCCACATTTTTAACAACAGGGGATCATGTAACAGGGAAAGATGTCCTTACACTCATGCCTGCCAAAAATGTGGAGGGCCCCATACTAAAAAACAATGTGATGGGGGACAACTCACAAAATGTCAAAGCCAACAAAACACAGTACAACACTCAGCAACAAAATTCACAACAACTAAACCTACCCCCAAAGCAGTTGTCTCAAAATGAAAACGCAGTTGTTACCCCAGTAAAGGCAAACCGCTTGGATTATTGGCTTCAGGGATATGACGAAGAAAAACGTTTCTTTTTGGTGAATGGTTTTAAAACGGGGTTTCAACTGCCTTTTGCTGGTGAGCGGAAATACTTAGAAAGTGGAAACTTGAAATCTGCAACTATGGAAATTTCTCTTTTAAAACAAAAAATTCAACTTGAAATTGATCAGGGACGTGTAGCAGGTCCCTTTAAAACAAAACCTTTTCCAAATTTTCGCTCTTCTCCTTTAGGTTTAGTCCCCAAAAAATCTAACGGGGTAACTGTGGATTACAGAATCATTCATCATTTAAGTTTTCCAGAAGGCGACTCAATTAATGATGGGATTCCAATGGAATATAAAACAGTCATATATCAGAATATAGACGATGCGACTCGATTAATGCAAAAGTATGGGAAACAATGTTGCATGTTCAAGGTAGACATTCAGATGGCCTACCGTATTGTTCCAATACAAAAATCTGACTGGGAATTACTAGGTTTTATGATTGATGGTTGTTTTTATTATGATAAGGTTTTACCCTTTGGTTTAAGCTATGCTTGTAAACTGTTCGAAGAAGTAAGTTCAGCTCTACACTGGATTTGTGAAAATAAAATGGGAATATCAGGGGAGTTAGTACATTTACTAGATGATTTTTTATGTGTAGGACCACCTGACTTAGCTTTAAGTCATAAAGATTTGGAAAAAATACAGTTTTTATTTAAGGATCTAGGCGTTCCAATTAAGGTTGACAAAACAGTCCCCCCATGTACTTGTCTCACCTTTTTAGGCATTGAGTTGGATTCAGTTTTTATGGAAAAAAGGCTTCCCCTAGATAAATTAGAGAAAATTAAAAACCTCCTGACACACTATAAATCAAAGCAGTCAATTACTTTACAAGAAATTCAGTCCATTGTAGGCTTATTGAACTTTGCATGTTCAGTTGTGAACCCAGGTCGCACATTTCTCAGACGTTTAATAGATTTATCAGTAGGTCTTGTGAAGCCTTTTCACCATAGAAGACTAAACAAAGAGGCGAGAGCAGATCTCTCGGCTTGGTCTCTTTTTGTAGATCATTTTAATGGCAAATCGCTGCTCTTGTCGAATTTATGGAAAACCTCTGCCACTCTGAATTTCTTTACAGACGCAAGCAATATTGGTTTTGGGGGCTTTTTTCAGAATTGCTACTTTTATGGTACTTGGCCGAGGGCATGGTTAGAAAATCATATTACAGTAAAAGAACTCTTTCCTATAGTGTTAGCAGTTGAGCTGTTTGCAAACAAGTTGGAAAATCAATGTGTAATATTTCATACTGACAACCAAGCAGTTGCTTATATTCTTAATAAGCAATCTTCAAAAGATAAAAAGATCATGGTCTTGGTTCGACGTTTTATTTTACAGTGTTTGAAGCACAACATTTTGTTTATTGCAAAGCATTTGCCCGGTCATACTAATATTTTAGCTGATCATCTTTCTCGTCAACAGATCACTCAGTTCCTAGAGAAGTTCAATCAACAGAACCCAACAATCTGCCATTTCAAAGAGAGCAGCCTGGTGTTCTGATTGCAATAGCCTCTGATTTAATTCATCATTCAATTGCCCCCTCAACACATGCCACATATACAAGGGCTTTGGAACATTATAAACAGTTCAGCAGAGAATATGGCATTACTAAGGGAAACTTCCCGGCATCAGTTGAAGACATTGTTTTGTTCATTTCTTATTGTTTTTCACATAACATGGCGTCATCCTCAGTCTCTACATTTATATCTGCTCTTAGCTTTCAACATAAAATAAAAAATATTCCAGATCCTACTTCAAATTTCTTAGTGAAAAGATGTCTTCAAGGGTATAACAACAAAATGGGCAAAGCAGACTCTCGCTTACCTATCACGCAGCATATTTTAAAAAAACTGTGTAAATCCCTAGAATTCACAGCTTCATCTGCCTATGTTAGAACAATGATCAAAAGTATGTTTTTGCTAGCGTTCCATTGCTTTTTACGAATTGGGGAATTCACTTATTCAAACATCTCTAGTAATAATTATCATTTGTTGCAGACAGGTGCAATCCATTTTTTATTTAATGATTCTTCTAAAATACCTTTTGCGTTTGAAGTTCACATGGAAAGCTACAAACATAGTAAGGGGAGATCTCACAATATGTGCATACAGTCAAATAAAACCCATTGCAGTATCTGCCCTGTTATGTCTTTATGGTCTTACTTTCAAGTACGTAAACCTGTATCAGGACCACTTTTCACTTTTCTGGATGGGACCCCAGTATCAAGAAAATATTTTACGGATCAATTAAAATTGTCCCTTGTTTGGTGTGGCCTTGACCCAAACAAATATAAAAGCCACAGTTTCAGAATAGGTGCAGCTACAACAGCTTTTGCAATGGGTATATCGGAGCAAAATATTAGAGAAATGGGCAGATGGTCTTCTGATGCAATGAAAAAGTACATTAGGGTCCCAATGTTAACTTTCTAACAGGGTTATTTTTCCAAGTCGACAACTTAGGTTTGTTACTTGTACATACATGTAAGGGTTTGAGATGTATTCTTAGAAGTTCGGGTATGATCATGGTGACAGAAGCATCTGATCAGTTATTATATTTCTTACATTTTATTTGATGTCTCATTTTTAAGGTCAATAATATTTTATGATCATGGTGACAGAAGCATCTGATCATGTGTTTTTTGTATTTTTGTTATCTGTTATATTTCAGCATAATTTTGAGTTTGCTATCAATTTATTGACAGTAGTATATTATGCTTTTGTGTACTATACTATGCTCAACATACTTGTATGTTATTTGTGTTGATTTTTATTTTTTCTTTGTATGTGCACCTGATCATGGTGACAGAAGCATCTGATCTCACATTTTAATTACAATACACTTTAATAGATATTAAGTCAAATGAACAGTATTAGCCATTCAGTATTATGACTCACCATGTAGTGTAGAGTAGATTGTGTTTGTGGTTAGGTAGTTAGACAATCAAAATAAGGTTGTATTTCATTTTATTTTCCCGTCCACATTGCACACTTGGGTTGGGTGGGGTCACTGTCTAGGCCATTTCCTATCCAGTTGTGGCATTTTTCACTTTTACCCACCTTTGATGTTATGTGTTAACCTTTTGTTAGAAATTTTTTAGTACGCAGCACTACCTAGTCATTTTTTAAACAGACATTTACTTGTAAACAGGTAGTGCTGTTTTTACTTGTGAGATGTTTCTTTTGTCATTTAAGAAAATAAATGACCTTTTCAATTTCAATTGTGTTTTTGTTGCAAGCCTTCAGTATAACATCAAACAGAGCACCCCAAGTGTGTTATGGAACATAGGAGATGTGCATAAATGAATTTTATATTTATAAAAAATTTTATGCACATTCCAGCCTAAGTTTTAATCAGAATAGCAATGGTTGAATTTATTTAATAACTAATGCTAATTATTGGAACAGCCACCTTATACAAAGTAATAGCCAGTGCCTAATTGAGGGAACAGCCAATTTGGGTGGTCAGCGTCACTTTCTCAATTCCGCCATTTTGGATGCAAAAATTTTCTTTTGTAATCAGGAATCTATTTCATTTCCCACCCACCACACCCATTGTACATATATATATATATACATGTAGTTAGTAATCTATTGTTTTTATTAAGAAAATGGCATTTGGCATTTTTCACTTTTACCCACCTTTGATGTTATGTGTTGACCTTTTGTTAGAAATTTTTTAGTACGCAGCACTACCTAGTCTTTTTTTAAACAGACATTTACTTGTAAACAGGTAGTGCTGTTTTTACTTGTGAGATGTTTCTTTTGTCATTTAAGAAAATAAATGACCTTTTCAATTTCAATTGTGTTTTTGTTGCAAGCCTTCAGTATAACATCAAACAGAGCACCCCAAGTGTGTTATGGAACATAGGAGATGTGCATAAAATATAATATAATATAATATAATATAATATAATATAATATAATATAATATAATATAATATAACATAATAAAATATAAAAAAATGTAATATAATATAATATAATATAATATAATATAATATAATATAATATAATATAATATAATATAATATAATATTATATTATATAATAGGGTTATTGCATGAATATTCGGAAATATTGACCCATGCAAGATGTTATGTCGCACCTGCTTGCAAAGCTTGCTAGTGCAATATAGCATCTTGCGAGGGACAATATTTCCCAATATTCATGCAATAACCCTTTTATTATATAGTAATAATTTTTGGAGTGCTTTTAAATGATTATTCGTTAACTTTGCTATTTTGTAATATTTTACTGGGTAAAATATTATCATATTTTCACTTGGTCAATATTTTGTGTACAGTCGATTTCGTCTTTTGTTGGTCCATGAATTCTTTAACTTTACTTTCTTCGACAATCGAATTCACTTTCATTTGTTGAGCGGTTGTGCTAATTCTTCCGTCGATAGCAGATCATGTTTTGTCTGATATATCTAGTTTATACTATTGTGCAATAGAATGCATGAGAACATAAGTAGACAATTTAGAAAAGAGATTATTTCGATGTAGATCAATACTACTAGGTCTACTAAAAACACTTATCTCAGGCCATTTACTGAAATATTGTGTAGAACTGAACAATATGCTTGTCAATGTACAAATGAAATCAATCAATGCGTGATGGTTTTTAAATAAAATAGAAAGTAGAAGAATACAATAATATGAAGAAAAGGGAAACAAAACAAGATTTATTTATAAGAACTTTCGAAATACAGTATCATTAACACCATTACATGTACAGTCAAACTTTGTTGTCGCGAACTCAGTTGACTCAATACTTTGGTTATATCGATACAATGTTTCAGTACTGGCATTGTTTCCATCTCTACAAAGGAATTCTTCTTCTGATGTGTTGACAAGTTATAACATAAAACTATTGGATGCACATTTTACTAAGGAAATTTGTTTTGATCAATTTTACGACATGGGATAAAATATTATTTGCACTTGCGCTTTGGTAATTTCAAACTCTACGTGAACGTCTTTAAGTAAACTGGTTTCCGGTTTCAGTTTATTTTATTTTAAATATAGTCCACTAATGCGTTTATTTTTGACACTCTTCCTTACATGTTTTTCTCCTTCCATTGTTTTTTACGTGAAAGATTACACTTAACCCGTCCTTGTCTTGAAAGTATTACATTTTACAAAGCCGCAAAATGTAATCTTTAGATGTAAAACACTGTTTTAAGGTTACTAAGAATGAGTTCTTTGAATAATTGTGACAATGTACACAGCATGTAAGAACTTCTTACAGTACTCTATACTCCATAGCTGGATAAATGTATTGACTTAATAGAATATTGATTTATATACATAGTTTTCTTCTGAGTGTTGCATTAAGCTGCAGAAGTCATGGTATCTATGTAATGATACTTTAACAGGAGGCAAGTAGTTTTTCTACGAATATCTTGCATTGTGAAAATTTCAATTGTATTTGAATGCTTTTATTTGCATACAGTAACATTCAATATGAAACCAATGTTCCTATATTACTGACTAAACACTTATCATCCTTTACAATCAGCAGACAAACCGTACTATGTTACAAGGACCATTTACAGTAGGTATGTGATGAAATAATTGACATAGAAACACATGGCACGAGCATTGCAATTCTTAGAAAAATTGTTGTACTAGGAAATATAGCATATTTATTTGTTTGATGTCGGTAATTTATTTAGCAAAATTTGTTCCGGTTTTACCAATTCAGGATTTGCTTACAATATGTCATGATTAATACTATTATCAGTGTACTTGTAATATTGATCTTTATAATTGATGAATTGCTTTCGTAAATATAAAGGTGAAAAAATGAATGAGACTAGCATATTAATTTGTCAACAAAAGATGCCAATGATTTTCCCACGATGTATGTTAAAGTAATGCACTGTTAAGATAATTGGTACGATTTTGCGTGCAGCGTTAGAAATGAGTACATTTAAATGTAGTAGCAATCTATCACAGCCACAATTAATAGAGGTGTTTGCAATTTAATAAACAGTAAAATGTATAGTGTTTGTTATTGAAACAAGATTCAAAGTGTTCAATACTAGTTTATAAATTCTAATATTTCATAATAAACACACATAAAGTATCTACAATGAAGATAAGTAAAAAACGTCAAGGTCAAGACCACGAGACATATATGCTAGACCTCAACTAAATATGCACAATCGGTTAACAATTGGGTTATTAATTGTCTTTGTTCGACAATGAGGTTTTGTTATTCAAGTCAATTTGTCTTTAGTTTCAGTCTAATTTATCATCTTTCATTTGTTTGACCAGAGTGAGTTTGCGCTACTGATGATTACAACTGATTGTACTACTGTTGTCCAATCGTACCAATTAGAGTTTGTCCTTGCTATTTTCATCTTGTTTAGTTTACTAGCAAATTTTACAAGATAGTGTATTAAATATAGTTAACATCGATGAAATCAATCTGCATAGTTGTATTTGAAACATAAAAGTTAAATGTACGACGTCCTGTAACAAAATGTAATTCCACGATAAGTCACAGAGGGAGAATAATGTTATATAATCATCAACCAGAATCTTTAGCTGCATTTACTACTCTAATATTCGTTTCAAAAAGTAATAGCATCCCGAGGAAGCCCCACAATGCAGAAGGAAACCCAGCAATCCTTATTAAATTAATGTTGAATCAAGCACTCTTTGCCGAAAGATAGGCCCGAACTGAGAACACTAGTGTTGACAACAATAGTTTTATTTATCTAGGTTGATGTAAAAAGGATTCCTTGCCTCTTAGTTTTCTAGTACGATAAAACACATTCTGAATTGTTTTTGATTGGTTACCATTTTGCTGTTTATTATGAACAATTTTTGGTTTCCGATTGAATGACGTTTAACGCCACCTTAATCATTTTTTTCAGCTATATCATGGCGCCAAGCTTTTATTGAAGGGTACCCGGAGAAAACTTCGTCATTAATAATACTTAAATTATATCATATGAGTTACTAATAAAGTAGTTCATGAAATGCTTGCTTTTTTTAGGTCAAAGCAGTAAGGAGAAAACAATAATTTCAAAATAGTTATTTATCAGGACAACCTTATGAATACTGTGGATAGTTTCGATAGAACCAACTAGCGACTGTATACAGATAATAAGGATTGTATTGTTCTTAAGTGAAGTTTTTGTAGCTTTGATTTGTATATATATTCTAGGCGGAAAAAATTTGTGGAGAGGATTAAATGAATTTCTATACTCAAATAGAATGAGATTCTCATGATAGTTGTAGAAGGTATGTATGTTTATAAGTTGTATTTGCATGAATTGTTTTTGAAATCTAATTATTAAAGCAAAATCTGAAAAAGCTACATTGATGGAAATGTTTATCATGTCTTCACGTCATGTCTTCGGGTCATGTCAACACGTCATTTCTGTCATGTGATTACGACTGGCTGACACAATTTTAGCAATTTCTGTCAATAAAATTCATGTTATATCAATGCTGGAAGGCGCATGTCATATTACCGTTCATCTGCGATGTTGGCTAGATTTAAACTGATTATATAGACTTGAATAAAAAACGCTCCTAAATAAGAAACATAGCAAAATAATCGACCGAACAACAATAATCGATAGTCAATGTACAATTTCAAATTCGGATATATTAAATAAACTGTTGAGTAACTACTAAATTAAAAACAAACTGAATGTTAAATGCGCGAACACATTATTTCTATGACGAATCAGCTTAAAAGTTATAAGTCGAGAAGCGATAAAATATAAGAAATGAGGAATACCAGTAAAAGTTGTATAGACAAACTTGTTTTATAAGGTTTGTAGGTTTAGCAAATAATCAATTACTAAATCAAACGATATATGAATAAATACTGAACGAAACCTTTTGTAAACCATAGCTTATAATTTTACAAATTTCGTCGTATAAACTAATCCTAAAGAAAAAAAATACCTTGAACCTGCATTTGTCGCAGCAATAAATGTTCGCTGAAGTCGAATAAGGGCCAACAAGGCTTTCGGCATGAACGTTTAAGCGGGAAAAATTGAGAAATATGACAATGTGTACACCAATGATAAATAATGAACGATATTCTACACCAACGCATAGCGACACATCATTTAATACTTCTCAATAGTATTGATAAATATATATTTGCCTGTTGTTATTAATTGACCTAGTTTGTTTTGGGCAAATGTATCGTGAAAAAGAAAAAATGCATTATTACAAGTTTATAAAAAATAGTCGGGAAGTAGAAATATACATATTTTACTTTTATACTTAACATTGTTATTATAGAGGTGGGATTCTGGGGTAAAATCCTGACCGTAGATAGGTACCATCTCTCTTTTTCACACGAAATGATTCGAGTTATTTTGGCCTGTCAGTTAAATGTGTGACCCATGAAAGTTTACATGACTACTTTATTTTTGTTATACTTTAATCCGATGACTTGAACCGCTTTGAATCTTGATACTTTCTTTATTTGTATGTGTACACAGCAATATATTATTCGTGTATACCCGCTTTGTACCGTTATTTTATATCCGATTTGTATCATCGTGTTATGCTCGTTTCTTTCGTGTCTAAATGTCTTATATCACACGTGTATATCCGATTTCACTCAGATTGATATCGATTCCGTAGACAGGCTTTATATCCTTGTATACTTTCTTTATATTGTTCGTGTTTGCCCTCTTTATATCTTCTGGTTCTACACTTTTTATATCGTTCGTGTATATTTATTCGATATTGTACCTGTATACCCACTTTTTATCATATGTTACAATCCACTAAAATAGTTCTTCTTTACACACTTTGTATCGTTCGTATATATATGCTGATATCGATCTTGTATACCTACTTGATATCATTCACGTATTCCACATTGTATATTGTTACTGTATACCCGCGTTATATCGATCTTGTATACCAACTTTATATATCTGACACATAACTGCATTATATCGTTTGTGTTTTCCCGATTTATATCGTTTTCTTATACCGGACTAATATCGTTCGGATATACATGATCTTTATCGTTCTTGTTTAACTGCTGTATTTAATTTTTGCATGACCGCTTGATATCGTTCATATATTCCGTCGTTATATATTTCTAAAACACCCGCTTTATGTAGTTTTTGTATACCCACTTGATAAAGGTTTTTTGTGTGCCCGCTTTTTAGCGTTCGTGTAGACCACAGTGATATCTTTCTTATATGCCCGCTCTCTTACTTATTGTTCCTTTATAGCAGCTTTATACTGTTTCAGTTTAAAGCGGGTATAGGCTACTTGTATACCCCTTTGACATTATTCTTTTATATCCGCTTTATATTTTTCGTCTGTGTCCAATTTATGTTGCTTTTTGTGTATTAGCTTTATATTGTGCGTGTCTATACGTTTTACACCGTTTGTATCTACATTTTTTATTTCGTTCGTTTGAAATCGTAAGTTTATACCCATTTTATCTTTCTTCTAATCCCGCTGTATATTTTTCGTGTATACCAGTTTGACATCGTTCGTTACAAAACGCTTCAACATTTTTGAATACCCACGTTAAATAGTTCGCGTCTCCAGACTTTATCTCGCTTGTGTACCTGCTCGAATATTTCTGCTGTATACCGATTTGTATACCCGCTTCATATCGTGGTCAAGGTAGTTCGTTTACTATTGATCACGTGGTCTGTCAACACTGAGATTGCGGGTTCGATTCTCACTGCAGGCAGGGTGTTCTCGACTCCAATCTTAATTGACAAGGATTGCCATTTTTCCTACCGCAGGTCGGGGGTTCTCTCCGGGTACTCCGGCTTCCTCCCCCAATAAAAACTGGACACCATGAAATAGCTGAAAAATTGCTGAAAGTGGCGTTAAAACACCATTCAAACAAAAAACAAACAAATATACCCGCTTGATTTCTTTTTGCATACCAGCTTTAGTCGTTCTTGTATACCCGCTTTATATAAATCGGGTATACTCGCTTTAAATCGCTTGTGTATACCCACATATCGTTGTAACAATTCTCTAAAATAGTTTGTGTACATCCACTTTAAAAATTCATTGTCCTCGCGCTTTGTATCGTTTGTGTGAATAGTATTTATATCGTTTTTTAACCGTTTTATTGATGTGTTCCCTCTTTATATCGGTCTCATATAAATGATGTATATCGATTTTGTATACATTATTGATATCGTTCACGTATACTCGATGTATATCGTTCGTGTATACCCTCTTTATATCGTTTCTGTATACCCGCTTATATGGACCTTGTAAACCTTCTTTACATTGTTTAAGTATACCCGCTTTATATCGTTCGTGTTTTTCCGATTTATATCGTTCATACATAGCATCGTTATATCATTCGATCAGACCCGCATAACATCGTTCTTGTATACTTGGTTAATATCATTCTATGACCGCTTTATTTTCGTTTAAACCCGTTTTCCTACGTTCGTGTTTACAAGCGTTATTTAGTAAGTGCATCGCCGCTTTATATACTTCTGTATACCCGATTGATATAGTTTCCTTATACCCGCTTCACTTTGTTTAGTATAAAGTTTTATTTCCTTTATATTTTTCTTGTATTACGAATTTAGATTGCTCTTGTGTTCCTCTTTATATTGTATTTCAATGCTGGATTTATTTTGTGCTTGAATGTCAGCATCATTTTGCTCGTGTCTACAAGTTTTTTATAGTTCGTGTCTACACTCGTTATATCGCTGGAGTACATCTACTTTATATGATTTATTCCAACACGCTTGATATCGTTGTTGTGTACCCGCGTTTTTTTTTGCTCATATACATCTGATTTATATCGAGTTTGTATACCAGTTCTGCATTGTTCACGTATACCCAGTCTATGTCGTTTTTGCATACCCGCTTGATAACGTTATTATATACCCGCTTTATACCGATCTTGTATAACCGCTTGATATAGTTCGTGTATTCCTGGTTGATATCGTTAGCGTCTGCACGCTTTTCTCGTTGTTGTCTACACGCTTGCTATCGTTTTTTATCCGCTTTATGTTGTAATGGTATACCCGCTTCATATTTTTCGTGTATATCCAGTTATATAAATCTTCTTTTTCCGCCTTGTATCTTTCACTCAACAAGCTTTATATCGTTCGCGTATACCCCCTTTTATCGTTCCTGTGTAACTTCTTGAAAAGCTCATTGTGCAACAATTATTCTATGATAAATATACCGACAGTTCGTAAACGTCTTTGCACCATTTTAATAAACAATTTGGGTCAAAATTGGGTAGTCAAGACTTATAGACTAACTCCACAGTGCCTTGTTTCCGGAAACTCTTGAAGAATATGTGTTCAGTTATTATAACGATGACAATGGAACGTAAGCATCTTGAGAAAAATGCCATAGTTTTCATATATCGATTCAGTTTCGTATTTTTTTCATGCAAGTTGAAAAGTAATATGTCAACAGTTATTAATTAAAACATGTTTGTTTAAATGAAGATTTGCAATCGTGACTTGACTTTTGCCTATGGTTGTTTGATCGGTTTCCATTCTTTAATTCATCATCTTTATTCCATATGTGAAATTGAACAAGGTGTCAAAACCTTATCATTTTAAATACGTGTAGGGGTCTTTTTGGCCCCGCGGTAAAGTATGTTAATCATCGTCTACTGAGGACTTGGTTTGTTAACAGTGAGGTTGTGTTGGAGTCCTGGTACTCCTACGTCCCTCCTCCCCAATACAAACTGGACGCCATGATATAGCTGAAAAGCTGCTCAACATGTCTCTTAAAGCACCCTTCAAATAAATAAGAAATAAATATAGTCTTTCATTATGAATAACGTTCTAGGTCTACAAAGAAAACATGGATATTTCAGAAGTTCAACAAAATGTATTTGTGCAAACCTTTTTTTAGCACTAAATATATTATTACTAGATCACATCTTACAAAATGCATATAGTTGTATAATCATTCATCAAAAAAAGTATTCGATGTAGGCAAAAATCTTGAAAAAGTATTTTGGCAACTTAAAATGCACAAAAACATAGATAAATATATATTTATTTTTTACAGTCAAAACTTCATTTGTATACTGTCAGAATCCAACATTAGGTAGAGGTTTTTTTTTTATCTTAGACTAGTCATAATTTTTTTCACTGAACATGAATACTAGTCTTTACGCTGCTCTCGAAGTACGTGATCCAAATGATAAAATTGAACTAAATGAACTTTTTGACACACAAAAATATCCTTATATTAAAAATATAACTAAAGCGACAGATTCAAGTCTATCTGACCTTTATACATAGAAGATCGTGTTACATCGTTAAATCTTTAAGAATCAAACAAAAACAACACATTTATATTTTTACTTAGATATAAACTTTTCGAATGACAGATTAACACGGTCATCTAAGCAAATCCCCTGTTTTATTCTTTTCTAACTACAATATTTTAGAAGATTTGCTCTATCAGTGTCGTACTAAGTTTAGACATACTTTTGAAACGCTAGCATCACTTATAGTTGTATTTTTTTGTTTAAACCTATTTTTCATTTCACAAATTTTGTCAATTGAATATATTAACATTTCAAGTTAACAGTCTTCGATCTTGAACTTGTCAAAAACTCTATTATTTCAAATACTTACAATCTTTTAAAACATTTCTGATCTAACATTAGGTTGTTATACAAAATACAATTATGCTCAAGCACATTGTATACTGCTATTTTTACTCAGCATGCATTATCTGTGTAAAGTTTTCAAAAAACCGATCATATTGAGATCTATTACATATATTGATGACCAATCCAATAAATAATAAAAAATGTATGTTTATAAAGCCCAATAGGCGTAAATGAGAGCAAAGTCAAAATGGTGGAATTAAGATCCACTTGGAGAAAAAAAAAACAACTCGAACAGCAGTCATCAATATACCATAATGTACATTAAATGTCGTAAAGTAGGCCGATGAAATTAGAAGACAAACCACACTAAATTTAATCCTTTACATATCGTGTCAAACAAATAACAAGCTAGACAATTGATACGTAATCTGGACAAAACCTTTTAATGATTGTTAAACTATACGTCGTTTTGTCGTAAAACGGTTGTACAACATATCATCTTAATATTTTACCACCTAAGTATTCCCAGATGTGAAAGTACTTTCTGTAGATTAAGCAAATACTCAATCAAACGCTTTATGAATAAATACTGAACGAAACCGTTTGTAAACCATTGTGGATAATTTTACAATTTTCGTCATATAAACTCATCTGAAAGAATAAAATACTGTGAACAGCCATTTGTCAAAGCAATAAATGTTTTGTTTGTTTATTTCGACATGAATGCCTGCCTCAAAGGTAGTAGCAACAACACATGACAGAAATGTACCTGAACAATTTGATAAACATGAAAAATTGTACACTGTGAATTTTCAGAGATTAGTTTGAAAACTGTAGGAGGAGTTGATAACACGAAAAAGTGCCCTACCTAAAAATAGCCGGAAAGTTGAAATATGCATATTAACTTACTCTAATACTTAACACTATTATAATAGAATTAGACTTCTGGGGTGAAATCCAGACCGTAGATATAGGCCATCTCTCTTATTCACACGATAAGCCTGGTACCTGTATATCCGATTTCTTTTATATCGTCTTGATATCGTTTCGTGAACAAGCTTTATATTCTTTGTATACTCGCTTTATATTGGCCGTGTATGCCCACTTTATATTGTAAGTGTCTACACTGTTGATATCGTTCGTGTATAATTATTCGATATTGTTCGTTTATACCCACTTTTTTCGATTTTGTATTCCCGCTTTGTAATGTTCTTTTATACCCGCCTTATATCTTTCATAACAATGAGCTGAAATCGTATTGTACACCCACTTTAAATAGTTTTGTCTACAGGCTTTGTATAGATTGTATATATCTGCTTATATCGATCTTGTATACTAGCTTTATATCGTTTGCGCATTCCCATTGTATATTGTTCGTGTATATCGCTTTCTATCGATCTTGTATACCCGCTTGATATTGTTGACACAAAACTGCTTATGTCGTTCGTATTTTCCCGATTTATATCGTTTGCCTATACCGGCTTAGTATCGTTCCGGTATACCTCCTTTATAGCATTATGTATTTATGTTCTGCTTTATATCGTTCATACATACCGGCGTTATATAATTCCAGCACACCCGTTTTATATAGTTCTTGCATACACTCTTGATAAGGATTTTGTGTGCCCGCTTTGTATCGTTCGTTTTTACAACAGTGCTATCGTTCATTTATACCAGCTTTCTTACTTCTTATATTATAGATGTATAACTGCGTTGTATTGTTCTCATATGGACGTTTTATAATTTTCGTTTTTTTTTGTGTACCAGCTTTATATTGTTCGTGTCTACACGTTGTATACCGTTTGTATCTATACTTTTTATCTCGTTCGTGTATATTCGCTTGACATCGTAAGTTTATAACCACTTTATATCTTTCTTGTAATCCCGCTGTATATCGTTGGTATATACCCGTTTGACATCGTTCGTTACAATTGGCCTCAAAATTTTTTGTACACCCACTTTATGTAACTCGTTTACATCCGCTTTATATGGTTCTTTTATACCCGCTTTATATCTTACTTGTGTGCGTGCACTGTGTCGTTCGGATATTTCTGCTGCATATCGATTTGTGTGTACGCTTAATTTCGTTCACGTACCCAGCTGTATCTCGGCATGTATATACCCGCTTTCGTGTTTCCGAATTGATATCGTTTGCGTTTACCGGCTTAATATTTTTCCGGTTTACCTTATTTATAGTGTTCGTGTTAAACCGATCAGCTTATTCATTGTATAGCCGTTTAATATCGTTTGCACATACCAGTTCTGTAAAATTGGTGTATATCCGCTTTTTGAGTGTTTGTGTATATCTGATTTTTATCGTTTTATAACCGTTATATATCTTTCTCGTATACTTGCTTTATATCCTTCTGTTTCTGATATACCAGCTTTATATTATTCTAATAAAACCGAATTTATATTGTTCTTGTAAACCAGCTTAAAATCGTTAGTGTATAGCAGCTCGATATTGTTTGTTTATACCCACTTTATATCGTTTTTGCATACCCGCTGTATGTCGTTCTTGTATACCCGCTTTATATAGATCGTGTATACCCGCTTTATATCGCTTGTGTATACCCACTTGATATTGTTGCAACAATCCTCTTAAATAGTTTGTGCACTGCCACTTTATATAGTTCGGGTCATCACGCTTTGTATCGTTCGTGTGCATACTCTTCATATCTTTTTATAAACGTTTTATTGATAAGTTTTCACTCTCTATACCGTTCGCATATAAATGTTGTATGACGATTTTGGATACCATCTTGAAATCGTTCACGTATACCCTCTTTATATCGTTCCTGTATTCTCTATTTATATCTTTCGTGTATATCCGCTTATATCGATTTTGTATACTGGCCTTATATTGTTTACGCGTGCCCTCTTTATATCGTTCGTATTTTCCTTTTTTTATCGTTTGCCTCTGCCGGCTTAATAAAGGTCGTGTATACCTATTTTATGGCGTTTGTGTTCAACCATTACATTTATTTGTTGTATAACCTCTTGAAAGTATTCATTTATACCAGAGTTACATCGTTCTAGAATACTTGCTTAACATCGTTCTTGTATACCCGCTTTATAAGTTCTTTTATTCAATTTATATCATTCGTGCATACCTGATTTTTATCGTTCATGTATACCCGGTTGATATCGTTATATGCGCGGTTTCTTGTTTTCGTGTATACCCGTTTTCCTAAGTGTTTACAAGCGTTATATAGTAAGTGCATCACGGCTTTATATACTTCTTTACACCCACTGATATCGTTTCCTTATACCCTCTTCACATCGTTCAGTATAAAGTTTTATATCCTACTTGTATACTCGCTTTATATTTGTCTTGCATTCCCGATTGATATTGATCTTGTATTCCGCTTGATATTGTATGTATATGCCCAATTTATATTGTTGTTGAATGTCAGCATTATTTTTTACTCGTGTCTACACGTTTTACACCCGTTATAGTACTCCACATGATATGGCTCATTTTAACACGCTTAGTATCGTTGTTGTGTACCCGCGTTTCGTTCGTATACATCTGCTTCATATCGAGATTGTATTCCCGTTCTGCATCGTTCACGTATATCCACTGTATATAGTTTGTGTATAACCACCAGATATCGTTCTTTTATACCATCTTTAAATCGATCTTTCATACCCGCTTGATATCGTTTGTGTTTGCCTGCTTTATAGCAGTCGTGTTAAAAAAATAGCAAAGAAAATCGACCGAACAACATGAACCAAAAGCCAAGGGACAGTTACAAATCCGAATATAGAGAAACACACCGAAAAACAAAAAACATAAAACAAAGAAAGAGATTAACACGAACCCAATAAGAACCATGGTTGCACTCACCTTTGCAAAGATTTTTTGTAGAACCCTTTATATCGTTCGTGTTTACCCGCTTTTTGTCGTTTGTGCTGCATATCCGATTTAAATAGTTTGTACTTTACATGCCCGATTTGTATACAGTCCCTGTAACGTGTAAGGTAACGAAACGTACGATACACAAAAATGATGTACGAACGATGAACGAACGATATACGAACGTCGTACGCACGATATACCAACGATGTACGCACGATGCACGAAACGATATTCGATACGATATACGATGAAAACGGTTATATGGCGTTTATCCTTTTGATAGATCGTATTGTCAATCGTAATGTACATCGTATCGTGCAACGTTTCGTTTATCGTATGGTGCATCGTCTCCTATACCGTCAATGCATGGTTTAATTAAAATTTCTGGTATAAAAAGTTTATTTTTCAGTATTTTAATTCAGTATTGAAGGCATTTACTAGTTTTAAGATACACAATCATTTGAGTAATTTTTAGCATTCATATATAATGATATGCATTTTGTTATGTAACTTCATTGATCAATAAAATTACTGTGACACCTGTTTAAAATATATAAAAAATATAACATAAACCATATTTACATCTCTTAATAAAAGCGTTTACAATCATACGATTGAAAAAGCCAACAAAGTTAAACAATCATGTCTTTATGTCTTAACATGTGTACGCATCTATCATTTAATTCACTTAAACATGCGACTTTCATTTACAATTAGTAACATTATTTCGGTTTTCGATCACTAAACTTTTTCTGTCGCCGTGTGTGTACATGAAAATTGCCTATTTTGTGCTGAGGGTAAATTGATTCAACATAAATCTTAGTTCCTTATCATTAAATGTGTACTTTGTTTATATATAAATTCAAATATTCATAAGTCCTTAATATAAGCTTAAATATTGCTTTGCGGACGTCAAGCAATCCATAAATCAGTCTATCAAATATTCATATTTTCAGCTAAAATAGTATATTCTATAAACTATATTTCTATTCAATAATATTATTGACACATCTTTCTAAAACGATCTTTAACTATATTCACAGACGCGTTTGTTTACAGAACTAAGTGTTAAACTACAAAATTGTTGTCATTATGTTGTTTTTAGATAAAATTATTTTTGTTTCCTTATCTATATCTAATGATTTTTTATATGTATTATGTGGTAAGTAAGTGTGCGTCGCCGCTGGAATTTGCCACATTTTTATATTTTAAATGACAGTCAGGTAATTTTTCGCGATCATCAACGACAAAGATTCAGATTCATCAACTTTATAATTTAATTCATCAATGTGCAGTTATGATTCAAAAGGAAATGTCTTTTAACAAGACACTCTTTCGTCCCTGTTGTAAATATCGGAAAGATGTATGTAGTGTTGGGAATGTAAATTATTCTTTATTGTCGAAAGTATACCAAACTAGCATTAAATCGAACGACAAAAAGAATCACTATCCTGGACAAACATGAATTCAAATCGAGTGCACCACTTCTTTCACCGTCACCGTCACGCGCGAAATAATGCGTAAGAATTTATAACATAAAGGATTCAGTTAGATAACATCTACGGTGATCAATCAATATTAAAACATAACAGTAATGTACTGTGATTTAAGTGAGACGAAAATTATTTTTTTTATATAGATTGTAATTAGCACTGATTCAACAAAACGCAAGACGTATTTCAAAACAATTCCAATCGCCATGATGACTGTTAACAGGTTAATGCGTTGTTAATACACTTAAAGCTCAAAATATTTGCACTAACGTTTACAATTAGTTAAGGTATTCTGAAAAACAATTTGATTTCTTGTTAGAAGTTATAACCCACTTTCAGCACTTTTCAGCAAAGGGGAGGAGGATCAAATTTTTAATACAGAAGGAATCGCGAGAGGAAGACCCCCCATTTTTCGTGAAGGAAAGAGGGAAGAAGTCGAACAGACACTTTTTAGTTAGTTTAGTTCCACCGTATTTGAATACTTCCTCACAGCTCTTTAATAATACAAGACACTAGATGCATTTTGCATTCTAAACACACATTTTTTTTTATTAATTTCAATATAAAACAAACTTTTAAAAATAAGCAAGATACGCGTGAATCGTTATGCACTATAAAGTTAGTTGAAAATACGAAAACGTAATTTTATTGTAATGATTGTTACTATGTATAAACAAATGTTCGTTACGTTTATTGAATGTATGTCAATTGCAATCACAACAGTTAACAGAAGATAACGTGTTCCTTTAAAGTGATTTTATTTCAGTGTAATTTTTATAACAACTTGATTATCTTTTGATTCGGCTTTATTATGAATTATTTTAATGGCTGATGTCTAAACGATAATGAAACCTTTTAACGTTCTATACACAAAAGGCTTAATGAACTTTTGTAGACGGTCTTTGTTAAAAACAATATACAAACAGAAAAGATTGTCCGATCGGGTACAAAGAACGCCTATAGCGTTTAATGTTTGAAAGCAGATCACTAACAGATAACGTCTGCTTACCAAAACAAAGGTTTCTTAATGGTTATGCACATGCCAAAGTGATACAAATACATATTTATGAATTGAATGTAATTTGAAAGAATAGTATTCTCAGACCTAATCCAATGAATAACAACAAAATAATAAAATTGTTAGAGAAATAACAAATATTTAATCTTTCAAAATCTAACAATTATTTACCTCAATGGTATTATCGCTGTTTACCCAATGAGACCATAACAACCAACCTGTTAACCAAAGATATGGCTTTCCTTGCAACAATTAATTTCCTTGTTATCAATTTCATATTGTACTTACTCAGCAGAATTCTTAATCAAATTTGCTACTAACTCAGCAGAATTTTAAATTGTCTTAAGATCAATTAAATTTTTTTTATCTGATTTTACTGAATTATAACAATAATATCAGTATCGTTTAAATACATTGAAATTACATTTAACAAAATTAAAAAAAAATTATAATTGGGATTCTACTTTAAATTTTGAAATTGGATTGAAATGTTGCATTAACAATGTATTTGCATAAAAAAGTCAACACCAGTTTCAAATATGTAATATGTTTTATCTATCCGCTAATTAGACTTCAGTAAAAGTGTCGATAAAAAAAATTAGTAATGGCATTGGTCATTTTATTGAATGTAAATGAAGTACTTGTGTCTGTTCTGTTATGAATACGCCATAACAGTGAATATACTTTAAAGTTTACCGATAATTATATACAAAACATGAAGCTCCGTTACCTTCCATTTGTTCAATGGTACCATCCAGCGAAATGACAGCTACTGTTACACCTGTTTTATTACTAATTAATTTAATGGTTGACGTCTGAACGATAATGATGCCTTTAAACGTTCTATACACAAAATATTTAATGAACTTTTGTGGAAAGTCTTTGTGAAAAACAATATAATAAGAGATAATTATATACACAACAAGATGCTGGTTGCCTGTTATTTGTTCAATATTACCATCAATCAAAATGACCAGGTACTGCTACATCTGTTTTATTATGAATTTATTTAATGGTTGACGTCTGAACGATAATGATGCCTTTAAACGATCTATACACAAAATTCTTAATGAACTTTTGTAGACAGTCTTTGTGAAAAACAATATAAAAACAGATAAGATTGTCCTATCAGGTACAAAGTACGCCCATAGCGTTTAATGTTTCAAAGCATAACACTAACAGATAACATCTGCTTACCAAAACAAAGTTTTCTTAATAGTTATGCAAATGCCAAAGTGTTACACATACATATTTAAATATTGAATTGAATTTAAAAGAATAGCATTCTCATGCCTTACACAATGAATAACAAGAAAATAACAAAAATTGTTAGAGAAATAACAAATATTTAATCTTTCAAATTCTAACTATTAGTTACCTCAATAGTATTATCACTGTTGACCCAATCAGATCATAACAACCAACCTGTTAACCCAAAGATATGGCTTTCCTTGCAACAATTAATTTCCTTGTTATCAACTTCATATTGTACTTACTCAGCAGAATTCTTAATCAAATTTGCTACTAGCTCAGCAGAATTTTTAATTGTCTTAAGATAAGTTAAATTTTTTTTATCTGATTTTACAGAATTATAACAACAATATCAATATCGTTTAAATACATTGAAATTACATTTAACAAACATTATTTTAAAACTGATTATTGGAATTCTATTTTAAATTTTGAAATTGGATTGAAATGTTGCATTAAAAATGTATTTATATCAAACAAAAAGTCAACACCAGTTTCAAATATGTAATATGTTTTATCTATCCGCTAATTAGACTTCAGTAAAAGTGTCGATAAAAAAAATAAGTAATGGCATTGGTCATTTTATTGAATGTAAATGAAGTAAATGTGTCCGTTCTGTTATTATTATGCCATAACAGTGAATATATTTTAAAATTTACCCGATAATTATATACAAAACATGAAGCTCCGCTACCTTTCATTTGTTCAATGGTACCATCAAGCGAAATGACAGGTACTGTTACACCTGTTTTATTACTAATTAATTTAATGGTTGACGTCTGAACGATAATGATGCCTTTAAACGTTATATACACAAAATACTTAATGAACTTTTGTGGAAAGACTTTGTTGAAAAACAATATACTAAGAGATAAGAATTATATACACAACAAGGTGCTGGTTGCCTGTTATTTGTTCAAGATTACCCTCAAGCAAAATGACCAGGTACTGTTACATCTGTTTTATTATGAATTAATTTAATGGCTGACGTCTAAACGATAATGAAGCCTTTTAACGTTCTATACACAAAAATCTTAATGAACTTTTGTAGACAGTCTTTGTGAAAAACAATATACAAATAGATAAGATTGTCCGATCAGGTACAAAGTACGCCCATAGCGTTTAATGTTTGAAAGCATAACACTAACAGATAACATCTGCTTACCAAAACAAAGGTTTCTTAATGGTAATGCACATGCCAAAGTGTTACACATACATATTTATGAAGTGAATTGAATTTGAAAGAATAGTATTCTCATACATAACCCAATGAATAACAACAAAATAATAAAATTGTTAGAGAAATAACACATATTTAATCTTTCAAAATCGAACAATTAATTGCATCTCAATGGTATCATCACTGTTGACCCAAACAGATCATAATAACCAACCTGTTACCCCAAAGATATGGCTTTCCTTGCAACAATTAATTTCCTTGTTTTCAACTTCATATTGTACTTACTCAGCAGAATTCTTAAGCAAGAACAACAAAATAATAAAATTTTTAGAGAAATAACAAATATTTAATCTTACAAAATCTAACAATTAGCTATTTTACTGATATTATCACTGTTATCAACCCCATGATATGGCTGTAATATATACAAGTCCTTTCCTTGCAATAATTGATTTCCTTGTTTTCAAATTCATATTGTAATTACTCAGTAGAATTTTTAATCAAATAATTGAGTCAGTTTTATTCGATAAAGTGTGCCCGTTACTTTGTTCTGTGGCATTTTACCGTTATATTGTTTAATTTTACTTTTAATATAGACAATGAAAAAATACATTTTTAAATTTTATTGTTTTGTCTAAAGAACACAATAGGGTTTTAATTACTTGGAACCAATTATACTAAAACCGATTGGTATGCATCATATCCGCATGAAACACTATTTATTGCTTCTGAACCGTATAAATTCTTTATACAATTCTTGTTTACAATCTCTAATTCAATATATTATAAAGCTGTATCAAGCTTAATCCCTGATTTTGCTAGTTACAGTCTTAAACGAGTTAATATAAGGAAAGAGGATAAAAAACAAATTTAATATCAGAAATAATTGAAATATTAAATTACTCCAGATTTAAAAGATCGATCAGTTCCTATCTAGTTTATAACTATGCCACACCATTGCAACCAAAATCTGCACCTTCAGCATTTCAGTGTATCAATGATTTAAAGTCCAAATCTCCCGACTGCACCTTTGCAACTTAAAATATATTCCTGCTGGCCACTTCTTAAACAAAAGTGCAAGCTTAAGAAAGTAGTAAAGAAAACCGACCGAACAACAAGAGCCAAAAGCCAAGGGACAGTTACAAATCTGGATATAGACAAACACAACACAAAAACCTACAACATAAAATACAGAAAGAGAGTAGCCCGAACCCCCAAAAAACCATGGGTGCACTGAGGTGCTCCGGACGAGTAAGCAGTGCCTGCCTCTAGTTAGACACCGGTCGAGTTACTCATTGTATTGTCCAGGGATGCTCTAAGATCTTAAATGCTCTATTGGGTTGAGATCTAGACTTCTTGCAGGCCACGGAAGAGTGGTGACAGCTTCGTTCTCCAGATATGCCCTTACTGCCCTGGAACGGTGAGGTGTAGCGTTGTCATCCATGTAAACAGGCCTTGACTCTTACGGTTGGCTTTCAAAATGAGGTACAACTACAGGTGTAAGCACGTCACGGGTGTACTTTTCGACATTAAGGTTGCCATTGATATTACTAGATCCAGTTTGCAATCATTTGAGCCCCCATCGAAAGGCACTGTTTTAACAACGTTTCTTGGCGTGTAAGATGGGTTTTGATGCCTCTAAACACGGGTTCGCCCATCAGTTACTTTGAGTAAAAATCGGCTCTCATCTGAGCAGTGTATTCGTCGCATGGTTCTAAAGTTCCAATGTTGTCTTGCTCTGCACCAGGCCAACCTGTCTCTGTGATGGCGATCACCAAGCATTGAGCTTTTAGTGACTCTTCTTGACTACAATCCTGCAGCTTTAAGACGATTTCGTACTGTTCTGACAGATTACGACCAAGTAACGATTGTTTCTTGAGACAGGTGCCTGCTGCAAACGGATTTTGCCTAACCAATCTACCAAGGCTCAGATCTTAACGTTGGGTTTTCACAGATAATCGACAAGATCGGGAACAGTCTTTAATATCTTGCATGGCAGCGTGTTTTCTGTTAAAGCGACAAATGCCTATATTGATAGCCACGATGACGTCCTATTGCCGTGCAAGAAAATCCAGTGGAATACATGCCGATGATTTGTCATCTCTCTGCTTCTGATATCCGCCTCCTTGCCCTTCTTACTTTAAATGATTTTGCAATTTTGAAATTCGGGATTCAAATACCGATATGTTGCACGAAAAATAGTGCACTTTGGACGTGATGAAGGGAGCAAGCTTCATGTGGACAGAAAACAGCGGTTGATTAAAATTTTACACCTGAACGCTCATATCATTTTAATTATACATTAAAGGATTAATAATGACCGAAATCATCAAAATTAAAATTTATTTACAACAAACAAAAAACAAAAATATTCGGGGTTCCTAACTCTGTATATTTGTATGTATAATTTAAAACTAAAAAATAGTAAAATCAGTCGAGCAAAATAATAATAATCTTACGATCCTTTCAACGTGACAATATTCACTATCATGGTTGTTTTGTTCTAAAAATTAGCTACGAAATTAAGCTTGACCATAACGAATTATTGCGATGCGGGCATACAGAACACACAATTTAATACCGAAATAGACAAGTCAACTCTATTTTAAAACACATAACAGATATGTAGTATGACAAGTAGAGGATTGCCTTAAAATATTCAAGTCATTAAAACCTAATATTGATATGTAAGGAACATTTTGAATTGTATCTAACAGTAAGCGTGATATGCGATAAAGACATTTGTACATTGCAGAAACAACAGAAACATATTCATCTACGTCATATTTAGACTTACACCTCGAATATGACATCATTTTAACACAAGCATTTACAACATAATAGACGATTTTAATTTCTAAATTATAAAGTGACAGTTTCAAATTCGGATATAGACAAACGCAACACAAACAACAACAACAACAACAACAAAACAAGAAGGAGAGTAACCCGAACCCAATAAAAACCATGGGTGCACTCATGTGCTCTAGACGAGTGAGCAGTGCCTGCCTCTAATTAGACACCCGTCGAGTTAGTGATTGTCATGACTAGGGAAAAGTCAAATCCAGGAATAGGAAACACTACCTATGACTCAGCAAAATTGTCAGATCGTATTTGAGACACTTATTTCCCATAATTAAGCCATGGTGACGACCATAGGACTTCTGGAGAGATAACATCAATCTAGGTACAACACACCCTTGTTTATGTAGTTTAAGGGTCAACATCATAATCTTACATAATCTTAAAGCATTTTCCCTGTCAGCAACAATACATCAATCAATTGAGCTACCAAAGATCCGGGATTTCCTCGAGATACACAAGCTTTTTCTCCAATAAAAACTTAGCTGGAAAATGTTTAAAATTGTTAAAAGTGGCGTTAAACACCATTCAACCAAACGCAAACAAATTAATCAAGAAACAAATATACAACATGCGCATACCGTTGCACAAATATCGTCAAAAATCAAATGTCAAGGTTATAAAATACATTGCACTAGACCAATTTTTCTTGTAATCATTTAAGTTTGAATAAAAATACTATAAATATACTAATAAAAATACTAGAGATTTGAATAATTACGAATTTGTTAACGAACGTAAGCACAACATGACACCTCGGTCATAAAAAATAACGGTCTAAAGGGGAAATACATTTATATATAGGAACATCAATATTGTTCTTGATTATCGGTTTAATTTTTTAAAGGGAAATGGCACAAGAAAAGTGTGGCTAATAAAATAAATGAAAAATACATATATACGATATGATACACATATAAATGAATCCCATTTAACCGGAACCTGCGTTAACGGTATAGGCATAAGCTAATTCAAATTAAAGGACATTCAAGATTTGAAAGTCATATCATGTGGTACATGATGTGACACATAATATCACTCGTTTGAAATGCAAACATCACCATATATCTAGTTGAATTAACGAATTAAGTATTAATAGGTCACATGACATTTCTACTTGCACACCCACTTTACTTCTCAAAGATAAGATTCGTGTAAAGAAAATATCACAATGCCTTAATATTTCAAATGTCAGACACGCACCCAAACAAGACTCGTCTGTGGCGCTCAACCCAAAGCATATTTCAAATACAGTTAGGAAAGTGTTATGGGTACAACTATTATTAATTTCATTAAGTGTGATCTTTATATAGATTTATTTGGCAATTAACATTATTGTATTTGTGTTCTTTTTTAAGACATAATAAGATCAATTTCAAATAAAACTTTAAAATAGTTCAAGACGTTCATTTCTTTCAGACTTTTTATAACATGTCCATATATAATGTTATTATCATGGTCGTGTAACATGATCTGAAATAAATAGCCAGGTCAACAAATAAACATTAAAGTAGGTAATTTAAATTCATTTCTATAAAATCACTTTGCATGGTCTAGATCGTACAATCCAGTTGATCTAATGTGTATTAACAATTTGCGAAGAAACGAATTTTAATGTGGACGAAACAAATAGGAACATTTTGGAATACCATTTATTCAATGCGGGATGTTTTAAATTATGGCAGAATTTCAATTAAGTTAACTTGTAATATCTTCTGTCATCTCTGTCACTTAAGGAATTAATGCACGTAATTAAATTTTGCCTGTGTATTTGTATTTTGATGGATTATTATATGTCCCTGCAGAAAGGGGTAAGTGTTTTTAATTGTTTCATAGTGTCTATTTTAATCATTTCTTAACTAAGGATCCAAATACGTTATATATCACGACACAGTTATAACAAAAATGTTATATTAGAGGTCACGTCAATATGTTAGTACAAATAATTACTAGCAAAGTGACTGCTTACTGCAATGTAATTTACATGTGTTTAAGAACATACGTTACATTATTCGTTGCATGTACACCATCGTTATATCCATCAAATGTAAATCTTAAACCCAATGCAAAATACAAAATTAACTGTGCTAGTTGATTGGATACCTTATATCGTAATGATAACTTTAGATAATTTTGTCAACACAGGCTGTACTCCATTTGATGGCATGGAAGAAGAAAACTCGGCACTGAATTGAAAATGCCATTTATTACTTAAATGACCAAAACATAATACAAAAATCATAAAACATATTTACATACAAATAGAACAAATGTTACTACTATAATGAGGAACCCAACCCACCAAATATATTATTCGCCACCGTTTTTGGCGCAAACATTTTTCAGACCATAATCTCCCAATCCTCGCTTGTGTTGAAATAAAGAGATAAAAGCACGATAAAACCTGGTAATTGGGGTGAATTAAGAACTTGTTATTGTTGATATATACTTGACCGGAACAAAACGAACATTTGTGTCAACATACATCAAATTGATTATAGCTGTACAGTTTTCCCCACTGTCAGGAAAATGGATACAATCTTGACACTACTTTCTCTAATGTTCACCACTTAATTATTACCTCTACAGATTTTATGAGCAAATCATGACAAAACTTTCTCTTAAATGACCACTAATTACTTGTGCCACAGATTTTCAATGTGTTTCTAGTATGTAATTAACATACAATTCTGTTATTGAATGTAATTCTAGAGTTCAAACCTTTGTCGACACATCAATGTCAACACCACCTGTTGGGAGATACCAAAGGGGAGGTAATAGAAGCTATGACTGCTAAACCTATTTAAAAGAAATTATCTCTTCTTGACTAGAAATAACATGAAATATCCTGTTTGATCAAAATTATTTATATATATATATCAAAAATAAACCTATATGTATCGTTGCATAATCTTCTAGACTTGTATATTATGACTTCCATAGTGTCCTGTCTGTAATTGTTTTGTCAGGTATGTCTAGTGATTTATTGTCCTGCGTTTGGTTTGATGCTTATATTATGAATTAGGTGTAAGGATAGTCTTGTCTTATATGAGATGTATGTTTAAAGATAACATTGAATTCAAGAAACACATTGACATTACTTCAGGACTTGCAACACGTGCGCATAACCATCATGGCGACATTAAATGTTATACAGTCTGTTGAGTGTGACACATTTTTGCCACATCTTGAAGTACAACACTTTGCATAACCCAAAATTAAAAGTATGTATTACAATGGACTATACGTTACAGGGTTAATTGTGTAGTTTCTAAATACAGAGCTGTTCGTTTAACTATTTGTCATAGAACAATAATGTATCTTATGTTTCTTTCAAATGGGTATTTAGTTAGTGGCAATACCTAATTTGATATTTCAAATCCATTATATCTAAGCCTCAGTCTTTGTAGGGTAAAAATAAGCAAAAACTCAGACCGAATAACAGGCAGCAAAAGTCAATGAACTAATAAAAATAGGTTTTAACTGAACATAACCCGAACCCGAAAACAAAAATTCAAAAATAGAAAGAAAGTAACCCTAACAAAACAAAAATATACCAGAACTAAAAAAATCATTCTCCACAATTTCTGTATTACATAAAAAGTTTTTAGATTCACTTGTTATTCTGAATTTTTTAGATCGTTATGTCGTTTAAGTATACCTGCTTGATATCGTTCAATTATACCAGTGTGATACCGTTCAAGTATACCCGCTTGATATCGTTCTTGTTTACCCGCTTTAAATCGTTCGTGAATATTGCCTTATATCGTTCATATATACCGGCTTTATTTCGTTCTTGTTTACTCGCTTTAAATCCTTTACGAAAATCAACTTATATCGTTCGTAAAAATTCGCTTTAAATACTAGTAGTTGTTGTAAAACGACTTTATTTAAGTTCGTGTATACACGTTTTATCTTCGCCCGAGTACATCCGCTTTATATCCTTCATACATATCTTTTATATCGTTCTTATATTGCCGTGTATAGCCACGTTATACTGTTCTTTGATACTCGCTTGTTATCCTTTCTTTATAGCTATTATATATCGTTCTCGTATACAAGCTTTAGATCCTTCTGATATACCCTCTTTTTGTTGTTCTTGTATGCCCAAGTTATATTATTTTTGTAAACCAGCTTAAAATCTGTCGTGTATATCGCTTGATATTGTTCCCTTATGAACACTTTGTATCTTTTTTTGCATACCCACTGTGTGCCGTTCTCGATAAAATCGATTTTGAATACTATCCTGATATCGTTCACGTATACCCTCTTGATATCGTTCCTGTATACTCTCTTTATATCTTTCGTGTATAACTGCTTATATCGATTTTGCATACTCGCTTTATATTGTTTACGGTACCCTCTTTATATCGTTCATATTTTCCGGATTTATATTGTTTGACTATGCCTGCTTAATATAAGTCGTGTATACCTCCTTTTATAGCGTCTGTGTTAGACCATTATATTTATTTATTGTATAACATCTGTATAGCATTCATGTATACCAGCGTTACATCGTTCTAGAATACTTGATTAACATCGTTCTTGTATGGCCGCTTTATAAGTTCTTTTAAGCTCAATTTATATCGTTCATGTATCCCGCTACATATCATCCGTGTATACCAGGATTTGATTGTTCGTGTATGCTCGGTTGATATCGTTCTATACGCGGTTTCTTGTTTTCGTTTATACCCGTTTTCCTAAGTTCGTGTTCACAAGCATTATATAGTATATACTTCTGTTCACCCGGTTGATATCGTTTCCTTATACCCTCTTCACATTGTTCAATATAAAGCTTTATATCCTACTTGTATATTCGCTTTATATTTGTCGTGCATGCCCGATTTATATTGCTCTTGTATTCTGGTTTATATTGTATTTCTATGCCCAATTTATATTGTTCTTGAATGTCAGCATTATTTTACTCGTGCCGATTACAGACGATATAGTACATCAACTTGATATGGTTCATTTTAACCCGCTTTATATCGTTGTTGTGTCCCCGCGTTGTTTCGATCGTATACATCTGCTTAATATCGAGTTTATATTCCAGCTCTGCATCGTGCACGTAAATCCACTGTATATCGTTTGTGCATACACACTATACATTGTTCTTGTATACCCGCTTGATATCGATCTTGTATACCCGGTTGATATCGTTCGTGTTTACCTGCTTTATAGCAGTCGTGTCTAAAAAATATCAAAGAAAATTCACCGAACAACAAGAACCAAAAGCAAAGGGTCAGTTACAAATCCGAATATAGAAAAACACAAAACAAAAACCAAAATCATAAAACACAGAAAGAGAGTAATACGAACCCAATAAGAACCATGGGTGCACTCACCGTTGCATAGATTTCTTGTAGAACCCTTTTATATCGTTCGTGCTTACCCGCATTTTGTCGTTTGTGCTGCACATTCGATTTATATAGTTTGTACTTTATATGCCCGATTTATATTGTTCTTGTACACAGTCCATGTAAGTTAACAAAACGCACGATGCACGAACGATGTACGAACGATGAACGGACGATATAAGAACGTTGTACGCACGATGTGCGAACGATGTACGCGCGATACAGGAAACGATACTTGATACGATATACGATGGAAACGGTGAGACGGCGTTTATCCTTTTGATAGTTCTATCGTCTATCGTATTGTATATCGTATCGTGCAACGTTTCGTTTATCGTATGGTGCATCGTCTGCTTTACCGTCAATGCATGGTTTAATGATTATTTTTGGTATAAATAGTTTATTTTTCAGTATTTTACGTCAGTATTGAAGGGATTTACTAGTTTTCCTAGATACATAATAATTTAAAAGGTACTTAATTGATATCAGAGCACAATCATTTGAGTAAATTTTACCATTCGTACATAACGCTATAGAAAACGATACACGATATGCGCATGATGTACGCACGATGTACGGACTATGTACGAACGATGTACGGACTATGTACGATAAACGGACAATGCATGATGTACGAACGATCAAATCGTTAACTTGTACGTTCCAGGGACTGTTCCAGTTTTATGTATTTCATGTATTTATATCGTTTCATTATGCTCTTTTTATATCGTCAGTGTCTATAGGTTTTTATCGTTAGTGTCTACACGTTTTCTATCGTTTTGTATACGCCTGATTTCGTTCGTTTATGTCCACTTCATATTGCAATTGTATACCAGCTTTATATCATTCGTGTATATCCGGCTATGTCTAGTGATTTATTGTCCTGCGTTTGGTTTGATGCTTATATTATGAATTAGGTGTAAGGATCGTCTTATGAGATGTATGTTTAAAGATAACGTTGAATTCAAGAAACACATTGACATTACTTCAGGATATGCAACACGTGCGCATAACCATCATGTCGACATTAAATGTTATACATTCTGTTGAGTGTGACACATTTTTACCACATCTTGAAGTACAACACTTTGTATAACCCAAAACAAAAAGTATGTATTACAATGGACTATCCATTACAGTGTTAATTGCGTAGTTTCTAAATACGGAGCTGTTCGTTTAACTATTTGTAATGGAACAATAATGTATCTGATGTGTCTTTTAAATGGGTATTTAGTTAGTGGCAATACTTAAGTTGATATTTCAAATCCATCATATCTAAACCTCAGTCTTAGTAGAGGAAAAATAAGCAAAAACTCAGACCAAATAACAGGCAGCAAAAGTCAAGGAACTAATAAAAATAGGTTTTACCTGAACATAACCCGAACCTGAAAACAAAAATTCAAAAACAGAAAGAAAGTTACCCTTACCAAACTAAAATATACGAGAACTAAAAAAAAAACCATTCTCCACAATTTCTGAATTACATAAAAAGTTTTTAGATTGATTTGTTATTCTGAATTTTTTAAAGCGTTATATAGTTTAAGTATACCTGCTTGATATCGTTCAATTATACCTGTGTTATATCGTTCAAGTATACCCGCTTGATATCGTTCTTGTTTACCCGCTTTAAATCGTTCGTGAATATTGCCTGAGTATCATCCGTGTATACCCGCTTTTTATCGTTCGTGTATACTTGGTTGATATAGTTCTATGCCCGATTTTTTATTTATATCCTACTTGTACACCCGATTTATATTGTTCTTGTATGCCGAATTTAGATTGCTCTTATATTCTGCTTTATATTATATTTCTATGCCAAATTTATATTGTTCTTAAATGTCAGCACTGTTTTACATAGCTATGTGTCTTTACTCGTTATATCGTTAGAGTACTTCCACTCTATATGGTTCGTTTTAACCCGCGTCGAGTTGTTTCGTTCGTATGCATCTTCTTTATATTGAGTTTGTATACCCGTTCTGCATCGTTCACATATAACCACTGTAAATCATTTGGGTACATCCGCTTGATATCGTTCTTTTATACCCGCTTGATATCGATCTTATATACTCGCTTAATATCGTTCTTGTATTCCCAATTGGTATCATTCGTGCTTTAGAGCAGTCGTTTCTAACCGTTGCATATATTGCTTGTATAACCCTTTTATATCGTTCATTTTAACAACATTGTGTCGTGTATACATATCCGATTGATATAGTTTGTACATTCCATCCTGATATCGTTCCTTTTACCGTACATGGCTGATTGATATTGTTCTTGTATACCAGGTTTGTATTGCATTTATATAATTTTGCGTGTTTATGATTGGTCTATTGGCTAAAACAACGTTCGGGTTACGATAAAACGCAACAGTACTAAAATTAAATATAATGTTTGTACGCTGCATGATTCCGCTGCATAGTAGTCAAGCGGAAACCGATATTGACCTGCTTTTTATGTTTAACCAAACAGAAAAGCTGTCTTAATAAATTCATTCGTCCAATCAAATCGATTGAATTAAGTGGGCACAATTCATTGACGTCAGCTATACATACATCGTGCGTGTCAACAACAAATGGATGAAAAGTCGGTTCTGAGATAAATTGATTCATTTAAACTCTTCTCCATATTTGAAACTGTAATTTCAGGATTATCAGCAAATTGATATCAAAATGCAGCATTAAATTAAAATAATAAGGGTAACTAGAATTACAAAATGTAAGCAGGTGCTCCAGTAAAAAGGCATCCACAGTTTTTCTGATCAAATGAGATGGTGGTTTTATTCATGTAATAATATGCAATTATAGTCTTTTGTAGAGGTCGATATCACTTTAAATAGAATCAAATATTAATATTGACCGAAGCCAAAGGTTGAGGTTAACATTTATGTTTGAGTCTATTCCAACTCTAAAGACACTAATAATCAGACAGAGGAATTATTTTTGTCTCATTTGCAATAAAATCAATATTTTGGTATGAAATTCATGTAATTGCATTGAAATCATGTTTTCTCATTAACATATTACCTTTATAGTCTTTACTTTTTAATGCTGAAAGTAAAATAATAGTTTTTAGTTTATCATAATCATAACCAAAACAAAACAACAAAAAATAAAACCACCCCCCCGAAAAAACCCCCCAAAAAATTAAAAGTAAAACCACATGACATTGTGATAGAAAAAGATAGTCAATATTGATTTTAATCAAACAATGTCAGTATAAAGCCACGTGACAACAACGTGATCGAAACAGGTAGTCAATATTGATTTTAATTAAACACTGTCAGAATAAATGGTCCGGAGTTTTAACTGGTCTTGACCAATAGAAACCAATTTAAAAACTCATAATGTAATAAAAAACATAACGATTTTGATATACGGTCTCTATCAGGATTCATCAGCCTTAAAGCTCAGTGAATATTATATTTTCTCTGGCTGATAAATCCTGATAGTGACCTATATCATAGTCATTAACTGTACAATGTTATTCATGTATTCCTGCTATATATCTTTCCATTATTCCCGTTTTATATCGTTAGTGTCTACATGTTTTCATCGTTGATGTCTACACGCTTGATATCATTTTGTATCCGAATAATTTCGTTCGTTTTTGCCCGCTATATATTTTAACTGTACACCCGCTTTGTATCGTTCGTGTATATCCGGTTTTATGAATCTTCTTTTTCTGCCTGATATCTTTCGCTTATACAAGGATTATATCGTTCGCATATACCCCTTTTTATCGTTCGTTTGTACTCTCTTGATAAAGACATTGTACAACAATTTTATGATACACATATAGATAGTTCGTATACGTCTTTGTCATTTGCTAAACATTTTTGGTCGAAATTGGGTAATAAAGACTTTAACACTGTCAGTCCCTAACTACCCAATACCTTGTTGGTGGAAACTCTTGAATAATATGTGTAAAATTATTATAACGATTACAGTACAACGTGAGCATCTTCAGAAACATACCTTAGATTTCATATCATGATTCAGTTTCTTTTGTTTTTGTTCAAAAGCGATATGTCCGTAGTTATTATTCAGAAAATGGTGTATAAACCAAGATTTGCAATCTTGACTTAACTTTCGACTATGATTGTTTGGTCGGTGTCCATTCTTTAATTTTAAGCCTTATATCGTATGTGTGAATGAACAAAGTGTCTTTTTAGTTACATTTCTCGGCCTCGGTGGCCTAAGGAATAAGGCATATAATCATGTTCTTATGCACACGTGGTCTGTTAACATAGGGGTAGGGTTAGAGTCTTTGTACTCCTACTTCCCCCCTCCCCAATAAAAACTGGAATCCATGATATAGCTGAAAAACTGCTAAAAATGTCTAATAAAGAACGCTCAAACAAATAAGAAATAAATATAATCCTTTTCAAGACGTCAATTCATATTGGCATAATGCACCCATAAAAGGTATAACATTACTATTTTCGCGTTCGTTTTTCGTTGTTTCGTATTTCGTTTTACGTTTGAAAGACCGTTTGTTGATGGCATAATTTGCGAATACACGTACAAGGTAAATTTTGCCAAACGTGATAATAAAATATAACTTGTAGCGTTTGAGTACCCTGACATCAGTGTGAACTTATTGTGAAATTAATCCTGACTCCTAAAAGTACATACATGTTTTTTATAGGATAATCCATTGATTAAATAATCAGAGTGATTATATTTGCAATATTTACGATGCTTAATTGATAAATTTGTTTGTTACATGTACATTGGCTATTAATTTACATATCACTGAAAACTTTGGTACTTTTTGAATATTCTTGAGCATTACTTTTACCGACGTCGTTAAGGAATTCTTTGTGACGTCATGTGCTTTATATCATTTATATATATACCAGCATTATATCGTTCTAGCATACCCTCTTAACATCGTTCTTTTATATAGAATATAAAACTGAACCTAAGATATCATTTTGTCATCAGTAGTATTATAATACCGCTGACTTTACAATACAATTTTGCAGGTATGGGAGCGTGGAATTTTTATCTCACCCACGGATACAAATAGGTACCACACTGTGTCATTAGTGAGACAGTGATGATCACTATCACAATCTTCTTTCACATTCAGGGCTATCTACATGTATATTTAAGGTAGCATTTTCATTTATCAACTCTTGTATCATTCCCATATGCCAAGTATATCTATTTTTGAAAGTGATGTTAATTTAGGAGCAATCTTAATTTTATTCAACATTTATACTGAAATTGTTTTGTAAATTATACGTATTTATTCATGCTATTTTTATTATATATGCAATATGACATGTGAATAGCAAAATTCAAAAATAGATTAAAGTGTAATATCAGTTACACTGCAGATATGATGCACGTTGATAAACACAACAGTTATATTGCCGTCACTGTTAGGTCACTTCGCACCATTTAAACCATGCGTAATCACAATTGTTGGTACAAGAATGATTTACTAAGAATGGGGGCAGCCACGCAAACTCTAATGAAAACTAAATATTGCTTATAATGATAATGTCGCTAAATACAACGTCTATTTGAACACTTTATTGGGTAGTACTTAATGTGAAGTTTGTAATATAATTAGTCGCAGATAATGTAGATGTATATAATTTAAATTACAGGCACACACGATGTATTTCGTGTCAAATGCCAACTAATAGATGGTATCGGTTCAAAGTATGGTCACCTGATAATGTATGAATAGGTAGTACCGTGCAAACTTAAGGTCACCTCGGAACGTCAATTTTGACTGGATTGACAAAGAAGTCACTGTGAAGTCATGAATGTCATTGGTAACGCCTTAATTGGCATATGTATAGAATGTTCGTGACATCAAGAAAGCACGCTGTAAATACGATCTAAGGAATGGAGTGGCGGAATGACGGTGAACGTCGTCAATCATTCAAGGTGAGAGATAACGTACTCAACGAAAGTCAATGATATAATGTGATAACAAAAAAAATATAATATAATAGTATAGGGTCATTGCATGAATATTGGGAAATATTGTCCCTCGCAAGTTGCTATATTGCACTCGCAAGCTCGTGCAATATAGCATCTTGCGAGCGACAATGTTTCCCGGGTTATTCGTACAATTACCCTTTTATTATATAGTACTAATTTTTTGAGTGCTTTTAAGTGATTATTCATTACCTTTTGCTATTATGTAATATTTAACTAGGTAAAATATGACCATATTTTTCAAATGGTCAATATTTTGTTTACAGTCGATTTTGTCTTTTGTTGGTCTATGAATTCTTTTACTTTACTTCCGTCAACAATCGAATTCACTTTTATTTGTTCAGTTTCAAGCGGTTGTGCTAAATCCCCACTCGATAGCAGATAATGTTTTGATTTCGATATAGATCAATACAGAAAGGTCTGTACTAGACTTATTTCAGGGCATTTACTGAAATAGTATGAAGAATTTAACAGTATGTTTGTAGCTGGACACATTAAACCAATCAATACGTTACTGTTTTTAAATAAAACAAGAAAGTAGAAGAATATAATTAAGATGAGGAAAAGGCAAACACAAAATATGTATAAGCACTTTCCGAACACACTGACGTATATTTCAAGGTCATGGTACGTGAAATAAAAATATTTCCTTGATATGACACAAACCAAAATACAGTATCATTTACACCATCACTTTGTTATCTCAAACTCGGTTGACTCGATACTTCCGTTATATCCATACAATGTTTCAGTTCAAGTATTGTTTCCATCTCTACACAAGAATTCGTCCTCTAATGAGTTGACAAGTTATAACATAAAAAATTATTGGATGCACATTTTACTGAGAGAATTTGTTTTGATTAATTTCACGGCATGGGATAGAACATTATTTGCACTTGCGCATTGGCAATTCCAACTTCTACGTGAACGTCATTAAGAAGTCAGGTTGCCAGTTTTAATAAATTTTTTTAAAATCTTGTGCACTAATACACTTATTCATTTGTGAGATACTTGCTAACATGCGTTTCTCCTTCGATTGTTTTATTAGAAAGACATTACTATCGTTTTACATTGTTTCAATTTAATTTGAATTCTTTAATTGCTTCTGACTTAAATAAAAAGTCATGGGAGCATAGTAATCTATGTAACTACAATGTACTACACTTAACCCTTTCTGGGCTTCAAAGTATTCTATTTTACAAAACCGCAAAAGGTAATTGTTTTGTTAAAAAACCCCACTTTTTTAAGGTTAAGAAGAATGAGTACTTTGAAAAATTGTTACAATGAACAGCATGGAAGGACCCCTTACGGTACTTGATACGCCATAGCGGGATAAAAGTATTGACTTAATAGAATATGGATTCATATACATATGTTTATCCTGTATGAGTTTATTTTGCTCGCCAAAAGCCACACTCTACATATTTGAGTGCGTACGTATGATTAAAGTTGTTAGAACGGCAACAAATAAGGGTGCTGGCTCTTTAAAATCAAACATTACAAAACAGTACAACTCTAAGATACTGCTGTCAACAACAAGATTATAAGTAGGACTTCAGCAAGGTGTGATCGGGTCTATTTTAACAAGGATTGAAATTGCGTATGCCGATGGTCAGGTTTTCTCAGCAGATTTCTTAATACACTATTAAGCTGTAGAAGTCATGGTATCTATGTACTGAACATATCGTGTAAATTCATTCAAAGAGTGCAAAATTAAAACTAACAAACTGATAATTTAACAGGAGGCAAATAGGTTTTCTACTATTATCTTGCATTTTAGAAATTTAAAGTGTTTTTGAATGCTTTTATTTGCATACAATAACCTTCAATGTGAAACCAATGTTCCTATATTACTGACTAAAAACATATAATCATTTACAATCACAATACAAACCATACTATGTTACAAGGACCTTTACAGCAGGTAAATAACTCACATAGAAACACACGAGCATTGTAAATCTTGGTTTTAGAAAATATAAAATATTTGATTTTTTTTTATGTCAGTAATTGATTATCAATTTTTTTCCAGTTTTACACAATTCAGAAGAAGGAATAACTAAACACCAGAGAACAAGTTTCATGACAACGCTATAATCACAGTAAAGAGGTTGGTAGATATCATTTTGCTTACAACATGAGTTCGTGATGACACAATATTATCAATGTACTTGTAATATGATTTATAGAATTTCTGAATTCCATTCGTAATAATAAAGATGAGACAATGAATGAGACTAATTGTATATTAATTTGTCAACAAAAGAGGCGAATAATTTTTCACAATGTATGTTAAAGTATTGCCATGTTAAGATAACTTATACGACTTGTGAGCAGCGTCTGAAATGTGTAAATTTACGTGAAGCCGTCTATCACAGCTACAATTGATAAATGTGTTTATAATTTACTAAACAGTAAAATATACAGTGTGTTATTAAAAAGATTCAAAGTGTGTATAATGGCTTACATATACTAATATTACATAATACACACGTGTAAAGTATCTGCAATCAAGATAAGAAAAAGCATCAAGGTCAAGACCACGAGAGACATTATGCTAGACCTCAAGTAAATATGCACAAATGGTTAAAAATTGGGATATTGAGTTTCATTGTTTGACGATGGTTTTGTTATTCGTGTCATTTTGTCTTTAATTTTTTTGTTATTTATCATCTTTAATTTGTTTTACCAGAGGATGTTTGCGCTACTGATGCGTAGAACAGATTCTACTACTGTTGTCCATATCGCACCAATTAAAGTTTTTCTTTGCTATTTTTATCTTGTCTTGTTTACTAACAAATTTTAATGATAATGTATTGAATCTAGTTAACAATGATGGATTCTGCATAGTTGTATTTGAATATGCAAGTAAAAGGTACGACGCCTTGTAACATAATGTAATTCCACGACAGTATCATATCAGCAAACATACATACAAGATAATACTACTTTAAATTACAAAGGGAGAATAATGTTATATAATCATTAACTATAATCTTGCGCTGAATTTACTACTCTAATATAATATGAGTTTCATACGAAAGTTATAGCACGCAACGGAAGCTCCACAATGCGACAGTAAGACCAGTGAATCCTTGTTAAATAAATGTAGAGTGAAGCACTCCTTGCCAAAAAATAGACTCGAACTGAGACCACTAAAGTTGAAAACAACAGTTTTGTTTATCTAGGTTTATCTAAAAAGCGTTCTTCTCCTCCTAGATTTCTAGGAAAATAAAAACACAGTCGGCATTGATTTTGACCTTTTGATATTTATTATGAACGATTTTTTCCATCATTCTACCAGCTATATCTTGGCGTCCAGTTTTTATTGAGAAGTACCCAGAGAAGATAACGTCATTAACAATACTTAAATTATATTGTGTGTGTGTTGCTAGTACATGCAATGCTTGCTTTTTTAGGTTAATGCAATAAGAAGAAAAGGATAAATAATTTCAAAATAGTAATTTTCACGACAGCTTTACGAATACTGTGGATCCTTTCGATAGCACCAACTAGCGACTGTGATACGATTAAACGTATAATGATAGTATCGTTCTTAACTGCATTTGTTATAGCTTTGATTCGTATAATATATATATTAGATGTGGAAAAATTGTGAACCGGATTAAATGGATTTGTATAAACACATTCACTAAGGTTTTTTAATAAATGTAGAAGGTATGTATGTTTTTAAGTTGTAGTTGCATGAATTATTTGAAATCTAATTTTTAAGTGAAATTCTCAAAAGATACATTGATAGGTCTGTTTACCGTGTTTTCACGTCATTTCAGCATGTTATTTCTATCATGTCATTACGGGTGACGTACAGAAATTTAGCATGCACCTTCTGGCAAAACGATGCATGTAATATCAGAAGATGCACTTCATATTACCGTTCATCTGCGATGTAGACTAGATTTGAACAGATTGTATAGCATGTTGAATAAAAAAGCCTCCTAAATACGAAAGATATCGATAAAAAAACCGACCGAACAAAAAGAGACGAAAGTCAATGGCCAATTACAAATCCGGATATATTATATTTACTTTTGAATAACTGAACAACTTTTAAACAAAATAGAATCTCGCATGCTCTTAAAACATTACTTCTATGACAAATAAGCTGAAACGGGATAATTCGAGAAGCAAAAAAATATATAATATATGAGGAAATAACAGTAATAGTGTATAGAAAATTTTGTTTTATGAATTATGGTATGTTCTTTCTGTAGGTTTAGCAAATAATCAATTATTAAATGAAACGTTATATAAATACTGACCGAAACCTTTCGAAAACCATATCGCAATTTTTTCCTATAAACCCATCTGAAAGAATAAAATACAGCATTTGTCAAAGCAATAAATGATCTGTGAAGTTGCATTAGGACCAACAAGGCTAAAATAAAACTTTTGTAATTTATTAAACATTAAAATGTACAGGGTGTGTTATTGAAAAAAGATTCAAAGTTTGCACAATGGTTTACAGATTCTAATATTACATAACAGACATACATAAAGTACAGCCAAGAGAAGTAAACAGCATCAAGGGCATTAGTCTAGACTAAATATGCACAAACAATTGTCAATTTGATGCGTAGAACTGATTGCACTACTGTTGTCCAATCGCACCAATTAAAATTTGTCCTTGCTTGTTTAGTTTATTTGCAAAATAGTCAATGGAATCTAGTTAGCGTATTGTGTTTACATTTCACAACGTATACGTTATTCTAGATTCTGCGATCGATATTCCGATTTTCTAGACCAATCACTGCTGTTGACTGCTAAAGTATGCAACAAATGTTTGTTGCACCTAGGATGATGTTATCTCTCCAGATCTCCAGAAGGTCTATGGTCGGAGCCACGACTTAATTGATCATTGTCTTAAATACGATCTGACATTTTCGCTGAATCATAGGTAGTGTTTCCTATTCCCGGATTTGACTTTTTCCTAGACAAGACAATGAGTAACGCGACGGGTGTTCAAGTAGAGACAGGCACTGCTTACTCGTCCGAAGCACCTGAGTGTACCAATGGTTTTTATTGGGTTCGGATTACTCTGTGTTTTCGTTTTTTGGTTTTTGTATTGTGTTTTTCTGTATCCTGATTTGTAGCTGTTCCTTGGCTTCTGGCTAATGTTGTTCGGTCAGTTTTATTTGCTATATTTTATAAAAATATATAATCATTAACTATAATCTTGCGTTGCATTTACTACTCTAATATGTGTTTCATAAGAAACCAAAGGAAGCCCAAATATTCGGAACCGAAACCTCCACTCCTTGTCAAATAAATGTTGAGTCAAGCACTCCTTGATAAGAGATAGATACGAACTGAGAACACTAAAGTTGACAACAACAGTTTTATTTATTTAGGTTTATATAAAAAAAAAATTCTTCGCCTTCTAGTTTTCATATTCTTCAGCTATATCACGGCGCCCAGTCTTGATTGTAGGAGTACCTGAAGAAAACAACGTCATTAATAATACTTAATATCATGTATGTTGCAATCGAGTAGTTAATAAAATGATTGCTTTTTTAGATTAAATCAAACAGAAGATATGAAATTGTGAATCGATTCGATAGCACCAACTAGCGATTGTAATACGATTAAACGTATAAGGATAAGTGATTTTTTGGCGGCTTTAATTTGTATATACATTCGATGTGGAAAAAATGTTTGGAGAGGATTACATGATTTTTTTTACTCAAATTCACTGAGTTTCCCTTGATGGAGGTAGAAGGTATGTATGTTTATAAGTTGTATTTGCATGAATTATTTGAAATCTAATTATTAAAGTGAAATCTAACAAATCTACATTGATGGGAATGTTTATCATGTCTATTTATCATGTCGGCATGCGATTTCTATCATATCATTACTGTTGAGGTAAATAAATTTAGCATGCGCCTTCTGTCAATACAATGCATGTAATATCATTGATGGTAGACACATTCCATATAACTGTTCATCTTCGATGTAGGCTAGTTTTGAACTGATTGTATAGGTTGTGGAATAGAAAACACGACAAAATAGCAAAACAAAAACCGACTGAACAACAAGAGCCAAAAGTCAATGGACAATTACAAATCCGGATATATTATATAACGCGGATATGTTATATAACTGTTGAAAAACTAAACAAATGAAAACAAAATAGAATCTCGCATGCTCGTACACATTACTTCGACGAATCATCTCAAACGGGACAAGTCGAGAAGCGAAACAAAAATAAATACCTTGAAAGGGTGTTAAGAAAATTTCGTTTTATAAATTCTGAAATGTGCTCTCTGTAGGCTTAGTAAATAATCAATCACAAAAATCAAACAATCTATGATTAAAAAATACCTTTTGTAAAACATAGCGGATAATTTTACAATTTTAACCCTATAAACTCATCTTAAGAATAAAGTACTGTGAGCCTGCATTTGTCGGAGCAGTAAATGCTCGCTGAAGTCGTATTTGGGCCAACAGGTCCAAATAAATTTGTTTCTGAATTTCGACATGAATGCCACAACGGTATTAGCAACACCACACGACAGAAATGTACCTGAACAATTTGAGAAATGTAGCAAATTGTACAACAATAACAAATAATGAACGATATTCGACACCAACGCATAGAGATACCTCATTTAAAATTGTGTTATACTACTGTTGAACGATTTTCCAAGATGTTTTATTTTATTTTCAATAACAATGATCTCATCACGGTGCATATGTAAAGTTGGGAAGTCAATTCACATTGGCGTAATGCAACCATAAAAGGTATAACTTTACTATTTTTGCGTTCGTTTTTCGTTTTTCGTTGGTTTGTATATCGTTTTAAGTTTGTCTGAATGTTCATTTGCTAGACCGTTTGTTCATCCGCCCACGTTCACAAAACAAGTAACTTACTTCAGATAGTACACTAAAGGAAATTTATATATTAGCATTTCATATTTTGACAAACCTCCATTTACGTCTTCGTAACAGATTTTACTCGTGGTTATACATGAACATTTGTTCTTTTTATGTTCGCTTTTATACCAACAAATTTCAATCAACTAACCAACTCACATACTGCCGTAATGAAAGCGGGAGGTTTGGCATGCCATACAATCTGGTTTTTACCACCATTTCTTTTGAAATGCCTTTACCTATTCAATTCCATTGTTGTTGTTACTATGTTTTTGTTTATTGATCCTGGAGTTTGCCGGTTTCTCCCATTTTGATTTGTGGATTGTTTCTTTTAACAGTTTCCTTGGTGTTCTGTTTATTGGTATTACCTTCATTTAATAACCATGCAGTTTTTATTCCTCTTCACCAGTTTAAAACACAATATGTATCACAACACAATTTGGCATCGTAAAACAAAATACATGGCATGATTTACGAATACACGTAGATTGTTAATTCTAACAAACGTGATAATGAAATATAACTTGTAGCGTTTGAGCAACCTGACATCAGTGTGAAATTATTGTGAAATAAATCCTTACTCGTAAAAGTACATATTATATGTTATTTATAGGATAATCAATTGCACATAGTGACAATATTTGCAATATTCACGCACGATGCGTAATTAATAAATTTGTTGATTTCATGTACATTGACTATTAATTTACATATCACTGAAAATTTCGAGGTACTTTTTGAATATTCTTGAGCATTAGTTTTACTAGCTACTTCGTTAAGGAATTCTTTGTGACATCACTTCTCTGTGATTAACCAGAATTTATTTCAATCAGTATTCTCCATATTTCATCACCTTTCAACGTAGCTTAAGTGCTATAGGTGCTTATATATTAACTATTGTTTTGAGCATCAAAGTTAACAAAAATATAAATATATATTTGCATGTTGTTTCTCATTAACATATTTTTACATGACTACTTTAGGTTTGCTTTTATACTTTTATCAGATGACTTAAACGGCTTTGAATCTTTATTCGAACGTGTATACCAATTCTATGTTATAGGTGTATACCCGCTTTGTATCGCTATTTTACATCCGATCTATATAATTGTTCTATGTTCGCTGTCTTACTTTCGTGTCTAAATGCTTTATAACGTACATTTACATTCGATTTCTTTTATATCAGCTTGATATCGTTTCCGTATACCATCTTTATATTCTTGTATACTCGCTTTATACTGTTCATGTATGCCGCTTTATTTTGTAAGTGTCTACACATTTTATATCGTTCGTGTATATTTATTCGATATTGTTCGTTTGTACCAACTTTATACTGCTTTTGTATTCCGCTTTATAACGTTCGTTTATACACTCTTTCTATCGCTCGTAACAATCAGCTAAAATGGGTTTGTACACGCACTTTGTATAGTTCTTATCTACATTCTTTGTATCGTTCGTATATATCAGTTATATCGATTTTGTATACCTACTTTATATCGTTCACGTATTCCCAGTATATGTTGTTTGTGTATACATGCTTTATATTGATCTTGTATACCCGCTTTATATTTTTGACACATAACTGCTTTATATCGTTCGTATTTTCCCGATTTTCGTTTGCATTTACCGTCTTAATAACGTTCGGGTATACCTCCCTTATGTCGTGCATTAACCACTGTATTTATCTTTTTTATAACCGCTTTATATCGTTCATATATACCGGCGTTAGTTATTTCTAGCACGCCCGCTTGATATAGTTCTTGTATACCCTATTATAAGGTTTTTGCGTGCCCGCTTTTTATTGGTTGTGTATTCCATTGTAATATCGTTCTTATATGCCCACTTTCGTTCGTTTAATATTGTTCCTTTATACCCGCTCCATACTGCCCCAACATATAGCGGGAATATTCTACCGGTATACACGCTTTATACTGTTCTTTTATACCCGTTTATATTTTTCGATTTATGCCCTAATATATTGTTTTTGTGTACCAGCTTTATATTGTTCGTTTCTACACTTTTTATACCGTTTTTATCTATACTTTTTGTATGGTTCTTAGAGATTCGCTTGACATCGTAATTCTATAATCACTTTATATCTTTGTTGTAATCCTGCTTTATATCGTTCGTGTATACCCGTTTGACATCGTTCGTAACAGTTCGCATCAACATTTGTTGTACTCCCACTTTATATAGTTGGTGCCTCCAAGCTTTATCTCGCTCGTTTACCTCCTTTTTATATCGTTTATTTATACAGTTTTATATCTGTCTTGTGTACCTGCTCTAGATCGTTCTAATATTTCTGTTGTATATCGTTTATATCGTTTGCGTTAAGGGCTTAATATCTTTTAGGTTTGCCAACTTTATAGCGTTCGTGTTAAACCACTCTGTATTTTATTGTATAACCACTTAATATCGTTTCTACATACCAGTTTGTTTTGTAAACTGGAGCATAGCCGCATTTTAAATGTTTGTGTGTATACGATTTTGATTGCTAGTTTTGTTTGTTTTGTTTGGATGTTGTTTAACGCCACTTTCAGGAATTTGTTTCAGCTGTATTATGACGTCCAGTTTTTATTGGAGGAAAGCCGGAGTACCCAGAGTAAATTCCCGACCTTCGGTAGGAAAACTGACAATCCTTCTCTATTAAGATTTGCAGTCAAACGCACCCTGCCCGCAGTGAGGTTCGAATCCGCAATTTCAGTGTTGACAGACCATGTGATCAATAGCAGACGAACTACCTTAATCACTCGGCCACCGAGGCCCCTTTATTGTTGGTCTATGCCCGATTTCTAACTGTCTTGTCTAAACGCTTAATGTCGTACGTGAATAACAACGTTATATAGTTGTTTGATCCCGGCTTGTTATCCTGTTTTGTGCTGCTATATATCGTTCTCGTATGCAAGCTTTATGTCCTTCTTATTAACCAGCTTTATTTTATTCTAGTTTGCCCAAGTTATACTATTCTTGTAAACCAGCTGGAAATCGTTCGTGCATTTCCGCTTGGTATTGTTCTTTTATATCCACTCTATATGGCTTGTGTATACCCGCTTAATATCTGTTTAACAATCCTCTTAAATAGTTTGAGTACACTCACTTGATAAATTTCGGGTCCTAACGCTTTGTATCGTTTGTGTGCATACTCTTTATACAGTTTTATACCCGTTTTATACTCTCGTATCGTTCGCAAATAAATGCTGTATATGGATTTTGTATACCCTCTTTATATCGTTCACGTATACTCGATGCATATCGTTTTTGTATACCCGCTTATATCGAACTTGTATACCCAATGTATATTGTTTTACGTATACCCGCTTCATATCGTTCGTATTTTTGTCTATGACGGCTTTATATCGTTCGTGTTTGCCTCCTTTTAGTGTTTGTGTTTACCCGTTATATGTATTTATGGTTTAACTGCTTGATATCGTTCATATATACCAGCGTTATATCATTCTAAAAAACTCGCTTAGAATCGTTCTTGAATACCCGCTTTACAAGCTACTTTTATGCGCGCTTTTTATCGTTATTGTATACTCGATATTGTATACTCGCATGATATCGTTCTATATGCGGTTTCTAATTTCCGTTCATTCCCGTTTTCCTAAGTTCGTGTTTACAAGCGTGATATAGTAAATGCATGGCCGCTTTATATACATCTTTATACCCGCTTGATATCATTTCATTATACACAATTCACATCATTTTGTATGAAGCTTAATATCCTATTTGTATTCCCGCTTTATACTTTTCTTTCATGGCGAATTTATATTGCTCTTGTATTCCGCTTTTATATTGTATTTCTATGTCCAATTTATATTGTTCTTGAATGCCAGCATTATTTCGCACTTCTACACGTTTTATATAGTTAGTGTCTAAACTCGTTATATCGTTAGAGTACATTCACTTTATATGATTCGTTTAAACCCGCTTGATATCGTTGCTATGTACCCGCATTTGTTTCGTTCGTATACATTTGCTTTATATCGAGTGTGTATAGCCATTCTGCATCGTTCACGTACACCTACTGTATATCGTTTGTATATACTTGCTTGATATCGTTGTTGTGTAACAATATATATCGTTCGTGTTTACCCCCTTTTGTCTTTTGTGCATATCCGATTTATATAGTTTGTACTTTTCCTTTTGTTATCATTCCTTTTTACATTCTATGCCAATTTCTGTTGTTCTTGTATACCAGCTTTATGTCTTTCATGTATTCCTGCTTCATATTGTTCCATCAGGCCTGTTTTTGTCTCACCTGCGACGAAAGTCGCTGGAGGCGAGACATATGTATGGGAATCCGGTGGCGGCGGCGGCGGCGGCGGCAGAGTAAACACTTGACATCTTGCATCATATATTTGTAAGCCCAAGCCCTACGTCCATCAAATTTGGCCCAGAGGTAGCTTATGATGACTGTTTGCCAGTCAGTCACCTGTCACCTGACCTTGACCTCAATTTCACGGTCCAGCGACTACGTTAAAGTTTTTGGGTTACGACAGTTCCTCTGTAACTACGCATAGTAGGATGACAATATTTGGTGTATAGGTTGCTGATGACTAGTACATGACTGTCAGGTAGGTGTCACTTGACCTTGACCTCAATTTCACGGTCCAGCGACTACGTTAAAGTTTTTGGGTTACGACAGTTCCTCTGTAACTACGCATGGTAGGATGACAATATTTGGTGTATAGGTTGCTGATGACTATTACAGGACTGTCTGGGAGGTGTCACCTGACCTTGACCTCAATTTCACGGTCCAGCGACTGCGTTTAAGTTTTTGGGTTACGGCTGTTCCCCTGTAACTATCCATGGTATGGTGACAATATTTTGTATACAGGCCGCTGCTGATATTTAATGCTATTAACGTAATGCTTATGACGAAATTTATTTTCGTTACTGATGCGGAATGCAGGCGAGACGGTTTTCTGTGTCCACATTTGTATATCGTTAGTGCCTAAACGTGTTTAGTGTCTATACGTTTTATCGTTGGTTTCTACACATTTGCTATCGCTTGGTATCCGCTACATTTCGTTCGTTTATACCTACTTTATATTGTAATTATATTCCCGCTTTTATATCGTTCTTCTTTATCCGGTTATATAAATTTCCGCCTTATATTTTTCGCTTATACAAGCTTTATATCGTTCGCGTATACACTTGTTTATCGTTCGTGTGTACCCTCTTGATAAGGACACTGTACAACAATTATTCTATGATACAAATACATATAGTTCGTTTGCCTCTTTGTACAATTTTACTAAACAATTAGGGTCGAAATTGGGAAGTCAGGACTTTTACACTGTCAGTCTTTACCTCCCCAAAACCTTGCTGTGGGCAACTCTTGAATTATATGTGCACAATTATTATAAGGATGACAGTACTACGTAAGCATCTTTAGAAACATACCTTAGTTTTCATATCTCGATTCAGATTCGTATTATTATTTAGAACATATAAATCAAGATTTGCAATCGTGACTTGACTTTCGACTATGGTTGTTTGGTCGGTTGCCATTCTTTAATTCACCAGCCTTATTTCATGTGTGTAATTGAACAAGGTGTCAAAACCGTATCATTTTAAATAAAAAAGGAGGCCTCGGTGCCCGAGTGTTAAATGCAGTTAATAATGTTCTACCGATAATGTGGTCTGTTAACATTAAGGTTGTGTTTGAGTCTAAGTCCTGGTACTCCTACTTCCCTCCTTCCCCAAAAAACTGGACGCCATGATATAGCTGACGACTGTTCAAAATGTCTCATATAGCACCGTTCAAACAAATAAGAAATAAATATAGTCTTTCTTTATGAATAACGTTTTAGGTCTTCAAAAAACATGTATATGAACAGAATTACAGTTTTAAAAGTTGATCAAAATGTATTTCTGTTATCATTTTTTATGATAATGTAAGAAATAATCTTAAAAAATCTTTAAGCATCTTGGCAGATTCTAAATGCACAAAACACTAATATATGTATTTAGTTTCTACAGTCAAAACTACATTTTTATTCTGTCAAAATCCAATATTGAATAGAGGTTTATTTGGTCGTAGACCAGTCATAATTTGTTGCACTGAAAATAAATACTAGTTTTTACGATGATCTCGAGGTATGTGATCTAAATAATAACATTGAACTTAATGAACTTTTGACGCGTAAATATATCCTTATATGTGAATTTTTTAAAACAATTCTAAAAGGACGTATTCGTCCGTCTGACCTCTATAATAGAAGATCGTGTTACATCGTTAAATCTTTAAGAAACAAATAAAAACAAAACATTTAAATTTGTACTTAGATATAACCTGTTCGAATGACATCAACACGGTCATTTAAGCAAATCACCTGTTCTTTTCATTTTTTTCTATCTACAATAGTTTAGAATTTTTGTTCCATCAATGTTGTCCTAATTTCATGACATACCTTTGAAACGCTAGCCCCACTAAAAGTTGTATTTATTTGTTTTAACCCATATTTCATTTCATATTTTTTCTACTGAAAATATGATCTTTCAAGTTAGTAGTCTTCAATCTTGAACTTGTCCAAATCTCTGTTATTTCAAATACTTGCAATCTTTTAAAACATTTCTAGTTTGACATAAGTTTGTAATACAAAATAAAATTACATTCAAGCTCATCGTATAAAGCCATGTCTAGTTACTAAGCATGTATTATCTGTGTAAACGTTTCAAAAAACAGATCACATTGAGATCTATTTTATATGTTGAATACGATTCCAATAAATAAAAAAACAATGTATGTTTATAAGCCCAAACGTTTTACTTTTAAGAAAATCTTTGATCACAGTGCAAAATCCAAATATGTTGTAAAGCATGGCTACTGTAAAAAACCACAACTCACTACTTTATAAATAAGGATGTTTCTTTTCGGGTAAAATTTATATCGTTGTGACATCAAAAGAAACATATCTGTCACATAATTGGCGTAAAAATGGGGCAAACTAAAAATGGAGTTAAGATCCACTGGAACAACAGTCAGCAATATACCATAATGCACATAAACACCTTTCATTGCATATGTTATCAATTGAAAATGTGAATATTTCAAGTTAGTAGTTTTCGATCTTGAACTTGTCCAAACCTCTATTATTCCAAATACTTGCAATCTTTTAAAACATTTCTTGTCTAACATTATTTTGTCAAATTAAAATAATGTTTCTTTTTAGGTTACATTTATATTGTCTAATTATTTAAGTTAAATATCAAATAGCCACATTTATGCGTCTGTTTATCAGGCCTTCACGTCATGTCAACATGTGCTTTCTATCATGTCATTACGATTGAATTAGAGAAATTTTCTGTCAATAGATTGCATGTAATATCATTGCTGGCAGACGCATGCTATGCGATGTAGGCTATTATATAGACTGTTGAATAAAAATATAAAAAAAGCCGCCTAAAAAGATCAGTAGCAAAGAAATCGACCGAAGAATAAGAGCCGAAATTCAATGTACAATTACATATCCGAATATATTATATAAACTGTTAGCTAACTAAATAACTTGAAAACAACATAGAATCTCGAATGCTCGTACCGTAGATAGGTTCCATTTTTCTTTTCACACGAGATACCTGGAGCAATTTTTACCTGTCATTATTCTTTTAAAACCGCTATAATTCGCTTTTGTTTTTCCGAATGATTATGTTCGTCTACACCCGCTTTATATAGTTCGTAACAAACAGCTAAAATAGTTTCCGATACATACACTTTATATATAATTATTTCAGTATAAAGCGGGTATATTCTACAAGTATATCTGCGATATATTGTTTTGTTATACCCGTTTTAAATTTTTCGTTTTTTGTGTACCAGCTTTATATCGTTCGTGTCTACACGTTCTATACCGTTTGCATCTACACTTTATATTTCCTTCGTGGATATTGGCGTGACATCCTAAGTGCATACCCCTTTTATATTTCTTTCGTAGATGGCCGATTTTTGGTACATATCACCCAGTACAGATGAGCTCACGCGCACACATCTGTACTTGCTGCGTCATCCAATCAAAACGCCATAAACAAGAACGTTGTTATGGAAGTATAACAACGTTCTTCTATGACGTTCTTGTTTCTGGCGTTCTGACTGGATTTCAGAGACAATGGAGTATAAAACAATGAAGAGTCTATAGGATATAGCAATGTGAAAGTTGTTGCCTTACGATAGAATAGGTACTTTCATGCGTTTTTGGGAAAGCCCTGTGAACTTTCACTCGTGATATAAATTGTTATGTCTTTTGGCTCGTTCTGCTGCGCTCCACTCGCGAAAAGACATAAAATTTCTATCACTCGTAAAAGATCAAACAGTCTTGCCCAAAAACGTATGAAAGAACCTATTATTCTTGTTATTGGGCTGTATATCGTTCATGTATAGCCGTTTGATATCGTCGTTCGTTACAATTCGCTTCAACATTTGTTGTACACCAACTTTATAAAACTCGTGTACATCCGATTTATATCATTCCTTTATACCTGCTTTATGTCTTTCACGTGTACCTGCTCTTTATAGTTCTGATGTAAATCGATTTGTATATCGCTTTCGTTGCGTTCACGTACCGCTCTGTATCTCGTTCCGGTATATACCCGCTTTCGTGCTTTCTCGACTGATAACGTCTGGGTTTACAGGATTAATATCTTTCCTATGACCGGTTTATACGTCTATGTCCTATTGATATATCTCATGTATACCCGCTTAATCTCGTTCTTCTTTGCCCGCTTTCTTACGTTCATTTATATCAGTTTACTTATATTCGTGTTTGCACGCTTGATGTACGCGTATAGCAACGTTATATAATTCTTTGATACCCGCTTGTTTTTTTTCTTTATAGCAGTTATATATCGTTCTCGTATACAAGCTTTATATACTTCTGCTTCTCATATACCCGCTTTATGTTGTTCTTGTATTCCGAATTAATATTTTTCTTGTAAGCCCAATTAATATTGTTCTTGCATACCCATTGTATGCCGTTCTTGTATACCCGCTTTATATCGCTTGTGTGTACAAACATGATATCATTGTAATAATCCTCACCTACGTTATATAGTTCGGTCCTCACGCTTTGTATCGTTCGTGTACACACTCTTTAAATCGTTTTATTACCGTTATATGCATGTGTTACCTCTCTATATCGTTCGCATATCAATGCAATATATCGATTTTGTATACCATCTTTATATCGTTCACGTATACCCTCTTTATATCGTTTGTGTTTACCGTCTTTAGATGGTTCTTGTGTACCCGCTTAAATCGATCTATTATACATGCTTTATACTATTTACGTATACAACCTTTATATCGTTTTATTTTCGATTGTATAATATCGTACGTGTATATCCGATTTCTTTTATATCAGCTTGATATCGTTTCCTTATACAAGCTTTATATTTTTGTATGCTCACTTTATACTTTATACTCCGGGTACTCCAGCTTCCTTCCATGAAAAAATGCTGAAAGTGGCGTTAAACACCATCAAACAAACAAACAAATCATTTATATTCGTGTGTATCAGTTTTTGTGGTTGAAGTAAAAGTAACATTTCGTGGGATTCTTAAATTCGTTGTTGGCGAAAAAAATGTAAAATGACTGCATCGCTTACATATTCTGGTATTCACATACGGTGTTAGTCTGTACATTTTCTAATACGTCATTTTCAAGATATAATCGTTCCCGGGAGATGACAATTATAATGCTGATCACGGGATTTTATAGAAATTTACGGTACTTGTATTGGAGAGCGGTGACATTAAAATGAAATGGGATAGCTTAAGAAAGACGATTCAAAACGAAACTGTTTGTTGTTGTTGCGTGGTGCATAGTCCGCACTTAACATAAACTTATGAAAGGGGTTGTGTTTGTGCCTTTTTATGTCGTTTGTAAACAGAATTTTAAATGACGGTGCGTTTAGAAACTACCCAAAATAAATAAAGCGATGCCACTTATTACATGATTGTGTACATCCACCTGCCTATCTTGAAAACGTCCTTTTTATTGTTTTGTTTACAAAGGAACATCAAGTAATTAAGATTAAACCGATTTTGATTTGTAACAGTAAACATAATTACAATAATTAATAAACATGTCATTTTATGAAAACAAATCTAAGTCAACAGTTCATTGTAAATTTGTCGTCATTCCCTGGGGCAAAGATTATTTGTTTGTCAATAAACTTAATGGCTATAGTCAGTGGTTTTAAATGATGGAAATGACTATAAAAGGTGTTAAAAATAAAAAGTAGAATGTTTTATTGTCGTTATTTCAATTAAGAAAGCTACTATATATTTGTTTATATATCAACACTTCAAAACGAAAAGGCACAAGGGGGACTACGTTCATTACTGACGGGATTACGCAATTAAAAAATAACAACGATACTTTTTATCAATTTTATTTCTGTTTTGTGTCATAAACACAGTAAAGTTGCTCATAATGCAAAATTGACATATCCAGCGAAACGATATCAATATAACTATGCATCTTGAACATCAGTAGTCATTATACATGTAAACAACCGTACAGCTTTATGTCGTTCGGACATTTCTGATTTATACCGAAGTGTATATCCGCATCATATCTATCACGTACGCCTCTGTATCTCGTTCATTTATATGCCTGATTTCGTGCCTTACCGATTAATATCGCTTGCGTTTACCGGCTTAATATCTTTCGGGTTTACTTACTATATTCAGATCGTGTTAAACTGCTCTGTTTATTTATTGTGTGACCGCTTGATATCGTTTGTATCTGCACGTTCTAGAAAATTGGTGTATAGCCGCTTTCTGAGTGTTTGTGTAGATCCGATTGTTATTGTGTGTTCTATGCCCGCTTTCTGACGGTCCGGTATAAATGCTTGATATCGTACGTGTTTCTCCTATTTATTCAGCTAATGCATGCCCGCTAGATCTCGTTCTTCATTGGCCGCTTTCACACTTTCTTTTATATCCGTTAACGTGGCTCTACGCTTGATGTCGTCCGTATATAACCACGTTATATAGTTCTTTTATTTCCTCTCATTATCCTTTTTTTTGGCCGCTATATATCGTTCACTTATACAAGCTTGATACCCATCTGATATACCCGCTTTATATTGTTCTTGTATGCCAGATTTTTAATATTCTTGTATGCCGAAGTTATATTCTTTTTGTAAACCAGCTTTAAATCTGTTGTGTATATTGCTTTATATTGTTCCTTTATAAACACTTTATATCTTTTTTTGCATACCCGCTTAATATACATCGTGTATACCCGCTTTATATCGCTTGTGTATATCCATTTGATATCGTTGTAACCATCCTTTTAAATAGTTTGTGTACACCCATTTTATGTAGTTCTAGTCAACACGCTTTGTATCATTCTTGTGCGTACTATTTCTATCGTTTTATTTATGTGTTTCCTCTTTATATCGTTCGCATATAGATGCTGCATATCGTTTGCCTATGCCGGCGTAATAGCGTTCGTGAATACATCCTTGAAATCGTTTGTATTTTAAAGTTATATTTATTTATTGTGTAGTAGCTTTATATCGCTTTTATATACAAGCGTTATATGGTTCTAGGATACCCGCTTAATATCGGTCTTGTATATAGAATATACAACTGAACATGAGATATCATTTTATCATCAGTGGTATTATATGGCGGAACGATAGCTGACTTCACAATACAATTTTGCAGGTATACTGATCGTGAAAGTCTTATCTCACACACGGATACAAATAATTACAACACTGTATCATTAATGGAATAAATTAACTTTCAACAGTGATGATCTCTATCATAATCTGCTTTCACATTCAGGGCTATCGACATGTATATTCTAGGTAGCATTTTTTATTTATCAACTCTTGTATCATTCCCATATGTCAAATATATCTATTTTTTAAAGTGATGTTAATTTAGAAGCAATCTAATTTTTATTCACCATCTATACTGAAATTGTTAGCTAAATTATTCGTTTTTATTAATGCTATTTTTATTATTATATGACATGCGAATTGCAGAGTTACATATTGGCCGTCCACAAAAAAAGATTAACGTGTAATATCAGTTACACTGCAGATATGATGGACGTCGACAAACACAACAGTTATATTGTCGTCACTGTTAGGTCACTAAGCAACATTTAAACCATACGTGATCATAATCGTTAGTACAATGGTTATAAGAAGCATACACTAAGAATGGGGTCAGCAACGGCAAACTCTAATCTAAACTAAATATTACTAATACTGATTAAATACAACGGCTATTTGAACACTTTGTTGGGTAGTACTTAATGTGAAGTTTGTAATATAATTAGTCACACCTTAATTTGAAGATGTACATAATTTAAATTACAGGCACAAGCGATGTATTTCGTTTTAAATGCCAAACAAATAGATGGTATCGGTTCAACGTATGGTCACCTTATAATATATGAATAGATAGTTCCGTGCGAACTTAAGGTCACCTCGTAACGTTAATTTAGACTAGATTAACAAAGAAGTCAATGTGAAGTCAGGAGTGTAATTTGTAACGCCCTAATTGGTATATGAAAAGAATGTTCGTGACATCAGCAAAAGGAAACTGTAAATACGATCTAAATAGTTGAGCGATGGAATAACGGTAAACGATTGTCAACGTTCAAGGTTAAACGGAAAACGTACACAACGAAAGTCAATGATATAATATCAAAAAAATATAATAAAATAAAAAAAATATAATATAATATAATATAATATAATATAATATAATATAATATAATATAATATAATATAATATAATATAATATAATATAATATAATATAATTATATTTCGAGTATGGACGGAATTCGAGTGTGTCTCCATATTTTCACAACAATAAGAAACACCAAATAAAAACACAAATTGAAAAAAAAATCTCTTTTTATTATACGTAAATCTACGTTAAAGTATATATCTGACCAAGTGAAAATATGATAATATTGGACCAAGAAAAATATTACAAAATAGCAAAGATAATGAATAATCTCTTAAAAGCACAAACAAATTATTACTATATAATAAAAGCGTTATTGCATGAATATTGGAAAATGTTGTCCCTCGCAAGATGCTATATTGCACTCGAAAGCAATATAACACTTGCATGGGAAAATATTTCCCAATATTCATGCAATAACCCAATAATATGATATGATATGATATGATATGATATGATATGATATGATATGATATAATATGATATAATATAATATAATATAATATAATATAATATAATATAATATAATATAATATAATATAATATAATATAATATAATATAATATAATATAATATAATATAATATAATATAATATAATATAATATAATATAATATAATATAATATAATATAATATAATATAATATAATATAATAGGGTTATTGCATGAATATTTGGAAATATTGACCCACGCAAGATGTTATATCGCACCTGCTTGCTAAGCTTGCTAGTGCAATATAGCATCTTGCGAGGGACAATATTTCCCAATACTCATGCAATAACCCTTTCATTATATATATAGAGTGCTTTTAAATGATCATTCGTTAACTTTGCTATTTTGTAATATTTTACTGGTCCCATGGTCAATATTTTGTTTACAGTCGATTTCGTCTTTTGTTGGTCCATGAATACTTTCACTTTACTTTCTTCGACAATCGAATTCACTTTCATTTGTTCAGCGGTTGTGTTAACTCGTCCGTCGATAGCAGATCATGTTTTGTCTGATATATCTAGTTTATACTATTGTGCAATAGAATGGATGAGAACCTAAGTAAACAATTTGGAAAAGAGATTATTTCGATGTAGATCAATACTACTAGTTGTGTACTAAACACACTTATCTCAGGTCATTTACTGAAATATTGAGTAGAACTGTACAATATGCTTGTCAATGTACAAATGAAATCAATTAATGCGTGACGGTTTTTAAATAAAATAGAAAGTAGAAGAATATAATAATATGAAGAAAAGCGAAACAAAACAAGATTTATTTCGAAATACGGTATCATTAACACCATAACATGTACAGTCAAACTTTGTTGTCGCGAACTCAGTTGACTCTATACTTCGGTTATATCGTTACAATGTTTCAGTTCTGACATTGTTTCCATCTCTGCAAAGGAATTCTTCTTCTGATGTGTTTAAAAGTTATAACATAAAAACTATCGGATGCACATTTTACTAAGGGTATTTGTTTTGATTAATTTTACGACATGGGATAAAACATTATTTGTACTTGCGCTTTGGTAATTCCAAACTCTACGTGAACGTCGTTAAGTAGACTGGTTTCCCGTTTCAGCTTACTTTATTTTAAATATAGTCCACTAATGCATTAATTAATTTATGACACTCTGTTTTTCTCCTTCCATTGTTTTTTTTATGTGAAAGATTACACTTAAGCCTTTCTTGTCTTGAAAGTATTACATTTTACAAAGCCGCAAAATGTAAATGTGTAAACACTGTTTTAAGGTTACTAAGAATGAGTTCTTTGAATAATTACAATGTACAGCATGTAAGAACTTCTTACAGTACTCTATACTCCATAGCTAGAAAAATGTATTGACTTAATAGAATATTGATTTATATACATATGTTTCTTCTGAGTGTTGCATTACGCTGCAGAAGTCATGGTATTTCTGTAATGATACTTTAACAAGAGGCAATTAGTTTTTCTACGAATATCTTGCATTTCGAAAATTTCAATTGTGTTTGATAGCTTTTATTTGCATACAGTAACCTTCAATATGAAACCAATGTTCCTATCTTACTGACTAAACACTTATCATCCTTTACAATCAACAGACAAACGTACTATGTTACAAGGACCATTTACAGTAGGTGTGTGATGAAATAGTTGACATAGAAACACTCGGCACGAGCATTGCAATTCTTGGAAAATTCGTTGTACTAGGAAATATAACATATTTATTTGTTTGATTCGGTAATTTATTTAGCAATTTTGTTAATATGAATAAATAACGTCAAGGTCAAGACCACGAGACATATATGCTAGACCTCAACTAAATATGCAATAGCGGTTAACAACTGGGTTATTAAGTGTCCTTGTTTGACAAGGAGGTTTTGTCTTAAGTTGTAGTCTAATTTATCATCTTTCATTTGTTTTACCAGGGGGGAGTGTTGCGCTGCTGATGCGTACAACCGATTGTGCCACTTTTGTCCAATCGTACCAGTTAAAGTTTGTCCCTGCTATTTTCATCTTGTTTATTTTACTAGAAAATTTTACAAGATAGTGTATTGAATCTAGTTAACATTGATGAAATCTGCATAGTTGTAATTGAACATGAAAGTTAAATGTACGACGTCTTGTAACAAATTGTACTTTCACGATAAGTTACAAAGGGAGAATAATGTTATATAATCATCAATCTTTAGTTGCATTTACTACTCTAATATTCGTTTCATAAGAAAGTAATAGTATCCCGAGGAAGCCCCACAATGCAGAAAGAAAACCAAAAATCCTTATTAAATAAATGTTGAGTCAAGCACTCCTTGCCGAAAGATAGGCTCTGATTGAGAACAGTAGTGTCGACAACAATTGTTTTATTTATTTAGAGTTATGTGAAAAGGATTCATTGCCTCCTAGTTTTCTAGGAAGATAAAACACATTCTGAATTGTTTTTTATTGGTTAACCTTTAGCTGTTTATTATTAGCAATTTTTGGTTTCCGATTGAATGACGTTTAACGCATGGCGCCAAGTTTTTAATGGAGGTGTACCCGGAGAAAACAACGTCATTAATAATACTTAAATTATATCATCTGTGTTGCTAATAGAGTGATTAACGAAATGTTTTCTTTTTTAAATTAAAGCAACTAGAAGAAAAGAATAATTTCAAAATAGTTATTTATCAGGACAACCTTATGAATACTGTGGATAGTTTCCAACTAGCGACTGTGATACGATTAACCGTATACAGATAATAAGGACTGTATTGTTCTTAAGTGAAGTTTTTATACTTTGATTTGTATATATATTCGGTGCCGAAAAAAATTTGTGGAGCGGATTAAATGAATTTCTATACTCAAATTCACTGAGGTTCCATTGATGGATGTAGAAGGTATGTATGTTTATAAGTTGTATTTGCATGGATTTTTTAAAAATCTAATTAAAAAGTGACATCTGAAAAAGCTACATTGATGGAAATGTTTATCATGTCTTCACGTCATGTCTTCACGACATGTCAACACGTCATTTCAATAATGTGATTACGGCTGGCGTACAGAATTTTAGCATGCAATTTCTTTCAATACAACTCATGTTATATCATTGCTGGAATGCGCATGTTATATTACCGGTCATCTGCGATGTTGCCTGGATTTAAACTGATTATATTGACTTGAATTAAACATGCTTTTAAATAAGAAAAATAGCAACAAAAAAACGACCGAAAAGCAATAATCAAAAGACAATGTACAATTACAAAGTCCGATATATTTTAAAAAACTGTTAAATAATTAATTCATTAAAAAAAATTGAATCTGACATAATCGTACACATTACTTCTAAGACAAACCAGCTTAAAGGTTAGAAATCGAGAAGCGAAAACATATAAGATATGAGTAATACCAGGAAAAGTTGTATAGAAAAGTTTGTTTTATGAGGTTTGTAGGTTTAGCAAATAATCAATTTCTAAATCAAACGATATATGAATAAATACTGAATGAAACCTTTTGTAAACCATAGCTTATAATTTCACAAATTTTGTCATACAAACTCATCCTAAAGAAAAAAAAATCCCGTGAGCCGGCATTTGTCGGAGCAATAAATGTTCGATGAAGTCCTATAAGGGCTAACAAGGCTAAAATAAATTTGTTTGTGAATTTCTGTATGAATGTTTAAACGGTATTAGCAATTACACGTGAAAGAAATGAAACTACAAAAATTGAGAAATATGACAAATTGTACACCAATAATAAATAATAAACGATATTCGACACCAACGCATAGCGACACATCATTTAATGCTTCTCAATATTATTGATAATATATATTCGTCTGTTGTTGTCACTAATTGACCTAGTTTGATTTTTGGCAAATGTATGGTGAAATAGAAACATACATTATCATAAGTTTATAAAAAATAGTCGGGAAGTAGAATATACATATTATCTTAGTTTTATACTTAGCACTATTATTAAAGATGTGGGATTTTGGGGTAAAACCCTGACCGTAGACAGGTACCATCTCTCTTTTTCACACGAAACACTTCGAGTAATTTTGGCCTGTCAGTTAAATGTCTTATCCATGACATTTTACATGACTACATTTTTTATACTTTAATCCGATGACTTGAACCGCTTTGAATCTTGATGCCTTCTTTTTTGTATGCGTATACCAGCACATATATTATTCGTGTATACCCGCTTTGTACCGTTATTTTATATCTGATTTGTATCGTCGTCTTATGCTTGCTTTTTGTCGTGTTTAAATGCCTTATATCGCACGTGTATATCCGATTTCACTCAGATCTATTCCGTATACAGGCTTTATATCCTTGTATACTTTTTATATTATTCGCGTTTTCCCGCTTTATATCGTCAGGTTCTACACTATTTATATCGTTCGTGTATATTTATTCGATATTGTACCTTCATATTCATATCATTCGTAACAATCCGATAAAATAGTTCTTCTCTACACGCTTTGTATCGTTCGTATATATCCGCGTATATCGATCTTGTATACCTGCTTGATATCATTCACGTATTCCCATTGTATATTGTTACTGTATACCCGCGTTAAATCGATCTTGTATATCTGACACATAACTTCGTTATATCGTTTGTATTTTCCCGATTGATATCGTTTGCCAATACCTGCTTAATATCGTTCGGATATACCTCAGATATATCGTTCTTGTTTAAGTGTTGTATTTAATTTGTGTCTGACCGCTTGATATCGTTCATATATTCCGGCGCGGCGTTATATATTTCTAGAACACCCGCTTTATGTAGTTCTTGTATACCCACTTGATAAGGTTTTTGTGTGCCCGCTTTTATCGTTCGTGTATACTACTGTGATATCTTTCTTATATCCCCGCTTTCTTACTTATTGTTCCTTTATAACCGCTTTATACTGTTCAAGTATATAGCGGGTACAGGCTACTTGTATACCCTCTTGATATTGTTCTTTTATACCCGCTTTATATTTTTCGCTTATGTCCCATTTATGTTGCATTTTGTGTATTAGCTTTATATCGTACGGGTCTACACGTTTTACTCTGTTTGTATCTACACTTTTTATTTCGTTCGTTTGAAATCGTAAGTTTATACCCACTTAATATCACTCTTCTAAACCCGCTGTAAATTGTTCGTGTATACCATTTTGACATCGTTCGTTACAATTCGCTTAAACATTTTAAAATACCCACGCTATATAGTTCGTGTCTCCTGCTCGAATATTTCTGCTGTATATCGATTTGTTTATCCGCTTCATATCGTTCACGTACCCCGTTGTATCTAGTTCATGTATATACCCGCTTTCTATCATTCCGATTGATGTCATTTGCGTTTACCGGCTTAATATTTTTCGGGGCTACCTACTTTATAGCGTTCGTTTTCAACCGCTCTGTTTATGTATTGTATAACCTCTTAATATCGTTTGTATATATCAGTTCTATACAATTGGTGTATAGCCGAGTTTTGAGTTTTGAGTGTTTGTGTATATCCGATTGTTATCGTTGTACTATGCCCGCTCTCTTGTGGTCCTGTCTAAACGCCCTATACCGTACGTGTATGTCCTATTTATACAGCTCATGTACACCCGCTTGATCTCGTTCTTCTTTCCCGTTTTCTTACTTTCTTTCATATCCGTTTACTTACATTCTTGCCTACACACGTAATGTCGCGTGTATACTAGCTTAATTTCTTTTGCATACCAGCTTTAGTCGTTCGTGTTTACCCGCTTTATATAAATCGGGTATACTAGCTTTATATCGCTTGTGTATACTCATTTGATATCGTTGTAACAATTCTCTTAAATAGTTTGTTTACATCAACTCTCAATATTTATTGTCCTCGTGCTTTGTATCGTTTGTTTGAATAGTATTTATACCGTTTTTACCCGTTTTATTGATGTGTACCCTCTTTATATCGGTCTCATATAAATGCTGTATATTGATTTTGTATGCATTCTTGATATCGTTCACGTATACTCGATGTCTATCGTTCGTGTATAACCACTTTATATCGTTTTTGTATACCCGCTTATATCGACCCTTTAAACCCTCTTTACATTGTTTACGTATACCCGCTTTATATCGCTCGTATTTTTCCGATTTATATCGTTCATACATATCATCGTTATATCGTTCTATCATGCCCGCATAAGATCGTTCTTGTATACCCGCTTTATAAGGCGCTTTTACGCCCTCCTTTTATCGTACTTGGATACTTGGTTGATATCATTCTATTCCCGCTTTATTTTCGTTTAAACCCGTTTTCCTATGTTCATGCTTACAATCGTCATTTAGTAAGTGCATCGCCGCTTTATATACTTATGTATACCCGCTTGATATAGTTTCATCATACCCGCTTCACTTTGTTCAGTATAAAGTTTTATATCCTACTTTTAGACCTGATTAATATTTTTCTTGTATAAATTGCTCTGGTATTCCTCTTTATATTGCATTTCAACGCTGGATTTATATTGTGTTTGAATGTCAGCATTATTTTGCTCGTGTCTACACGTTTTTTATAGTTCGTGTCTACACTGGTTATATCGCTGGAGTACATCTACTTTATATGGTTCATTCAAACACGCTTGATATCGTTGTTGTGCATCTGATTTATATCGAGTTTGTATACCCGTTCTGCTTTGTTCACGTATGCCCAGTTTATGTCGTTTGTGTATACCCGCTTGATAACGTTCTTGTATATCCGCTTTATATCAATTTTGTATAACCGCTTGACATAGTTTGTGTATTCCCGATTGATATTGTTCGTGTATACTTGCGTTATAGTAGTCGTGTCTAACCGCTGCATAGATTTCTTGTATTACACATTATACCGTTCTTGCTTATTTGCTTGTCGTCGTTCGTGCATAATATATTTATATAGTTTGTACTTTCCCTCTTGTTATTGTTCATTTTACCTTATATGCCCGATTTATATTGTTCTTGTATACCAGCTTTATGTCTTTTATGTATTCCTGCTTTAAATCGTTCCATTATGCCCATTTTAGATCGTTAGCGTCTGCACGCTTTTATCGGTGGTGTCTACACGTTTGCTATGGTTTTATATCCGCTTTATGTTGTAATGGTATACCCGCTTCATATTTTTTGTCTATATCCAGTTATATAAATCTTCTTATTCCGCCTTATATCTTTCGCTTGCTCAAGCTTTATATCGTTCGGGTATACCCCTTTTTATCGTTCATGTGTAACTTCTTGATAAGGAAATTGTGAAACAATTATTTTCTATGATAAACATACAGATAGTTCGTAAACGTCTTTGCATCATTTTAATAAACAATTTTGGTAAAAATTGGGTAGTCAAGACTTATAAACTAACTCTCCTCTCCAATGCCTTGTTTCCGGAAACTCTTGAAGAATACGTGTTCAGTTATCATAACAATGACAATAGAAGGTAAGCATCTTCAGAAACATGCCTTAGTTTTCATATATCGATTCAGCAAGTATTTTTCTCAAGCAAGTTGAAAAGTAATATGTCCACAGTTATTAATTCAAACATGTTTGTATAAATGAAGATTTGTTATCGTGACTTGACTTTTGACTATGGTTGTTTGATTCTTAAATTCATCATCGGTATTCTATATGTGAAATTGAACAAGGTGTCACAACCTTATCATTTTAAATAAATGTAGGGGCCTTGGTGGCCGAGTGGTAAAGTCTGTTAATCATCTTCTACTGAGGACTTGGTCTGTTAACATTGAGGTTGTGTTGGAGTCCTGGTACTCCTACTTCCCTCCTCCCCATGACGCCATGTTATAGCTGAAAAGCTGCTCAAAATGTCACATAAATCAACCTTCGAACAAATAAGAAATAAATATATAGTCTTTCTTTATGAATAACGTTTTAGGTTAACAAAGAAAAGATGTATATTAACGGAATTAATGTCAATTTCAGAAGTTTGGCAAAATATATTTCTGCTAACCTTTTTGAGCACTAAATATTTTATGACTAGACCAGTTCTTACAAAATGCTTAGAGAGTTATAATCAGCCAACAAATATCGTAAATGATCATGTAGGAAATAATCTTTAATTATCTTCATGACAACTTCTAAATGCGTAAAAAACACAAATAGTTGTTTTTATTTTTTTAAAGTCAACACTTCATGTTTGTACTGTCAGAATAGAACATTAGATAGAGGTACTATTTGTTCTCAGACTAGTCATAATTTGTTGCACGGAAAATAAATACTCGTCTTTACGATGTTCTCGAGGCATGTGATCTAAATAATAACAATGAACTAAATGAACTTTTTAACACAAAAATATCTCATGATAATTATGTGAAATTTTTAAAACAATACTAAAGGGACGTATTCAAGTCCGTCTGACATTTATAAAAAGATCATGTTGCATCGTTAATTTTTGTAAGAAACAAACAAAAACAAGACATTAAAATTTGTACTTAGATATAAACTTTTCGAATGACAGATTAACACACCCGCCCCTTATCCTTTCTGTATAGCCGCAATATATCGTTCTCGTTTAAAAGGTTGACATCCGTCTGCTATACCCGCTTTATATTGTTCTTGTAGGCCGAATTTTTATTGTTTTTGTATGCCTAAGTTATATCATTCTTGCAAACCAGCTTTAAATTGTTTGCTTGATATTTTTCGTTTTTGCCCACCTTTTATCGTTCGTGTATATCTATAAATTTTCGCCATATTTCTTTCGCCTATACAAGCTTTTTATCGTTCGAGCATACCCCATTTTATCGTTCGTGAGTACGATAACGACTTTGTACAATAATTATTCTATGATACACATACAGATATTTCGTATCCGTCTTTGTACCATTTCCATAACCAATTTGGTCGAAAGTGGGTTGTCAAGACCTTTGCAATGTCAGTCCTTAACTCTGCAATAATATGTTGAAGGCAACTCTTGAATAATATGTGTACAATTATTATAACGATGATTCCATATTTTTCATTTCTATTCAGGTTCTTATGTTCCACTAGCACGTTAAAAAGCGATATGTCCATAGTTATTATTTAATAAATCAAATAAATGCATAAATCAAGATTTGGAATCGTGACTTGATTTTCGACTTGGTTGTTTGGCTGGTTCATGGTAATCCTACTTCCGGCCTCCTCAATAAAAACTGGACGCCAAAATATAGCTGAAGAACTGAAAATAATAAATATAGTATTTCTTTATGAATAACGTCTACAAAGGTCTACAAAGAAAACATGTTAATGAACGGAATAACAATTGTAAATTTAGTTCAGCAAAATGTATTTGTGATAACCTTTTTTGTGACACTAAATATTTTATGACTAGACCAGTTCTTACCAAATGCATATAGTTATGTATCAAGTGAATCCCTACTATTTGATTGGTTAATCAAGATGGGGATATTATACCGTATTCCATGTGAAACCTTGGAGATATTGAAACCAGTTTCAAAATGGCGTCTATTCATTGAATAATTTGTTTGTTTCACATAATATAAAAATTAAACATAATATAAAAATATCAAATTACATGCATTTTACGGAATCTTTCATCCCCGTCTGCGATTTGTCTTGAAATTAACAAGGGCGATAACCTTAAATTGAAGTCTTTTAAAATTGCAAACAGAAGCATTTGCATTGGACTTCGAAAGTGAAATTTATCATTAAAAGTATGGCTGGGAATAATAGTCACAATTATCCAAGGTTATAAGATTTTAAAAGCCAGTAAAAGTTTCGTGCTTAAATCTGTTGAATTGTAGGTTCTCCGATAGTGGTGGTCCCAACTAAATTTTTTCTTCAAGCATGAAAATGTCTAATCTAATTATATACTCTAGAATATTAGTACAATAAGACTTCAACAGAATATAACTGTTATTCGGGTTTCACAGGGGATACGGGTTTATATTCCCTGTCCGTATTCTACATTCCCTTCGCCTATAAAACACAGACAGGGAACATGAACCCGTATCCCCTGTGAAGATCCCGAATAACATATAGTATATCCGTTTCATATCGTTCACGTAACCCGTTGTATCTCGTTCATGTATATACCCTATTCATGCTTTCCCGATTGATGTCGTTTGCGTTTAGCGCTTAATATCTTTCGGGTTTGCCTACTTTATAGCGTTCGTTTTAAACCCCTCTGTTTATTTATTATATACCAGTTCTTTAAAATTGGTGTATAGCCGCTTTTGAGTGTTTGTGTATTTACGATTGTCATCGTTGTTCTATGTCCGCTTTCTTGTGGTCATGTCTAAACGATTGATATCGTACGTATGTCTTTTTTATACCGCTCATGTATACCCGCTTGATCTCGTTCTTTTTTGCCCGCTTTCTTACTTTCTTGATGTCGTACGTGTATAGCCAAGTGATATAGTGCTTTGATACCCACTTGTTATCCTTTCTTTATAGCCGCTATATATCGTTCTCGTATTCTTGATATCCTTCTAACATACCCTCTTTATCTTGTTATTGTATGTCGAATTTATATTGTTCTTGTGTTCCCAAGTTATATTATTCTTGTAAAAAAGCTTTAAATTAATCGTGTATATTCGCTTAATATTGTTTGTGTATACTCACTTGATATCTTTTTGCATACCAGCTTTAGTCGTTCTTGTATACCCGCTTGATATAAATTGCCTATACTCACTTGATATCGCTTGTGTATACCACTTGATATCGTTGTGACAATTCTCTTAAATAGTTTGTGTACATCCACTCTATATATTTATTGCCCTAACGCTTTGTAACGTTCGTGTGCATACTATTTATGTCGTGTTTTACCTCTTTTATTGATGTGTACTCTCTTTATATCGGTCTCATTTAAATGTTGTATATCAATTTGGTATGTTTTCCCGATGTATATCGTTCGTGTATACCATCTTTATATCGTTTTTGTTTACATGCTTAGATCGACCTTGTAAACCCTCTTTAAATTTTTTACGTATGCCCGCTTTATACCCTTCTTATTTTTCTGATTTATTTCGTTCGTACATATCATCGTTATATTGTTCTAGCAAACCCGTATAACATCATTCTTGTAAACCCGCTTGATAAGGTTCTTTTATTCCCGCTTTTTGTCATTCTTGTATACTCGGATGATATCGTTCTATGCCCGCTTTTTTCCGTCTATACCCGTTTCCTAAGTTCGTGTTTACAAGTGTTATTTAGTAACTGCATCAGCGCTTTATATACTTCCGTACACCCGCTTGATATAGCTTCCTTATACCGCTTTACTTTGTTCTTTATAAAGTTTTATATCCTACTTGTATACCCGCTTTATATTTTTATTGTATTACCAATTTAGATTGCTTTTGTATTTCGTTTTCGTTTGATATTGTATTTCAATTTATATTGTGCTTGAATGTCAGCATTACTTTGCTCGTGTCTACACGTTTTATAAAGTTCGTGTATACTCTCGTTATATCGCTGGAGTACATCCACTTTATGTGGTTCATTTAAACCCGCTTTATATCGTTGCTGTGTACCCGCGTTCCTTTCGTTCGTATACGTTTCTATACCCGTTCTGCATTGTTCATGTATACCCAGTGTAAATCGTTTGTGTAAACCCGCTTGATATTGTTCTTGTATACCCGCTTGATATAGTTTGTATATTCCCGATTGATATTGTCCGTGTATACCTGCTTTATAGTAGTCGGGTCTAACCGTTGCGTAGATTTCTTGTATAACACATTTATATCGTTCGTGTTTACCTGCTTTTTGTCGTTTGTGCATATTCGATTTATATAGTTTGTACTTTCCCTCTTGATATCGTTCCTTTTTACCTTATTTGCCCGATTTACATTGTTCTTGTATACCAGCTTTATGTCTTTCATTTATTCCTGCTCTTTATCGTTTTATTATGCCCGTTTGATATCGTTAGTGTCTGCACGTTGTTATCGTTGGTGTCTACACGTAAGCTATTGTTTTGTATCCGTTTTATGTTGTAAATGTATACCCGCTTCATATCTTTCGTGTTTATCCAGTTATATAAATCTTCTTTTTCCGCCTTATATCGTTCGTGTATACCTTCTTGATAAGGACATTGTGCAAAAATTATTCTATGATACACATACAGATAGTTCGTATACGTTTTTGTATCATTTTAATAAACAATTTTGGTCGAAATTGGGTAGTCAAGACTTTTAGACTGTCATGCCTTACTCCCAATGCCTTGTTGGCGGCGACTCTTATATGTGTACAATTATTACACAGTTATAAATTAAAACATGTTTGTATAAATCAAGATTTGTTATCGTGACTTGACTTTTGACTATGCTTGTTTGGTCGGTTTCCGCTCTTTATTTCGTCATCTATATTCTATATTTGTAATTGAACAAGGTGTCAAAACTTTATCATTTTATATAAATGTAGAGCCTCGTTGGACGCGTGGTAAAGTCAGTTAATAATCTCCTACTGAGCATGTGGTATGTTTACACTGAGGTCCTGGTAGTCCTACTTCCCTCCGCCCCAATACAAAGTGGACACCATGATATGGCTGAAAAGCTGCTTAAAATGTCTCATTAATCACCCTTCGAAGAAATAAGAAATAAATATAGCCTTTCGTTGAGTAACGTTTTTGGTTTACAAAGAAAACATTTGTATTAACAGAAGTAAAAATTTCAGAAGTTCAGCAAAATGTATGTGTGCTTACCATTTTTGAGCACTAAATATTTTATGACTATACCTTATATGTGAATTATATGTGAATTTTTTTAAAAACAATACTAAAGGGACTGATTCATGTCCGTCTGAACTTTATAAATAGATGGTTTAAAAAGATTTAAAAAAAGAATCTTTAAAAACAAACAAAAAACAAGACATTTATATTTTTACTTATATATAACCTTTTCGTAACATATAACAGTCAAATCATGTCAAGAACCTAACTGAAACAAATTTGCGTCCCATTGGAATGAAAAAAACCTATGTTTGTGATTATTTCAACACAGTGCTGGATATTCGTATTTCACACCTTGCTATTGCTCAGTATAAGATAATGAAGTTTTACATGACTACTTTAGATTTGTTTTTACACTTTAATCCGATGACTTAAAAAGTTTTGACTCTTGATACCTTCTTTATTCGTATGTGTATACCAGCTCTATATTATTCGTGTAAGCCAGCTTTTTATCATTATTTTAAATCAGATTTATATCGTCGTTCTATGCTCGCAAAATGAATACCAGCTTTATTAGGTTCTTTTATGCCCTCTTCATATCGTTCATGTATTCCCGCTTTTATATCATCCGTGTATACCCCCTTTATCGTTCGTGTGTACTTGGCTGATATCGTTCTATGCCCGCTTTCTTATTTTCGTTTATACCCGTTTTCCTAAGTTTGTGTTTACAAGCGTTATATATAGTAAAGACATCGCCGCTTTATATACTTCTTTATACCCGCTTGATATCTTTTCCTTATTCCCGCTTCACATCGTTCAGTATAAAGCTGTTTATCCAACTTGTATACCACTTCCAGACGTCACTTCCATGTGCTTGATATCGTTTATATATACCAGCGTTACATCGTTCTAGCATACCATCTTAACATCGTTCTTGTATATAGAATATAAAACTGAACTTAAGATATCATTTTGTCATCAGTAGTATTATACTACAGCTGACTTCACAATACAATTTTGCAGGTGTAGGAGCGTGAAATTCTGAACTCACCCACGGATACGAATAGGTACCACACTGTCTCATTAGTGAGAATAAATTAACTTTAAACAGTGATGCTCACTATCATAATCTTCTTTCACATTCAGGGCTATCTACATGTATATTTATGGTAGTATTTTCATTTATCAACTCTTGTATCATTCCCATATGCCAAGTATATCTATTTTTTGAAAGTGATGTTAATTTAGGAGCAATCTTAATTTTTTTCAACATTTATACTGAAACTGTTTGGTACATTATACGTATTTATTAATGCTATTTTTATTATAATATGACAGGCTAATAGCAAAATTAAAAAAAAAAGATTAAAGTGTTATATCAGTTGAACTGCAAATATGGTGCACGTTGACAAACACACCAGTTTTATTGCCGTCACTGTTAGGTCACTTCGCACACTTGAAACCATGCGTAATCACAATTGTTGGTACAAGAATGATGTACTAAGAATGGGGTCAGCCACGCAAACTCTAATGGAAACTAAATATTGCTTATAATGATAATGTCGCTAAATACAACGGCTATTTGAACACATTATTGGGTAGCACTTAATTTGAAGTTTGTAATATAATTAGTCACACCTTAATTTAAAGATGTATATAATTTAAATTACAGGCACACGCGATGTATTTCGTGTTAAATGCCAACTAATAGATGGTATCGGTTCAAAGTATGGTCACCTGAATAGTATGAATAGGTAGTATCATGCGAAATTCACCTCGGAACGTCACTTTAGACTGGATTGACAAAGAAGTCAATGTGAAGTCATGAATGTCATTTGTAACGCCTTAATTGGCATATGTATAGAATGTTCGTGACATCAAAAAAGCACGATGTAAATACGATCTAAGGAATTGAGTGGCGGAATAACGGTGAACGTCGTCAATCATTCAAGGTTAGAGATAACGTACTCAACGAAAGTCAATGATATAATGTGATAACAAAGAAAAAGTATAATATAATATTATAGGGTCATTGCATGAATATTGGGATATATTGTCCCTCGCAAGATGCTATATTGCACTCGCAAGCTCGTGCAATATAGCATCTTGCGAGCGACAATGTTTCCCGGGTTATTCATACAATTACCCTTTTATTATATAGTAATAATTTTTTGAGTGCTTTTAAGTGATTATTCATTACCTTTAGATATTATGTAATATTTAACTATAATATTACCATATTTTTCAAATGATCAATATTTTGTTTACAGTTGATTTTGTCTTTTGTTGGTCTATGACTTCTTTAACTTTACTTCCGTCGACAATCGAATTCACTTTTATATGTTCAATTTCAAGCGGATGAGCTAAATCCCCCTTCGATAGCAGATAATGTTTTGATTTCGAAATAGATCAATACTGCTAGGTCTGTACTAGACTTATCTCAGGGCATTTACTGAAATAGTATGAAGAATTGAACAATATGTTAGTAACTGGACACATTAAACAAATCAATACGTTATGGCTTTTAAATAAAATTAGAAAGTAGAAAAATATAATTAATATGAGGAAAAGGCAAACAAAAAAATATGTATAAGCACTTTCCGAACACACTGACGTATATTTCAAGATCATGTCCGTGAAATAAAAAAAATTCCTTCATATGACACAAACACAAAATCATTTACACCATCACTTTATTATCTCGAACTCGGTTGACTCGATACCTCCGTTATATCCATACAATGTTTCAGTTCAGGCATTGTTTCCATCTCTACACACGAATTCGTCCTCTGATCAGTTGACAAATTATAACATAAAAGCTATTGGATGCACACTTTACTGAGGGAATTTGTTTTGATTAATTTTACGAAATGGGATAGAATATCATTTGTACTTGCGCATTGGAAATTCCAACCTCTACGTGAACGTCATTAAGAAGTATGGTTGCCAGTTTTAATTATTTTTTTAAATCTTGTGGACTAATACACTTATTCATTTGTGAGACACTTTCTAACATGCGTTTCTCCTTCGATTGTTTTATTAGAAAGATATTACTATCGTTTTACATTGTTTCAATTTAATTTGAATTCTTTAATTGCTTCTGACTTAAATAAAAAGTCCTGGCAGCATAGTAATCTATATAACTACAATGTACTACACTTAACCCTTTATTTTCTTAAAAGTATTATATTTTACAAAGCCGCTAAAGGAAATTTTTAGATGCAAGAAAAACACTTTTTTAAGGTTAAGAAGAAAGAGTACTTTGAAAAATTGTTACAATGAACAGCGTGGAAGGACCCCTTACGGTACTTGATACGCCATAGCGGGATAAAAGTATTGACTTAATAGAATATGGATTCATATGCATATGTTTACTCTGAATGAGTTTATTTTGCTCGCCAAAAGCCACACACTACACATTTGAGTGCGTACGTATGATTAAATTAACGTGAAGCAGTCTATCACAGCTACAATTGATAAATGTGTTTATAATTCACTAAACAGTAAAATATACAGTGTGTTAAACTGGGTTATTGAGTTTCATTGTTTGACGATGAGGTTTTGTTATTCATGTCATTTTGTCTTTAATTTTATTGTAATTTATCATCTTTAATTTGTTTTACCAGAGGGTGTTTGAGCTACTGATGCGTAGAACAGATTCTACTACTGTTGTCCATATCGCACGAATTTTGTCTTGTTTTGTTTACTAACAAATTTTAATGATAATGTACTGAATCTATTTAACATTGATGAATTCTGCATAGTTGTATTTGAATATGCAAGTTAAAGGGACGCCTTGTAACAAAATGTAATTCCACGACAGTATCATATCAGCAAAAATACATACAACTTAATACTACTTTAAATTACAAATGGAGGATAATGTTATATAATCATCAACTATAATCTTTCGCTGCATTTACTGCTCTAATATAACATGAGTTTCATACGAAAGACATAGCACCCAAAGGAAGCTCCACAATGCGACAGTAAAACCAGTAAATCCTTGTTAAATAAATGTAGAGTGAAGCACTCTTTGCCAAAAAATAGTCTCGAACTGACACCACTAAAGTTGAAAACAACAGTTTTGTTTATCTAAAAACGCAGTCGGCATTGTTTTTGACCTTTTGCTATTTATTATGAACGATTTTTCCATCATTTTGCCAGCTATATCTTGGGGTCCAGTTTTTATTGAGAAGTACCCAGAGAAAATAACGTCATTAACAATACTTAAATTATATTGTGTATGATGCTAATAGAGCAGTACATGCAATGCTTGCTTTTTTAGGTTAATGCAATAAGAAGAAAAGGATAAATAACTTCAAAATAGTAATTTTCACGACAGCTTTACGAATACTGTGGATCGTTTCGATAGCACCAACTAGCGACTGTGATACGATTAAACGTATAATGATAGTATCGTTCTTAAGTGCATTTGTCATAGCTTTGATTCTTATATATATATATTAGATGTGGAAAAATGTGTGAATAGGATTAAATGGATTTATATAAACACATTGACTAAGGTTTCCTTAATGGATGTAGAAGGTATGTATGTTTTTAAGTTGTAGTTGCATGCATTATTTGAAATCTAATTTTTTAAGTGAAATCCTCAAAAGGTACATTGATGGGTCTGTTTATCGTGTCTTCACGTCATTTCAGCATGTTATTTCTATCATGTCATTACGGGTGACGTACAGAAATTTAGCATGCAACTTCTGGCAAATTAATGTATGTAATATCATTTCTAGAAGATGCACTTCATATTGCCGTTCATCTGCGATGTAGGCTAGATAAGAACAGATTGTATAGAATGTTGAATAAAAAAGCCTCCAAAATACGAAAAATATCGAAGAAAACCGACCGAACAACAAGAGACGAAAGTCAATGGCCAATTACAAATCGGGACATATAATATTAACTGTTGAATAACTGAACAACTTTTAAACAAAATAGAATCCCGCATGCTCTTAAAACATCACTTCTATGACAAATCAGCTGAAACGGGATAATTCGAGAAGCAAAAAACATTTATAATATATGAGGAAATAACAGTAATAGTGTATAGAAAATTTTGTTTTATGAATTATGGTATGTTCTTTCTGTAGGTTTAGCAAATAATCAATTATTAAATGAAACGTTATATAAATACTGAACGAAACCTTTCGTAAACCATATCGGATAATTTTGCAATTTTTTCCTATAAACCCATCTGAAAGAATAAAATACAGCATTTGTCAAAGCAATAGATGATCTGTGAAGTTGCATTAGGGCCAACAAGGCTAAAATAAATTTGTTTATGAATGTCGACACGGATGTCTCAACGATATTAGCAGATGACAGAAATCCACATGAAAACTTGTACACCAATAATAAATAATATACGATATTTAACACCAACGCTTAGCGACACTCATTTAATACTTCTCAATTCTATTTATAAATGTATATTTGCCTGTTTTTTTGCTTATCGTGAAACAGGAAAATGCATATTATATGTTTGTAAAAAAATGGCCGAGAAGTTGAAATATACCTACTAACTTACTCTAATACTTAACACTATTATGATAGAGTTAGACTTTTGGATAGAAATCCCGAATGTAGATATGTATCATCTCTCTTTTTCACACGTTAAGATTGGATCAATTTCAGCCTGTATTCCCATTGTATATTGTCACTGTATACCCGCGTTATATCGATCTTGTATACCAACTTTATATAGCTGACACATAACTGCATTATATCGTTTGTATTTTACCGATGTACATCGTTTGCCAATACCGGCTTAATATCGTTCGGATATACCTCATATATAGCGTTCTTGTTTAACTGCTGTATTAAATTTTTGTATGACCGCTTGATATCATTCATATATTCTGGCGTTATATATTTCTAAAACACCCGCTTTATATAGTTCTTGTATACCCACTTTATAAGGTTTTTGTGTGTCCGCTTTTTATCGTTCATGTATACCACAGTGATATCGTTCTTATATGCCCGCTTTCTTACTTATTGTTCCTTTATAACCGCTTTATACTTATCCAGTGTAAAGCGGGTATACTTGTATACCCTATTTATATTGTTCTTTTATAGCCGCTATATATTTTTCGTTTATGTCCAATGTATGTTGCTTTTTGTGTATTAGCTTTTCTACCGTTGGGTCGTAAAACGGTTGTACACCATATCATTTCAATATTTTATATTATTAAGTAGCCACAGATGTGAAAGTAACATAGAAGAGTCTAAATGTCCCTAACGCTCTGGTTATAATCTGTCCAGAATATTGTAATAATACTGCAACTTCTAGATATGTTGATTTTATCTGAAAAGTAGTTTATTCTAATGGCGGCTTGAAACTGATAGCTATGATTATAATGGTCTTAAACTGCTTCATATGCCTTACGTTATCTTTAGAATACCTCTGTTGTTCTGGTTTTGTCTTATATATCTAGTTTGTACCACTTGAGCAAAAGATGGATGAGAACCTAAGTAAACAATTTGGAAAAGAAATTATTTGAGTGTAGATCAATACTGTTAGATTTGTTCTATAATACTTATCTCAGGGCATTTACTGAAATATTATAAAGAACTGAACAACATGCTTGCCACTGGACAAATTAAATCAATCAATACATAAACGTTTTTAAATATAAATAGAAAGTAGAAGAATTTTTAATGAGGAAAAGGCAAACAAAAAGATATATTTATCAGCAAGTCGTTAAGAAGTCTTGTTGCCAGTTTTAGTGTTTTTTATGTTAAATTTTGTGCAGTGATGCACTTATTCATTTGCTAACATACGTTTCTCCTTCGATGTTTTGTTAGAAAGGCATTACTATCGTTTCATATTGTTCCAATCTAAATAGAATTATTGAATAGTTTCTAACTTCCATAAAAATTCATGGGAGGATAGTAAACTATATAAGCACAATGTACGTAAAAGATTACACTTAACCCTTTCTGGTGTTAAAAGTGTTTATGATATTTTACAATCCTCAAAAGGTATTTTTCAGATGTGAAGAAACACCGCTGAAAGGTTAATATGAATGTGTAAATTTGAAAATTTTTTACAATAAACAGTAAGTATTTCTTACGGTACTTGATACTCTATAGCATTACAAAAGTATTGACTGCATAGAATATGGATAAATCTACATATGTTTATTCTGAGTGAATTTATTTTGCTTGCCAAAAGGAACTCTCTACTTAATAAGTATTACCTATTTGAGTGCGTACGTATGATTAAAGTTGTGAAGTGGAATTCGCCAAGGTGTGATCGGCTCTGTTTAATATATAATAAGAATTGACATTTTTCATTCCATTCTCAGCAGATTTATTCCTACACCATTAATCTTCAGAATTCATAGTATCTCTGTACTGAAAACATCATTTACATTCACTAAAAGAACACAAACTAAAAACAAACATATTGATAATTTAACAGGAGGCAAGTAGTTGTTCTCCTACTATCTTGTATTTTGGAAATTTAAAGTTTATTCAATGTAAAACCAATGTTTCTGTATTACTGACTAAAAACATATTAGCCTTTACAATCACCAGACAAAGCATACTATGGTACAGGGCCCATTTACAGTAGGTATGTGGTCATATAAATAATTTACATAGAATATAAAAATATATAATCATTAACTATAATCTTGCGTTGCATTTACTACTCTAATATGTGTTTCATAAGAAAGTGATAGCAACCAAAGGAAGCCCCACTATTCGGAACCGAAACCTCCACTCCTTGTTAAATAAATGTTGAGTCAAACACTCCTTGATAAGAGATAGATACGAACTGAGAACACTAAAGTTGACAACAACAGTTTTATTTATTTAGGTTTATATACAAAAAATTCTTCGCCTTCTAGTTTTCATATTCTTCAGCTATATCACGGCGCCCAGTCTTGATTGTAGGAGTACCTGAAGAAAACAACGTCATTAATAATACGTAATATCATGTATGATGCAATCGAGTAGTTAATAAAATGATTGCTTTTTTAGATTAAAGCAAACAGAAGATATGAATATTGTGAATCGATTCGATAGCACCAACTAGCGACTGTGATACGATTAAATGTATAAGGATAATATTTTTCTTAAGTGATTTTTTGGTGGCTTTGATTTGTATATACATTTTATGTGGAAAAAATGTTTGGAGAGGATTACATGATTTTTTTTACTCAAATTCACTGAGGTTCCCTTGATGGAGGTAGAAGGTATGTATGTTTATAAGTTGTATTTGCATGAAAGATTTGAAATCTAATTATTAAAGTGAAATCTAACAAATCTACATTGATGGGACTGTTTATCATGTCTATTTGTCATGTCAGCATGCGATTTCTATCATATCATTACTGTTGAGGTAAATAAATTTAGCATGCGCCTTCTGTCAATACAATGCATGTAATATCATTGATGGTAGACACATTCCATATAATTGTTCATCTTCGATGTAGGCTAGTTTTGAACTGATTATATAGACTGTTAAATAAAAAACACGCCTAAAAAGCAAAAAAAAACCGACTGAACAACAAGAGCCAAAAGTCAATGGACAATGACAAATCCGGATATATTATATAACTGTTGAAAAACTAAACAACTGGAAAACAAAATAGAATCTCGGATGCTCGTACACATTACTTCTATGACGAATGATCTCAAACCGGACAAGTCGAGAAGCGAAAAAAAAAGATAAATAACAGGAAAGGGTGTTAAGAAAATTTCGTTTTAAAAATTCTGAAATGTGCTTTCTGTAGGTTTAGCAAATAATCAATCACAAAAAATCAAACGATCTATGAATAAATACCTTTTGTAAAACATAGCGGATAATTTTACTCTTTTAACCCTATAAACTCATCTTAAGAATAAAGTACTGTGAGCCTGTATTTGTCGAGTACTAAATGTTCGCTGAAGTCGTATTTGGGCCAACAAGTCCAAATAAATTTGTTTCTGAATTTCGACATGAATGCCACAACGTTATTAGCAACAACACATGACAGAAATGTACCTGAACCATTTGAGAAATATAACAAATTGTACAACAATAACAAATAAGAGACACTTCATTTAAAATTTTGTAATACTACTGTTGAACGATTTTCCCAGATGTTTTATTTTATTTTCAATAACAATGCTCTCATTCCGGTGCATATGTAAAGTTGGGAAGTCAATTCATATTGGCGTAATGCATCCATAAAAGGTATAACTTTACTATTTTTGAGTTCGTTTTTGTATATCGTTTTAAGTTTGTCTGAATGTTCATTTGCTAGACCGTTTGTTCATCCGCCCACATTCACAAAACAAGTAAATAGAAACTTATTTCAGATAGTACACTAAAGGAAATTTATATTTTAGTATTTCATATTTGACAAACCTCCATTTACGTTTTTGTAACATATTTCACTCGTGGTTATACATGAACATTTGTTCTTTTTTTTGTTAGCTTTTATACCAACAAATTTCAATCAACTAACCAACTCACATACTGCTGTTATGAAAGCGGGAGGTTTGGCATGCCATACAATCTGGTTTTTACCACCATTTCTTTTGAAATGCCTTTACCTATTCAATGGCATTATTGTTGTATCTGTTTATGTTTATTGATTCTGGAGTTTACTGGTTTCTCCCACTTTGATTTGTGGATTGTTTCTTTTAACAGTTTCCTTGGTGTTCGGTTTATTGGTATTACCTTCATTTAATAACCATGCAGTTTTTATTCCTCTTCACCAGTTTAATAAACAACATGTATCACAACACAATTTTGACCTCGTAAAACAAAATGCATGGCATGCTTTGCGAATACACGTAGATCGTTAATTCTACCAAACGTGATAATAAAATATAACTTGTAGCGTTTGAGCAACCTGACATCAGTGTGAAATTATTGTGAAATAAATCCTTACTCCTAAAAGTACATATATGTTATTTATACGATAATCAATTGCACATAGTTACAATATTTGCAATATTCACGCACGATGCGTAATTGATAAATTTGTTGATTTCATGTACATTGACTATTGATTTACATATCACTGAAAATTTCGAGGTACTTTTTGAATATTCTTGAGCATTAGATTTACTAGCGACGTCGTTAAGGAATTCTTTGTGACATCACTTCTCTGTGATTAACCAGAATTTATTTCAATCAGTATTCCCCATATTTCATCACCTGTCAACGTAGCTTAAGTGCTATAGGTGCTTATATATTAACTATTGTTTTGAGCATCAAAGTTAACAAAAATATAAATGTATATTTGCATGTTGTTTCTCATTAACCTATTTATTTGGTTTTTTTTTGGTAAATGAGTTGTAAAATAGATAGACCATAGATAGGTACCATGTCTCTTTTTCACACGAGATGCATGAAGCAATTTGGCCTGTCCGTTAAATGTCTTATCAATGAAGTTTACATGACTACTTTAGGTTTGCTTTTATACTTTTATCAGATGACCTAAACCGCTTTGAATCTTTATTCGAACGTGTATACCTATTCTATGTTATGGGTGTTTACCCGCTTTGTATCGCAATTTTACAACGGATCTATATAATTGTTCTATGTTCGCTGTCTTACTTTCGTGTCTAAATGCTTTATAACGTACGTTTACATTCGATTTATTTTATATCAGCTTGATATCGTTTCCGTATACCATCTTTATATTCTTGTATACTCGATTTATACTGTTCATGTATGCCGCTTTATTTTGTAAGTGTCTACACATTTTATATCGTTCGTGTATATTTATTCGATATTGTTCGTTTGTACCAACTTTATACTGCTTTTGCATTCCGTTTTATAACGTTCGTTTACACACTCTTTCTATCGTTCGTAATAATCAGCCAAAATGGTTTTGTACACGCACTTTATATAGTTCTTGTCTACATTCTTTGTATCGTTCGTATATATCTGTTATATCGATTTTGTATACCTACTTTATATCGTTCACGTATTCCCAGTATATGTTGTTTGTGTATACTTGCTTTATATCGATCTTGTATTACCGCTTTATATTGTTGACACATAACTGCTTTATATCGTTTGTATTTTCCCGATTTTCGTTTGCATTTACCGTCTTAATAACGTTCGGATATACCTCCCTTTTATCATACCTTAACCACTGTATTTATCTTTCGTATAACCACTTTATATCGTTCATATATACCGGCGATAGTAATTTCTAGCACGCCGCTTTATATAGTTCTTGTATACCCGCTTATAAGGTTTTGCGTGCCCGCTTTTTATTTGTTGTGTATTCCATTGTAATATCGTTCATATATGCCCACTTTCTTTCGTTTAATATTGTTCCTGTATACCCGCTCCATACTGCTCCAATATATAGCGGGTATATTCTTCCAGTATACACGCTTTATACTGTTCTTTTATACCCGCTTATATTTTTCGTTTTATGCCCAATTATGTTGTTTTTGGGTACCAGCTTTATATCGTTCGTTTCTACACGTTTTATACCGTATGTATCTATACTTTTTATATCGTTCTTAGAGATTCGCTTGACATCGTAATTCTATAATCACTTTATATCTTTGATGTAATCTTGCTTTATACCGTTCGTATATACCCGTGTATACCCGTTTGACATCGTTCGTTACAGTCGCATCAACATTTGTTGCACTCTAACTTTATATAGTTGGTGCCTCCAAGCTTTATCTCGCTCGTTTACCTCCTTTTTCTTTCGTTTATTTATACAGTTTTATATCTTTCTTGTGTACCTGCTCTAGATCGTTCGAATATTTCTTCTGTATATCGTTTATATCGTTTGCGGTTGAGGGCTTAATATCTTTCCGGTTTGCCTACTTTATAGCGTTCGTGTTAAACCACTCTGTGTTTTATTGTATAACCACTTTATATCGTTTGTACATACCAGTTTGTTTTTTAAACTGGAGTATAGCCGCATTTTAAATGTTTTTGTGTATACGATTTTGATTGCTGGTTTTGTTTGTTTTGTTTGGATGTTGTTTAACGTCACTTTCAGGAATTTGTTTCAGCTGTATCATGGCGTCCAGTTTTTATTGGAGGAAAGCCGGAGTACCCAGAGGAAATTCCCGACCTTCTGTAGGAAAACTGGCAATCCTTGTCTATTAAGATTTGCAGTCAAACGCACCCTGCCCGCAGTGAGGTTCGAACCCGCAATTTCAGTGTTGACCATATGATCAATAGCAGACGAACTACCTTAATCACTCGGCCCTTTATTTTTGGTATGTGCCCGATTTCTAACAGTCTTGTCTAAACGCTTATTGTCATGCGTGAATAACCACGTTATATAGTTGTTTAATTCCGGCTTGTTATCCTTTTTTTGCTGCTATATATCGTTCTTATATGCAAGCTTTATGCTCTTCTTATAAACCAGCTTTATTTTATTCTAGTTTGCCCAAGTTATACTATTCTTATAAACCAGCTGGAAATCGTTCGAACATTTCCGCTTGGTATTGTTCATTTATGTCCACTTTATATGGCTTGTGTATACCCGCTTAATATCTGTTTAACAATCCTCTTAAATAGTTTGAGTACACTCACTTGATAAATTTCGGGTCCTAACGCTTTGTATCGTTTGTGTGCATACTCTTTATACCGTTTTATACCCGTTTTATACTCTCGTATCGTTCGCTGTATATGGATTGTGTATACCCTCTTTATATCGTTCACGTATACTCGATGCATATCGTTTTTGTATACCCGCTTATATCGACCTTGTATACCCAATGTATATTGTTTACGTATACTCGCTTCATATCGTTCGTATTTTTGTCTATGCCGGTTTTATATCGTTCGTGTATACCTCCTTTTAGCGTTTGAGTTTACTAGTTATATGCATTTATGGTTTAACTGCTTGATAGCGTTCATATATACCAGCGTTATATCATTCTAAAAAACTCGCTAAGAATCGTTCTTGAATACCCGCTTTACAAGCTTCTTTTATGCGCGCTTTTTATCGTTATTGTATTCTTGCTATTGTATACTCGCATGATATCGTTCTATATGCGCTTTCTAATTTCCGTTCATTCCCGTTTTCCTAAGTTCGTGTTTACAAGCGTGATATAGTAAGTGCATGGCCGCTTTATATACCCGTTTTATATTGTTTTTCTATGTCCAATTTATATTGTTCTTGAATGCCAGCATTATTTCGCACGTCTACACGTTTTATATAGTTAGTGTCTACACTCGTTATATCGTTAGAGTACATTCACTTTATATGATTCGTTTAAACCCGCTTGATATCGTTGCTATTTACCCGCGTTTGTTTCGTTCGTATACATTTGCTTTATATCGAGTGTGTATACCCGTTCTGCATCTTTCACGTACACCCACTGTATATCGTTTGTTTATACTCGCTTGATATCGTTGTTGTATAACAATATATATAGTTCGTGTTTACCCCCTTTAGTCTTTTGTGCATATCCGATTTATATAGTTTGTTCCTTTTCCTTGTGTTATCGTTCCTTTTTACCTTCTATGCCGATTTATGTTGTTCTTGTATACCAGCTTTATGTCTTTCATGTATTCCTGTTTCATATTGTTCCATCATGTCTTTAGTGCCTAAACGTGTTTAGTGTCTATACGTTTTATCGTAGGTGTCTACACATTTGCTATCGCTTGGTATCCGCTACATTTCGTTCGTTTATACCCACTTTATATTGTAATTATATTCCGCTTTTATATCGTTCGTGTTTATCCGGTTATATAAATTTACGCCTTATAATTTTCGCTGATACAAGCTTTATATCGTTCGCGTATACACTTGTTTATCGTTCGTGTGTACATTTTGATAAGTACACTGTACAACAATTATTCTATGATACACAAACCTATAGTTCGTATACCTCTTTTTACAATTTTACTAAACAATTAGGGTTGAATTTGGGAAGTCAGGACTTTACACTGTCAGTCGTTATCTCCCCAATATCTTGCTGAGGGCAACTCTTGAATTATATGTGCACAATTATTATAAGGATGAGAGTACTACGTAAGGCTCTTTGGAAACATACCTTAGTTTTCATATCTCGATTCAGATTCGTATTTTTATTCAGAAAACATAAATCAAGATTTGCAATCGTGACTTGACTTTCGAGTATGGTTGTTTGGTCTGTTGCCATTCTTTAATTCATCAGCCTTATTCCATGTGACTGTTTAATTGAACAAGGTGTCAAAACCGTATCATTTTAAATAAATATGGGGGCCTCGGTGCCAGAGTGTTAAATGCAGTTAATCATGTTCTACTGATCATGTGGTCTGTTAACATTAAGGTTGTGTTTGAGTCTATGTCCTGGTACTCCTACTTCCCTCCTTCCCCAAAAAACTGGACGCCATGATATAGCTGACGACTGTTCAAAATGTCTCATAAATCACCCTTCAAACAAATAAGAAATAAATACAGTCTTTCTTTATGAATAACGTTTTAGGTCTACAACGAAAACATGTATATGCACATAATTACAATTTTAGAAGTTGAGCAAAATGTATTTGTGCTAGCTTTTTTTGTGGCACTAAATATTTTATGAGAAGACCAGGTTTTACAAAATGCATATTATTTGTATAATCAGCAAACAAATATCGTATATGATAATGTAAGAAATAATCTTTAAAAATCTTTAAGCATCTTGGCAACTTCTAAATGCGCAAAAACACTAATATATGTATTTAGTTTCTACAGTCAAAACTTCATTTTAGTCTGTCAGAATCCAATATTGAATAGAGGTTTATTTGGTCGTAGACCAGTCATAATTTGTTGCACTGAAAATAAATACTAGTTTTTACGATGTTCTCGTGGTATGTGATCTAAATTAAACATTGAACTTAATGAACTTTTTGACGCACAAATATGTCCTTATAGGTGAATTTTTTAAACAATAGTAAAAGGACGTATTCGTCCGTCTATCCTTTATAATAGAAGATCGTGTTACATCGTTAAATCTTTAAGAAACAAAGAAAAACAAGACATTTAAATTTGTACTAAGATATAATCTGTTCGAAATACATTAAAACGGTCATTTAATCAAATCACCTGTTTCTTTTCATTCTTTTCTAACTACAATAGTTTAGAATTTTTGTTCCATCAATGTTGTCCTAATTTCATGACATACCTTTGAAACGCTAGCACCACTAAAAGTTGTATTTATTTGTTTTAACTCATATTTCATTTCATATTTTTTTCTACTGAAAATATGATCTTTCAAGTTAGTAGTCTTCAATCTTGAACTTGTCCAAATCTCTGTTATTTCAAATACTTGCAATCTTTTAAAACATTTCTAGTTTAACATAAGTTTGTAATACAAAATAAAAGTACATTCAAGCGCATCGTATAAAGCCATGTCTAGTTACTCAGGATTTATAATCTGTGTAAACGTTTTAAAAAACAGATCACATTAAGATCTATTTATATGTTGAATACGATGCCAATAAATAAAAAAAACAATGTATGTTTATAAGCCCAAACGTTTTACTTTTAAGAAAATCTTTGATCACAGTGCAAAATCCAAATGTGTTGTAAAGCATGGCTACTGTAAAAAAAAACAACTCACTACTTTATAAATAAGGATGTTTCTTTTCTGGTAAAATTTATATCGTAGTGACATCAAAAGAAACAGATCTGTCAGATAATTGGCGTACAAATGGGGCAAACTCAAATGAAATTAGGATCCACTGCAACAACAGTCAGCAATAAACCATAATGCACAATGCACATATACACCTTTCATTGCATATGTTATCAATTGAAAATATGAATATTTCAAGTTAGTAGTCTTCGATCTTGAACTTGTCCAAACCTCTATTATTCCAAATACTTGCAAGCGTTTAAAACAATTCTTGTCTAACATTATTTTGTCAAATTAAATTCTATTCAAGCGCATTGTATACAGTTCTATTACATGTCTATTTACTCAGCATTCATTATCTGTTTAAACTTTAAAAGAAACGATCCAATTGAGACCTGTTATATATGTTGAAGACCAATCACGTAAATGGAAACAATGTACGTTGATAAGGGCAAACGTTTTATTTTTTACAAAATCTTTTATCACAGTGCAAAATCCTAATATGTTGTAAACCATGCTACTGTAAAAAAACAGCAACTCTCTACTCTATAAACAAGGATGTTTCGTTTCAGATTACATTTATATTGTCTAATTATTTAAGTTAAATCTAAAATAGCCACATTTATGCGTCTGTTTATCAGGCCTTCACGTCATGTCAACATGTGTTTTCTATCATGTCATTACGGTTAATTTAGAGATATTTAGCATGCACCTTCTGTCAATAGATTGCATGTAATATCATTGCTGGCAGACGCATGCTATTCGATGTAAGGCTATTATATAGACTGTTGAATAAAAAGCCGCCTAAATAAGAACAGTAGCAAAAAAATCGACCGAACAATAAGAGCCGAAATTCAATGTACAATTACATATCCGGATATATTATGTAAACTGTTGAATAACTAAATAGCTTGAAAACAAAATAGAATCTCGAATGCTCGTACGCATTATTTCTATGACGAATCAGCTTAAACGTGATAAGTAGAGAAGCGAACAGCTATAAGAAATGAGGAATACCAGCAAAAGGGGTATAGACAATTTATTTTTATAAATTATGATATGTGCTTTCTGCTGTATGTTTTGCAAACAATCAATCACTAAATCGAAGGTTCTATGAATAAATACTGAACGGAACCTTTTGTAAACCAAAGAGGATAATTTTAAACTTTTCGTCCTATAACCTCATCTTCAAGAATAAATTACAGTGAGCGTGCATTTCTCGGAGCAGTACATGTTTGTGAATTTCTATATGAATTCCTCAACGGTATTAGCAACAAACCATGACAGAAATTGTACGAATTGTGCAACAATAAAAAATAAACGATATTCGACACCAACTCATAGCGAACCTCATTTACTACTTTTCAATACTATTGATAAATATATATGTGTCTTTTGTCACTCATTGACATAGTTTTTGGTAAATGTATTTTTGGCCAATACATTATTATAAGTTTTAAAAAATGGCCTGGAAGTGAAAACATACATATTAATGTACTCTAATACTTAACAATATTATTATAGAGTTGGACTTCTGGGGTGAATTAAGGACCGTAGATAGGTACCATCTCTCTTTTCACACGAGTTACCTGGAGCAATTTTTACCTGTCATTATTCGTTTGAACCCGGTATAATTCGCTTTAGCATTCCCGCTTGATTATGTACGTCTACACCCGCTTTATATCGTTCGTAACAAGCATCTAAAATAGTTTTCGATACATACACTTTATATATATTTATTTCAGTATAAAGCGGGTATATTCTACAGGTATATCCGCGATATATTGTTCTGTTATACCCGTTTTATATTTGTTGCTTTTAGTGTACCAGCTTTATATCGTTCGTGTCTACACGTTCTAAACCATTTGCATCTACACTTTTAATTTCCTTCGTGGATATTGGCGTGACATCCCAAGTGTATACCCCTTTATATTTCTTGTTATTGGGCTGTATATCGTTCATGTATAGCCGTTTGAGATCGTTCGTTACAATACGCTTCAACATTTGTTGTACACCAACTATAAAACTCGTGTACATCCGATTTATATCATTCCTTTATACCTGCTTTTTATCTTTCAGGTGTACCTCCTCTTTGTCGTTCAGATAGTTCTGTTGTATATCGATTTTTATATCGCGAAAAGACATAAAATTTCTATCACTCGTAAAAGATCAAACAGTCTTGCCCAAAAACGTATGAAAGAACCTATTATTCTTGTTATTGGGCTGTATATCGTTCATGTATAGCCGTTTGATATCGTCGTTCGTTACAATTCGCTTCAACATTTGTTGTACACCAACTTTATAAAACTCGTGTACATCCGATTTATATCATTCCTTTATACCTGCTTTATGTCTTTCACGTGTACCTGCTCTTTATAGTTCTGATGTAAATCGATTTGTATATCGCTTTCGTTGCGTTCACGTACCGCTCTGTATCTCGTTCCGGTATATACCCGCTTTCGTGATTTCTCGACTGATAACGTCTGGGTTTACAGGATTAATTCTTTCCTATGACCGCTTTATACGTCTATGTCCTATTGATATATCTCATGTATACCCGCTTAATCTCGTTCTTCTTTGCCCACTTTCTTACTTTTATTTATATCCGTTTACTTATATTCGTGTCTACACGCTTGATGTACGTGTATAGCCACGTTATATAGTTCTTTGATACCCGCTTGTTATTCTTTCTTTATAGCCGTTATATATGTGTTCTCTTATACAAGTTTTATATACTTCTGCTACACGCTTTATATTGTTCTTGTATTCCGAATTTGTATTTTTCTTGTAAGCCCAATTAATATTGTTCTTGCGAACCAGCTTTAAATTTTTTCCTATCGCTTGATATTGTTCGTTTATAAACACGGTATATCTTTTTTGCATACCCTTTGTATGCCGTTCTTGTCTACCCGCGTTATATCGTTTGTGTGTACAAACTTGATATCGTTGTAACAATCCTAACCTACGCTATATAGTTCCGTCCTCACGCTTTGTATCGTTCGTGTAGATACTCTGTAAATCGTTTTATTACCGTTTTATGCATGTGTTACCTCTCTATATCGTTCGCATACAAATGCAGTATATCGATTTTGTATACCATCTTGATATCGTTCACGTATACCCTCTTTATATCGTTTGTGAATACCCTCTTTATATAGTTCTTGTGTACCCGTTTATATCGATCTTGTATACACACTTCATAGTATTTACGTATACATGCTTTATATCGTTTTATTTTCGATTATACAATGTAGTACGTGTATATACGATTTCTTTTATATCATCTTGATATAGTTTCCTTATACAAGCTTTATATTCTTGTATACTCGCTTTATACTGTTCGTGTATGCCGCTTTATTTCGTAAGCGTCTACACATTTGATAACGTTCGTGTATATTTATTCGATATTGTACTTTTACACCCACTTTATAACGTTTTTACCCGCTGTATATCATTCGTGTATACGAGCCTTATATCGCTCTTGTATTCTCTCATTATATCGCTTGTTTATACCCGCTTTATATCTTTCGTAACAATCCGCTAAAATACATGTGTGCACCCACTTTATATAGTTCTTGTCTACAGACTTTGTATCCTTTGTATATATCTGCTGATTTCGATATTTTATGCCTACTTTATATGGTTCACGTATTCCCTTTGTATATTGTTCGTGAATACCCGCTTTATATTGATCTTATACTGTGGTTTCATTTATATTCGTGTGTATCAGCTTTCGGGGTTGAAGTAAAACTGACATTTCGCGGGATTCTTAAATTCGTTGTTGGCGAAAAAAAATTAATATAAAATGAGGTCATCGCTTACATATTGCGATATTCACATACCGTGTTAGTCTGTACATTTTCTAATACGTCATTTTCAAGATATAATCGTTCTCGGGAGATGACAATTATAATGCTGATCACGGGATTTTATAGAAATTAACGGTACTTGTATTGGAAAGCGGCGACATTAAAATGAAATGGGATAGCTTAAGAAAGACGATTCAAAACACAACTTTTTTGTTGTTGTTGCGTGGTGCAAAGCCCGCACTTAACATACACTTATGAAAGGGCTTGTGTTTTGTGCCTTTTTATGTCGTTTGTAAACACAATTTTAAAAGACGGTGCGTTTAGAAAGTACCCAAAATAAAATGATTATTAAATGATTGTGTACATCTAACTACCTATCTTGAAAACTTCCTATCTATTGTTTTGTTTACAAAGGAACATCAAGTAATTAGGATTAAACCGATTTTGATTTGTAACCGTAAATATAATTACCATAATTAATAAACATGTCATTTTATGAAAGTCAACAGTTCATTGTAAATTTCTCGAACATTCCCTGAGGCAAAGATTATTTGTTTGTCAATAAACTTGATGGCTATAGTTAGTGGTTTTAAATGATGGAAATGAGTATACAAGGTGTTAAAAATAAAAAAATAGAATGCTTTATTGTCGTTATTTCAATTGAGAATGTTACTTAAATATTTGTTTATATATCAACACTTCAAAACGAAAAGGCACAAAGGGAACTATGTTCATTACTGACGGGATTGCGCAATTAAAAAAAACAACGATACTGTTTATCAATTTTATTTCTGTTTTGTGTCGTAAACACAGTAAAATTGCTCATAATGCAAAATTGACATATACATCGAAACGATATCAATATAGCTGTACATCTTGAACATCAGTAGTCATTGTACATGTAAACAACCGTACAGCTCTATATCGTTCGGATATTTCTGATTTATACCGACGTGTATATCCGCTTCATATCGTTCACGTTCGCCTCTGTATCTCGTTCATGTATATACCCGATTTCGTGCCTTCCCGACTAATATCGCTTGCGTTAACCGGCTTAGTATCTTTCGGGTTTTCTAACTATATTCAGATCGTGTTAAACTGCTCTGTTTATTTAATGTGTAACCGCTTAATATCGTTTGTATCTGCACGTTCTATAAAATTGGTGTATAGCCGCTTTCTGAGTGTTTGTGTAGATCTGATTTGTATTTGTTTTATGCCCGCTTCTGACGGTCCGGTATAAATGCTTGATATCGTACGTGTTTCCCCTATTTATTCAGCTCATGTATACCCGCTTAATCTCGTTCTTCTTTGGCCGCTTTCGCACTTTCGTTTATATTCGTTAACGTGGCTTTATTCTTGATGTCGTCCGTGTATAGCCACATTATATAGTTCTTTTATTCCCTCTCATTATCCATTTTTATGGCCGCTATATATCGTTGACGTATACAAACTTTATATCTTTCTGATGTACCCGCTTTATATTGTTCTTGTATGCCCAAGTTATATTCTTTTTGTAAACCAGCTTTAAATCTGTTGTGTATATCGCTTGATATTGTTCGTTAATAAACACTATATATCTTTTTCTGCATAGTATTACCCGCTTAATATAGATCGTGTATACCCGCTTTATATCGCGTGTGTATTCCTATTTGATATCGTTGTAACCATCCTCTTAAATAGTATGTGTACACCCACTTTATGTAGTTCTGGTCAACACGCTTTGTATCTTTCTTGTGCGTACTATTTATATGGTTTTATACTCGTTTTATTTATGTGTTTCCTTTTTATATCGTTCGCATATAAATGCTGCATATCGATTAAGTACACGATCGTGATATCGTTCATGTATGCGATCATTATGTTGTTCTTGTATACACCCTTATATCGACCTTGTATACCCGCTGTATATTGTTAACCTATACACGCTTTATATCGTTCATACTGTCCGATTGACGTCGTTTGCATATGCCGGCTTAATATCGTTCGAGAATACATCCTCGAAATCGTTTGTATTTAAAAGTTATAATTTATGTATTGTGTAATAGCTTTATACCACTTTTATATACAAACGTTATATGGTTCTAGGATACCCGCTTAATATCGGTCTTGTATATAGAATTTAAAACTGCACAAGAGATTTTATTATCAGTGGTATTATATGTATGCCCAACTTATATAATTCTTGTAAACCATTGTTCTTGTATATCGGCTTGATGTTATTCGTGTACATGTATAACCGCTTTATTTATTTTTGCATACCAGCTTTAGTCGTTCTTGTATACCCGCTTTATATAAATCGGGTATACTCGCTTTATATCGCTTGTGTATGCTCACTTGATATCGTTATAACAATTCTCTTAAATAGTTTGTGTACATCCAATTTATTTATTCATTGTCCTCGCGTTTTGTATCGTTTGTGTGAATAGTGTTTATATCGTTTTTACCCGTTTTATTGATGTGTACCCTCTTTATTGCTGTCTCATATAAATGCTGTATATCGATTTTGTATACATTCTTGATATCGTTCACGTATACTCGATGTATATCGTTCGTGCATACCCTCTTTATATCGTTTTTGTATACCCGCTTATATCGACCTTGTAAACCCTCATTACAGTGTTTAAGTATACCCGCTTTATATCGTTCGTATTTTTCCGTTTTAATCGTTCGTACATATCATCGTTATATCATTCAATCATACCCGCATAACATCGTTCTTGTATACTTGGTTAATATCATTCTATGCCAGCTTTATTTCCGTTTAAACTCGTTTTCCTACGTTCGGGTTTACAAGCGTTATTTAGTAAACTCATCGGCGCTTTATATACTTCTGTATACCCGCTTGATATAGTTTCCCGTTTCACTTTTTTCATTATAAATTTTTTTTTTCCTACTTGTATACCCGCTTTATACTTTTCTTGTATTACCAATTTATATTGCTCTTGTCTTCCTCTTTATATTGTATTTCAATGCCGGATTCATATTGTGCTTGAATGTCAGCATTATTTTGCTCGTGTCTGTCCGTTTTTTATAGTTCGTGTCTACACTCTTTATATCGCTGGTGTACATCTATTTTATATGGTTCATTCAAACACGCTTGATATCGTTGTTGTGTACCCCGTTTTTTCCGCTCATATACATCTGATTTATATCGAGTTTGTATACCAGTTATGCATTGTTAACGTATACTCTGTCTATGTCGTCTGTTTATACCCGCTTGATAACGTTCTTGTATACCCGCTTTATATCGATCTTGTATAACCGCTCGATATAGTTTGTGTATTCCCGATTGATATTGTTTGTGTATACCTGCTTTATAGTAGTCGTGTCTAACAGCTGCTTATATTTCTTGTATTACACATTTATACACATTTTATGTTTACACTCTTGTTGTCGTTCGTGCATATTATATTTATATAGTTTGTACTTTCCCTCTTGTTATCGTTCATTTTACCTTATATGCCAGATTTATATTGTTCTTGTATACCAGCTTCATGTCTTTCATGAAATTCTGCTTTATATCGTTCCATTATGCCCGTTTTATATCGTTAGCATCTGCACGCTTTTCTCGTTGGTGTCTACACGTTTGCTATCGCTTTTATCATTTTTATGTTGTAATGGTATACCCGCTTCATATTTTTTGTGTATATCCAGTTATATAAATCTTCGTTTTCCGCCTTACATCTTTCGCTCAACAAGCTCATATCGTTAGCGTATACCCCTTTTTATCGTTCATGTGTAACTTCTTCAAAAGGACATTGTGCAAACATTATTCTATGATAAATATACAGATAGTTCGTAAACGTCTTTGCATCATTTAAATAAACAATTTTGGTCAAAATTGTGTAGTCAAGACTTATAGACTGACAGCCCTAACTTCTTAATGCCTTGTTTCCGGAAACTCTTGAAGAATATGTGTTCAGTTATTATAACGATGACAATGGAACGTAAGCATCTTCAGAAAAATGCCTTAGCTTTCATATATCGATTCAGTTTCGTATTTTTCTCAAGCAAGTTGAAAAGTGATATGTCCACAGTTATTAATTAAAACATGTTTGCATAAATGAAGATTTGCAATCGTGACTTAACTTTTGACTATGGTTGTTTGATCGGTTTCCATTCTTTAATTCATCATCTTTATTCCATATGTGAAATTGAACAATGTGTCAAAACCTTAGGCTGTGCTCCGTTTGATGGGAGGGAAGAAGAAACTCGGCATTGAATTGAAAATGTCATTTATTAATAAATATAAATGACGAAAACACAAATTAAAAGTAATAAAACATATATACATACAAATAGATAGAAATCATAACTACTATAATAAAGAACCCATCCCGTCAAAGATGGGGATATTATAGGTCTTTTTACATATTCACAAACATCATAATACAGCTTAACAACTTTGTTTTTACAGAACGTAAACTACTTAAATACATAACTTATTCTAAAGTTGTTGATAATACATGCATGAGAAAAAACTGTAGGGTATAAAAAAATACAAACAAACTAGAAAACATAATAAAAACTAAAGTCCTTCATATTCATAATTTCCTTTACCAGAACTAAAATTTGGTTAGGGTGGGATGGCGGGTAACTTAAAACTATCTAATCCTAATGCACGTGCCCAAATGTGCAAAGCTTGTGTAGCTGTAATACAATGGATTAAACGCCTTCTGTTGGGAGATACGAGAAGGGAGATAATAATTAAGACTGATAAATCTGTTTGAAATATGTTATCTATACCGACTTGCAAATTAGACACAAAATCATGTTTGTCAAAAAATCATTTATATGCTATAAATAAACATTTTTGTCAACACAGGCTGTGCTCCGTTTGATGGGAGGGAAGAAGAAACTCGGCATTGAATTGAAAATGTCATTTATTAATAAATATAAATGACGAAAACACAAACTAAAAATAATAAAACATATATACATACAAATAGATAGAAATCATAACTACTATAATAAAGAACCCATCCCATCAAAGATGGGGATATTATAGGCCACAGTATTGAATCCAAGCCTGTGGTGAAAAACTGAGAGGAAAAAACAAATACCCATTAGTAGTAAATAACAAGTCATAACATTATAACAAAGCTAGAAAAAGTATATATAATTAGAGGAAAAAATAAAAATGTAATAAAGAGGTATTTACCCACGTAGCTAATGTAAAGTGTATATACATATATACAACATAAAAGTAAAATTTCTAACAGTTTGTCAGATGAATATTCGTATTCATGAACAAGTATAAATTCCACAAAAAATAATAAAATAATATGGAATAAATTGCATTGTATCATAATTCATGTTTCACACAGCAAGCAGTTTGATTTCATCAAATAAAAACTAACACCAATAATGGCATAAAAGCGCCACTTTATGGGCGACTGTATATTATTAATTAAGATTATATTGATAATAAGCATTAAAAAAAATGTATATACATTTAATCCGGATTCAAACAGCACCTTCGTGGTCCTCCAACCGGAAATGTGTGAAACAAGAAACAATGTATAAGTTTTTACTGGTAGATTCGCACTAAAACCCAAAACCCTATTGTTTTAGGGATAAACGGGAAAGCGATAAAATACCATGAAAACGATTGTAAAAATTCATAACAGACACACAGGAGTGTCTGTTAAATAATACACACAATTTAAATATGATGAATACATTAATAATATGTCCACACCTATAATCCCAGATGCCTCATTATTGAAATTATTGTAAAACTTAAAATATCATATTATGTAAAGTTCCTCAAATGAGAACACATAAATCACTGCCCGTTGCGGCTCATTTTCGCAAGATTGTGACTTGTAATCTTCGAAGAGTTTTAAATATATAAAGAACGCCCTAGAAACCCATATTTCTAAAAACAGCAGCTGTAAAAATAAGCAAGAGAGACTTGAATGGTCATGCTATATAAAGATAGTTAAAAATACGAAAACGTAATTTTATTGTAATGAGTGTTACTATGTATAAAAATTGTTCGTTATTTTATGTATACGTGCTAATTACTTGTAGCTAACGGGGGTGCACAGGTACTAGTGAGAGACGTTTATTGAATATATGTTAATTGCAATCACAACATGTAATAGAAGATAACGTGTTCCTTTGAAGTGATTTTATTACAAAGTAATTTTTATAACAGCTTGATTATCTTTTGATACGGCTATCATGAAAAGGTGGAGATACGGGTACACCGATAAACGTACATTTTTTTAGATCTATCGTAAACCGTCTGTTAGTGAAAGCAAAGCAAAACATTTTTTGCGGTATTTATATTTCACCGTTTTGATAAATTGCTATTCTACATACGAGTAAAAATTTTGGATAAATCTTATAATTTTAAATAAATTAGGATGTAAGCGGTCAAATTCAAAATTAGAATAAATACATCAAGATGTCATTTTATTACAAACTAACATAGGTACTTATGAAAAAAAATCCTTATTTTATTACAAACATAATATACTAGTCCCGCTTGTTACATGCGTATGCAAATCCCGCGCTCCTAAATATATGTACAAATACTCATTCATAAGAGAGCTCAAAATCAAAATATTGTCCGTAACAATCCGTTTAAATAGTTTTGTATACCCACTTTATATTGTTCTTGTCTACAAGCTTTGTATCGTTCGTATATATCTGCTTATTTCGATGTTGTATACATATTTTATATAGTTCACGTATTTCCTTCGTACATAGTTCGTGTATACCCGCTTTACATCGATCTTATATACCTGCTTTATATTGTTGTCACATAACTGCTTTATACCTTTCATATTTTCCCGATTTATATCGTTTGCCTATACCGGCTTAATATCGTTCGGGTATACCTCCTTTATAGCGTTCTTGCTCAACCACTGTATCTATTTTTTGTATGACCGCTATATACCACAGCGATATCATTATACGCCCTCTTTCTTACTTTCGATTAATATTGTTCCTTTGTGCCAGCTTTTTATCTGTCATGTACACTTGCTAAATATCGTTCATATATTTCTGATGTATATCGATTTGTATATTCGCTTCATATCGTTCACGTACCCGTCTGCATTTCGTTCATGTATATACCCGCTTTCGTGCTTTCCCAATTAATATCGTTTGCGTTTATCGTCTTAATATCTTCCGGTTTACCTACTGTATAGTGTTCGTGTTAAACCGCCCTGCTTATTTATTGTGTAACCGCTTAATATCGTTTGTATCTGCAAGTTCTATGAAAATTGGTGTAAAGCAGCTTTTTGAGCGTTTGTGCAGATCCAATTGTTATCGTCGTCCTATGCCCGCTTTCTTACGGTCCGGTATACACGCTTGATATCATATGTGTTTGTCCTATTTATATGTCTCATGTATACTGGTTTGATCTCGTTCTCTTTGCCCGCTTTCTTACTTTCGTTTATATCCGTTAACGTGCCTTCATGCTTGGTTTCGTCCGTGTATAGCCACGTTATTTCTTTTTTGCATACCCACTGTATGCCGTTCTTGTATACCCGCTTTATATCGCTTGTGTATACCAATTTGATATCGTTGTAACGATCGTCTTAAATAATTTGTGTACACCCACTTTATATAGTACGGGTCCTCACGCTTTGTATCGTTTGTGTGCATACTCTCTATATCGCTTTATACCCGTTTTATTTACGTGTTTCCTCTTTATATCGTTCGCATATAAATACAGTATATCGAATTTGTACACGATCTTGATATTTTCATGTATACCTGATGCATATTGTTCGTGTATACTGTCATTATATTGAATACACCTTATATCGACCTTGTATACCCGCTTGATATTGTTTACGTATACCGGCTTTATATCGTTCGTACTTTTCTGCCTGATATCTCTTGCCTATTGCGGCTAAATATTGTTCGTGAATACATCCTTTATAGCGTTTGTGTTTACCCGTTATATTTATTTATTGTATAACCACTTGATATCGTTTATATATACCAGCATTATATCGTTTAAGCATACCCTCTTAACATCGTTCCTTTATATAAAATATAAAACTGAACTTGAGATATCATTTTATCATCAGTAGTATTTTATGCCAAATCGACAGTTGATTTCACAATGTAATTTTGCAGGTATATGAGCATGAAATTTGTAACTCTCCCAGGTATACATATAGGTACCACACTGTCTCATTAGTGAGAATAAATTAACTTTAAACAGTGATGATCACTATCATAATCTGCTTTCGCATTCAGGGCTATCTAGATGTATATTGAAGGTAGCATTTTCATGTATCAACTCTTGTATCATTCCCATATGTCAAGTATATCTATTTTTGAAAGTGATGTTAATTTAGAAGCAATCTTAATTTAATTCACCATCTATACTGAAATTGTTTGGTAAATTATACGTTTTTATTAATGCTATTTTTATCATAATATGACATGCTAATTGCTAAAAAAGACTAAAGTGTAATATCAGTTAAAAGGCAGATGTGATGCACGTCGACCAACACAACAGTTATAATGCGGTCACTGTTAGGTCACTACGCACCTTTTAAACCATGCGTGATCACAATCGTTGGTACAAGAATAATGCACTAAGAATGGGGTCAGCCACGCCAAACTGTAACTGTAAACTAAATATTGCTTATAATTATTATTTCGCTAAATACAACGGTTATTTGGACACATTATTGGGTAGTACTTGATGTGAAGTTTGTAATATAATTAGTCACACCTTAATTTGAAGATGTATATAATTTAAATTACAGGAACACGCGATGTATTTCGTGTTAAATGCCAAACTAATAGATTGTATCAGTTCACCGTATGGTCACCTTATAATATATGAATGGATAGTACCGTGCGAACTTAAGTTCACGTGGTAACGTTAATTTAGACTAGATTGACAAAGAAGTCAATGTGAAGTCAGGAATGTCATTTGTAACGCCTTAATTGGTATATGTATAGAATGTTCGCGACAAAAGCACGCTGTAAATGCGATCTAAGGAATTGAGCGGTGGAATAAAGGTGAACGTTTCTCAATCATTTATAGTGAGAAATAACGTATTCAACGAAAGTCAATGATATAATGTCATAACAAAAAAATAAAATATGATATAATATAATATTATAGAGTTATGGAATGAATATTGGGAAATATTGTCCCTCGCATGATGTTATATTGCACGAGCTTGTGAGTGCAATATAGCGTCTAGCGAGGGACAATATTTCCCGGGTAATTCGTGCAATACCCCTTTTTATAATATTGTAATAATTTTTGGAGTGCTTTAAGGTGATTATTCATTACCTTTTGCTATTATGTAATATTTCTAGGTAAAATATTATCATATTTTTCCGATGGTCAATATTTTGTTTACAGTCGATTTTGTCTTTTGTTGGTCTATGAATTCTTTAACTTTACTTTCGTCAACAATCGAATTAACTATCATTTGTTTAGTTACGGTTGTGCTAATTCTCCTCACGATAGAAGATCATGTTTTGTTGCTACGCACCCGACAAAACATGATCTTCTATCGTGAGGAGAATTGAATTAGCACAACCGTAACTAAACAAATGAAAGTTAATTCGATTGTCGACGAAAGTAAAGTTAAAGAATTCATAGACCAACAAAAGACAAAATCGACTGTAAACAAAATATTGACCATCGAAAAATATGATAATATTTTACCTAGTAAAATATTACATAATGGGTGCGTAGCATTACTCCAACAGCCCATTACTCCGACAGCCCATTTCTCCGACAGTCCATTAATCCGACAACCCAATACTCCGACAGCCCATTTCTCCGACAAAGAAAGAAACGTATATGTATATATTTATCATGACATGTTTTTATAACAAACATCTGGATATGTATGTGATGTTGTAAAGGTCAATACTAGATGGGGATGAAACTGTGATAAGCTACTACTGGGGCCGGCATACGCATCACAAGCAGGGACTGCTTTCTCTTCCGGAGCACCTGAGTTCACTCCCGTTTTGACTTGGTATTATTATATGTGTTTTTTGTATGTTGTTATATGTTGTGTCGTTTGTTTTTGTGATAATTTTATGCATACCGATTTTGTCTTGGCCTTTTCAGACTTACGACATTCGATTGCCCCGTTTTTACGCCTTTGCTTCTTTGTAACTGGAACAAGTAAATAATGTTTTTTGGCCGGATTTCACGGAGTAAAAAATCCGGGTATTAAAATGGTGAATGTTGGGCGGGCGGCGTGCGGGCGAATGGGAAAACATTCTGTAACAGTTTTCTCAGCAACTACTAATCACATTCTCTTGTAATTTGGTATGCAGCATCAGCATGGCCCCCATAACGTGGGATTCGATTTTAGGTCTGTCGCTCACCTACTTCCTGTTTAACGAAATCCGGCCCTTTCTGTCTTTGATCGATTTTTTTTTATTATTGGAAGGTAAAGTATAGGTGGTAAGAACACCTAATATTTAATTGTACTGAAACGTCACTGAAGACCTTTATTGATTCATGTCTATTTTTGTTGGTTTTTCTTTTTATTAACTTCTAGGATTCGAATGCCCATTTGGTACTTCTTTGCTTCTTATTTTAATATAGATACATGTATTTGAAAATACCAATTCCAACACCCAATCTACATCAGTGCGATGAATAAGTATTACTAATATGTTCAAAAAGTTCATCAATAAATATAATCTCAAGTCGGAGAGTTACACTAATGTACGTCTCGCCTGCCGGCACCATTGAAATACCTTGTTATTCCCTTATACACTCATTAATCTATTAGCTATTGTGAAAATAATCCAACATGAAGTCTTGCATTCTCCAAATATACCAACCACTCAACTGAAAATCCAAGATGAAGCAAAAGATAAGGATGCAGCTGTAAAAGTTACGCATATCAAGTTTCAATAATCTAGGACTTTTCATTGACAGTAAACTCTGTCGCCAACGCCGCCGCAAAAGCAACGCCTATGTCTCGCTCCGCTTCTCTGGCGAGACAAAAATGGAGATGCCCATAAAACCTCAAAGCGAAGCACGAAATAATGCGGTACCTACATGACTTTTACTGTATTGAGTAGTCCTTGTTATTGTGATTGTACGCGTACAAGTTTTCATAAAGATCCCACTTTTGGCTTTCTAATATCTGCTTAAATGCAAAGGTACATGAACATATAAAAACACGTGTGACTGACATATCTATACAGACTAATACACTCGGAGAGATTTTTGTCCCATAACTTTTGCTAAAGGGTTGTTAAAAACATTTGTATTTAAATAGTTTTCAAGTAAGCAAGATATAACAAAAGTCCATTTTGACTTTGATTATTTTTGTACTCTTTGAAATTCAGTTAACTTTTACCAATACATTTTCGTAAGAGCGTCTCTGAGGAGTTTTTCTAAAGTAAAGAGCGTCAGACGCGATTTAAAATTTGCTGGCTTGACACTTTGTTAATTAGTTGGTTAAAAAGTTGGTTGTTGTAAATTTGTTTTTAGGAAACAAGTCTTGGTTTTAATTTATACTATGTTTCATTTTATTGCAAAAACTATTCAAAATGAAGAAAAACGTCATACAATCATTTCACTGTTTATTGTGCACATGAAATCTAAAACATTAAATAGTGCCAGTTACACGAAAGATGCGATTAAGTTACTGACTGCTGATCAAAAGTCGTCCAAATCTCTCACGCCGGCATTGTACTCCCGTTTTAGTCTTATCAAACGAGCTTCAAGGTTCCTCCATTTTCGGCGCCTAGGGGGTGGAAGATCTCCTCTGTTTACAGAATCAATGGTCGTCTCTGTGTTACATTGCTCATCTTTTAAACATCTAATGAATTTCCAAAGAGACGGATGTCGAACCAAGACGGACTGGTTCCAAGCTCGATGAAAACCTGAAAACATAAAAAACAAGTAAATCCGCTGTAAACGTATGCACATGCTTAATAGTGATACCCCTCTCCCCGATATTATGCTTTGCTTAAAGGTAATCAGGAAGTAGATGACCTAGTAGCATAAAATCGCTATACACCATATGTTACTACAGGATATATTAAAGCTTTATGCAAAATGTCAGACCTCAACAGCTTAGAAAACTGCGACGGAAATTGTTTTACTGACGGACGGACAAGCGTAAACAGTATACCCCCTCTTCTACGAAGCGGGGTATAATAAAATGATCGATATACTTATAGCAAAGTACAGTATATATTATGGCAACCTGTTTGAAGTAGTCAATTTGTAATAAAAAGTCATTCGTTAAACAAGGGGTTGCACTAAGTCGTGCTAAGGATACCCTACTCGACCAATCAGAAAACAGGAAGTAGATGACAGACTGACCTGGAAAGGGGAGGCGCGTTACAACTCTATCCTGCTAAAGCTGTAGACTAAATTTGAAATCAATCCCTTTAGTAGAAGCTGAGAAATCTGTTACGAAAGTTTGTATCGGACGGACAGACGGACGGACGGACGGACAAGGTGATTGCAATATAGCCCCCTCTCTTACGAATGGGGTATAATATATTAACGTTTACTTGAATAATTTAGGGACTATTCTTAACTTTCTTCAGTAAACTTCTTTACAAGATATTACTCCCTTAAGTATAAAACATATTTTAAATGTCAAGTCACAAAACGGAACACTTCTTTGATGAAAAATCAGATCTAGAGGTACTAAAAAAGGCACTTGAGTTTATTACTAGGTTTGTAATAATTTGATTGCAAACCTATTTCAAAGTTTTAATACAATTATATTAAGATACTAATAAGTTCATAAGTTTTAAATACGAGAATCGCACGACAAAAATGAGAAATTTGTAAATAGATATGAAATTGACTGGCGAATCGAAAGTCGGTTGCCTCATAAAACGTGCTAAATGGTGTTTTGTGCAAAATATTAATTGAAAGCAGCTGCATATATTTGTAAAATTCGGCTTCTCTATGTTTAACTTTTATACTTAGTGATTAATTCGTATAATAATACTAGTTTTAAGGAGATATGAACCTGTGAATGAATATTTTGGAATATTGTCGATATCTGTTACTTTTATCCATTTAATAAATGCATGGAAATTAATTTCCCCATTGACTCCCTATTTCTTTTCATTATTTCCAAGATCATGGGTAAATAATCAGACATAACAAATAAATTCAGTAAGATTGAATTGTCATTTATATGCACTGTTTTAATGTCATTCTTTCAATGAAAAATCAAGAGGAGTCTGGTTCCCGCCAAATTTTAGAATCTTTAAATCTAACTTATAAATGTATATACATCATGTGCATTTTTTTTGTAAATTAATTTAATTAATTTTTTTGTATGGGAAATCATTTTAGGAACATTTAATTACTTTTTTCATATAGGCTAATTGATTAAAAATCTTACTTTCAACGAAGTTGTTGCTCCTGTTGTCCATCTCCCTCTCAAAAACATTCCACATTGTAGGAGCGAAATTACCATCTAAATAGTTTCTTTCAACATAGCTGAAGAAATCATTCAGTGCTGGGAAGCGACGAATCAGGCGTCTAGTTCTGTTGGAGTTGCGATGAATGTTAAAGTTTTGTTGAACTAACAGCAAGGGCAGATACCCGATAGACATCACTATTCTAATGCATTTTCTTAACCTTTCATTGCCAAACCTGATGATTGTATCTGTCGCAAAAGGGCTTTGGTGAAATGAAAGTAACAACCACTAAGTTGTGCCTGTGGAAGATCTGTCTGAATGGCTGTAATAAGGGCCTGTTCAAAGTCACAGATGGCCCTCGTTGGTCTCTATCTATGGCCAGTTTCTTGCCTGATCTTCTGTTTGAGTACCTGTAAGATCTGTCTGTATTGGCTCACAGTCTTCCCAGTGACCAAGCAGCTAGCTAGAAGTACAAATCTATTTCTGAATTTACCATGCACTGTGAAAAATTGACTGTATGGACGAGGACAGGTTCGAAATGTACCATCCATATAAATGTCCGTGCATCGTCTTAGTGAATGCAGATTATCTGAAGTTGAAAAAATAAAAATACCCCAATCATTATCCTGGTGAATCAAAAACTCGTCCCCAGACCAGGTCTCACGCCATACACCAGCAATATCTACATCACCTATTTCCCAAGGGATGTTAGGAACTAGCTCCTGTCTTTTACGGGTCATCGCACTTCTCACGGATTGAAATAGAGGAACAGATTCAATGTCGCCTCCTCCCTGTTGATGTCCTCTTACGACAGCGTCGTATATTCTCTTAATAGGCAGGCTGGGGTCCTGTTGTACTTTTAGCAGGAGTCGTTCTTTAAATTCTGACTTGGCGATACCGACATCTTCATGGGGATGGTTATGGTCGTTTGGCTCATTCAGGACATTGATGTTTGGATTTCTGGCCTCCAAATCAAAGACATCAGTCTTAAGCGGGGCTCTGCAACCTTCTCTCCAGCATCTCCAATAGATGATGCCCCGACGTTCTCTATTCTTCTGATACTTAAAACCTTGGTATACTAAAACTCGACCACCGCGATTCCTTGATATCACCCTTGCAGGCATTTTTTCTACTTTACAAAGTAAGCGTTTGTTTGTACGGTATATATACCCGAAGATTTGGCATCTGTCAATCGTTATAGTGAACTCTTTTAAGATCATGCAGAGGCTGACATTGTGACATTTCAACTTCCGCATCTTTTTTTCAAAACTTTCATGAAGATGAGTATTTTTGACATGTCATTCATGGGACCGGAAATACAAGTTTGTCTTTCTCAAGTTTGTCATTTTTTTTCGACGGCTTATTCGTGCCAAACACCAAAAAGGAAAAAAAATATTTATTTCGTTTGTACGATTTATTAATCCGTTTGTAAGGTTTATTAAATCGTTTGTACGATTTATTAAATCGTTTGTACGATTTATTAAATCGTTTGTACGATTTATAAAATCGTTTTATACGGTATATTAAATCGTTTATACGGTCTATTAATTGGTTTGAACGGTTTATACATGTGGTCCCTATGGTCCCGGATAATCAAGCAGATGGCCATCTACCTAGACCACATGCTCCCCATAGTCCTTGATAATCAAAAGTAGATCGTCCACTACCTACCTGGTCCCTGATAATCAAATGTTGATAACCAACTACCTAGACCATGTGGTCCCTTTGGTCCCCAATAATCAATAGTAGATGGCCAACTACTTCGATGTGGTCCCTATGATCCCTGATAAAAATCGTACAAACGATTTAACAAACCGTACAAACGGATTAATAAATCGTACAACGATTTAATAAACCGTACAAACGATTTCATATACCGTACAAACGAAACAATTTTTTTTTCTTTTTGTTGCTTGGCACGAATAAGCCGTGGTATTTTGTTTAGATAATACATGTATAGATACATGTTAATACATCACATTCTAAGATTCTAAATAGGTAAAAATCATATAAACATTAAATAAATTAAATAGTACTGTAAATGTATGTAAATTTGAAGGCTGATCCGTTTTATTTAGCTTTGACCAAATTATGCCTTAAAACAAATTATAACATTCCCATAAGAAAGTAAGTTTGACATGTTCTACAAGGTTGCATGTTGACTCCAACCCCAAATACCGGAAGCAAGCCCTTTGGACCATATTCAATGTCATACTGTAACCACCCACCCACCTACCCACCCCCTGTTCCCCGAAATAAATATTTCATAATATACCGCAAGAAAAATAAAATGATTGATTTTAAGGAATTAAAGGTCTAGATATAGGGGTGTTCCGGGTGTTGCCCCCCCCACGTTCCTCTGGAAATTGTTACTTTCGTGCAGATGTTCGACAAAATTGGTAAGGACCTCCCCACTTTTAAAAAATTTCTGAATCCGTCCCTGCTTTTAGAATGAATATAAAGTGCATTTTTGACCGGGTTACATAATGTGCAAACCCGGATTATAGTGATAAATATCGAGCGACGGCGGACGGAGGTACTACCACAGCCTATTTATTTCATACAAATACTTGTATGTTTTTGTAATTGTCGGAGTAATGGGTTGTCGGAGCAATGGGCTGTCGGAATAATGGGTTGTCGGAATAATGATCTGACCCCGTTTTGTCTTATATATCTAGTTTATACTATTGTTCAATAGGATGGATGAGAACCTTAGTAAACAATTTGGAAAAGAGATTATTTCGATGTAGATCAATGCTGCTAGGTCTGTACTAGACATCCTTAACTCAGGGCATTTACTGACATATTATTAAGAACTGTACAACATGCTTGTCACTGAACAAATCAATCGATACGTTACGGTTTTTAAATAAAAGTAGAAAGTAGAAGAACATAATAATATGAGGAAATGGCAAACAAAACAAGTTGATTTATAAGCACTTTCGAAACACGCTGACGTATATTTCAAGGACATGGTCCGTAAAATAAAAAATATGTCCTTGATATGACACGAACACAAAATGCAGTATCATTAACACTATTACATGTGCAGTCAAACTTTGTTTTTTCGAACTCGGTTGACTCGATACTTCAATTATATCGATACAATGTTTCAGGTCCGGCATTGTTTCCATCTCTACAAAGGAATTCTTCCTCGGATGTGTTAACAAGTTATAACATGAAAACTATTCGATGCACATTTTATTGAGGAAAATTTGTTTTGATTAATTTTACGATATGGATAAAATATTATTTGCACTTGCGCTTTGGTAATTCCAAACTCTACGTGAACGTCGTTAAGAAGTTTGGTTGGTAGTTTCAATTTATTTTATTTTAAATCTTGTGCCCTAATGCACCTATTCATTTGTGACAAACTTGCTAACATGCGTGTCTTCTTCGATTGTTTTATTAGAAAAAAATTACTATCGTTTTACATTTTTTCAATTTAAATAGAATTCTTTAATTGCTTCAGACTTGGATAAAAAGTCATTGGGTGATACTAAACTATATAAGTACAAAGTACGTGAAAGATTACACTTAACCCTTTCTTGTCTGAACGTATTATATTTTACAAAGACGCAAAAGGTAATTTGTAGCTGTGAAAAAACACTGTTTAAATACTTTGAAAAATTGGTACAATGAACAGTTTGTAAGGACTCCTTACGGTACTTCATACTCCATAAAATTATTGACTTAATAGAATATGGATTAATATACATATGTTCATTCTGAATGAATTTAGTTTGCTCGCCAAAAGCCACACTCTACATATTTGAGTGCGTACGTATGATAAAAGTTGTTAGAACGACAACAATTGGGTACTGACTCTTAAAAAGCAAACATTACAAAACAGTAAACGCTAAGATACTGATGTCATCACTGAAGATTATCAAGTCGGAAGTCAGCAATGTGTGATCGGGTCTATTTTAACAAGGATTGAAATTGTGCATGCCGATGGTAAGGTTTTCTCAGCAGATTTATTCATGCACCATTAAGCTGCAGAATTCATGGTATCTCTGTACTGAAAATATCGTGTAAATTCATTCAAAGTGTACAAAATTAAAACAGACATATTGATTCTTTAACAGGAGGCCAGTAGTTTTTCTAATAATATCTTGCATTTTGGAAATTTAAGTGTTGAATGCTTTTATTTGCATACAGTCACCTTCAATATGAAACTAGTGTTACTATATTACTGACTAAACACTTATCATCCGTTACAATCAACAGACAAACCATACTATGCTACAAGGACCATTTACCGTAGGTATGTGATCGTATAAAGAATTGACATAGAAACACACGGCAAAAACATTGCAGTTCTCGGTAAATTCGTTGTACTAGAAAATATAAAATATTTTATTTGTTTTATGTCAGTAATTTATTTAGAACTTTATTTCCAGTTTTACTAATTCATTAGAAGGAATAACTAAACACCTGCAGAGAACAAGTTTCATGACAATGCTATAATCACAGTAGTGAGGTTGGTAGATATGATTTTGCTTACAACATGTAGTGATTACATACTATTATCAGTGTACTTGTAATATTGATCTATATAATTTATGCTTTCGTAAATATAAAGATGAGAAAATAAATGAGACTAGTTTCTTTATTAATTTGTTAACAAAGAACGCCAGTGATTTTCTTACGATGTATGTTAAAGTAATGCACTGTTAAAATAATTGTTACGATTTTGCGTGCAGCGTTAGAAATGTGTAAATTTACGTGTAGCAATCTATCACAGCTACAATTAATAAAGATGATTGCAATTTACTAAACAGTAAAATGTACAGTTTCTGTTATTGATTCAAAGTGTGCATAATAGTATATAGCTTTTAATATTACATAATAGACACACATAAAGTATCTACCATCAAGATAAAGTAAAAGGATCAAGGTCAGTATCACGAGAAACATTATGCTAGACCTCAACTAAATATGCACAAACGGTTAACAATTGGGATATTGAGTTTCTTTGTTTGACAAGGAGGTTTTGTTATTCAAGACATTTTGTCTTTAATTTCAGTCTAATTTATCATCTTTCATTCGTTTTACCCGAGGGAGTTTGCGCTACTGATGCGTAGAACTAATAGTACTACTGTTGTCTAATCGCACCAATTAAAGTTTGATCTTGCTATTTTCATCTTGTTTAATTTACTATCAATTTTTACGAGATAGTGTATTTAATCTAGTTCACATTGATGAAAGATGCATTGTTGTATTTGAACATGCAAGTTAAATGTACGACGTCTTGTAACAAAATGTAATTCCACGACAGTATCCTATCAGCAAAAATACATACAAGCTAATACTACTTGGGAGAATAATCTTATATAATTATCAACCAGAATCTTGAGCTGCATTTACTACTCTGATATGTGTTCATAAGAAAGTCATAACATCTTAAGGAAGCCCTACAACGCGGAAGGAAAATAAATGAATGTTGAGTCAAGCACTCCTTGCCAAAAGATATTCCGGAAGAAGGAGTACTAAAGCTGACAACAATAGTTTTATTTATCTACGTTTATGTAAAAAAGGATTCTTCGCCTCCTAGTTTTCTAGGAAGATAAAACACATTCCGAGTTGTTTTTGATTGGTTGACCTTTTACTATTTATTATGAACGATTTTTGTTTTTCCGTTGGAAATACGTTTAACGCTACTTTCATCATTTTTCAAATCTATATCATGGCGCCAAGTTTTTATTGGAAGAGTACACGGAAAAATCTACGTCAATAATAATACTTAAATTATATCATCTATGATGCTAATAGAGTAGTTTATGAAATCCCTGTTTTTATAGGTTAAAGCAATTAGAAGAAAAAGAACAATAATTTCAAAATAGTTAGTTATCATGACAACTTTATGAATACTGTGGATCGTTTCAATAGAACATACTAGCGACTGTGATACGATTAACCGTATACAGAAGTGAAGTTTGTATAGCTTTGATCTGTAGATATATTCGATGTGAAAAAAATTTCTATACTCAAATTCACTGAGGTTTCCTTGATGGATGTAGAAGGTATTTATTTTTATAAGTTGTATTTGGATGAATGATTTGAAATCTAATTATGAAAGTGAAATCTAACAAAGCTACTACATTGATGGGACTGTTTATCATGTCTTCACGTCAAGTCAACACGTCATTTCTATCATGTTATTACGGGCGGCTTACATAATTTTAGAATGGAAATTCTGTCAATACAATTCATGTTATATCATTGTTGGAAGGCGCATTTCATATTACCGTTCATCTGCGATGTTGGCTAGATTTATATAGAAATTAGCAAAAAAATCGACCGAACATCAATAGTTGAAAGTCAATGTACAACTACAAATTCGGATATATTAAATAAACTCTAGAATAGCTAAACAATTTAAATTGAATCTAAAATGCTCGTACACATTACTTGACCGTAGATAGGTACCATGTCTCTTTTACACACGAAATGCTTCGTGTGATTTCGGCCTGTCACATAAATGTCGTATCCTTGAAGTTTTACATGACTGCTTTATTTTGTATGATACTTTAATCCGATGACTTAAACCGCTTTGAGTCTTGAGACCTTCTTTATTCGTATGTGTATACCAGCACTATGTTATTCGTGATTGCGGGTTCGATTCTCACTGCAGGCAGGGTGTACTCGACTCCAATCTTAATTGACAAGGATTGTCAGTTTTCCTACCGCAGGTCGGGGGTTCTCTCCGGGTACTCCGGCTTCCTCCCCTAATAAAAACTGGACGCCATGAAATAGCTGAAAAATTGCTGAAAGTGGCGTTAAAACACCATTCAAACAAACAAACAATATTCGTGTATACCCGCTTTGTATCGTTTTATTTATATCCGATTTGTATCGTCGTTTTACGCTCCCTTTCTTACTTTCGTGTCAAAATGCCTGATATCGTACGTGTATATCCGAATTTACTCTGCTTGATATCGTTTCCGTATACAAGATTCATATTCTTGTATACTGGCTTTTTATTGTTCCTGTATGCCCGCTTTATGTCGTCAGGTTCTACACTTTTTATATCGTATTCGAAAATGTTCCTTTATACCCACTTTATATCATTCGTAACAATCCGCTAAAATATTTCTTGTCCACACGCTTTGTATCGTTCGTATATATCTGCTTATATCGATCGTGTTTATCTACTTTATATCGTTCACGTATTCCCTTTGTATATTGTTACTGTATACCCACGTTATATCGATCTTGTATACCAACTTTATATAGCTGACACATAACTGCATTATATCGTGTGTATTTTCCGGATGTATATCGTTTGCTTATACCGGCTTAATATCGTTCGTATATACCTTATATATAGCGTTCTTGTTTAACTGCTGTATTTAATTTTTGTATGACCGCTTGATATCGTTCATATATTCTGGCGTTATATATTTCTAAAACACCCGCTTTATATAGTTCTTGTATACCCACTTTATAAGGTTTTTGTGTGTCCACTTTTTATCGTTTATGTATACCACAGTGATATCGTTCTTAAATGCCCGCTTTCTTACTTATTGTTCCTTTATAAACGCTTTATACTCTTCCAGTATAAAGCGGGTATATGCTACGCTACTTGTATACCCTCTTTATATTGTTCTCTAATAGCCGCTATATATTTTTCGTTTATGTCCGATGTATGTTTCTTTTTGTGTATTAGCTTTTCTACCGTTGTGTCGTAAAACGGTTATACACCATATCATTTCAATATTTTACATTATTAAGTAACCACAGATGTGAAAGTAACATAGAAGAGTCTAAATGTCCCTAACCCTCTGTTTATAACGTGTCCAGAATATTGTTATAATACTGCAACTTCTGGATATGTTGATTTTATCTGAAAAGTATTTTTTTCTAATGGCGGTTTGAAACTGATAGCCATGATTATAATGGTCTTAAACTGCTTTGTGTGCCTTATGTTATCTTTAGAATACCTCTGTTGTTCTTGTTTTGTCTTAAATATCTAGTTTGTACCAAACGGATGGATGAGAACCTAAGTAAACAATTTGGAAAAGAAATTATTTGAATGTAGATCAATACTGTTAGGTCTGTTCTATAATACTTAATAACCTCAGGGTATTTAATGAAATATTATAAAGAACTGAACACAATGCTTGCCACTGGACAAATTAAATCAATCAATACGTAAAGGTTTTTAAACAGAAATAGAAAGTAGAAGAATTTTTTATGAGGAAAAGGCAAACAAAAAGATATATTTATAAGCAAGTCGTTAAGAAGTCTTGTTGCCAGTTTTACTTTATTTTATGTTAAATGTTGTGCAGTGATGCACTTATTCATTTGCTAACATACGTTTCTCCTTCGATGTTTTGTTAGAAAGGCATTACTATCGTTTCATATTGTTCCAATCTAAATAGAATTATTTAGTAGTTTCCGACTTTCATAAAAAGTCATGGGAGGATAGTAAACTATATAAGTACAATGTACGTGAAAGATTACACTTAACCATTTTTGGTGTTAAAAGTGTTCATGATATTTTACAATCCTCAAAATGTAATTTTTAGATGTGAAAAAACACCGTTTTAAGGTTTATATGAATGTGTCATCTGAACATTTGTTACAATAAACAGTAAGTATTTCTTACGGTACTTGATACGCAATAGCATTATAAAAGTATTGACTGCATAGAATATGGATAAATCAACATATGTTTATCCTGAGTGAATTTATTTTGCTTCCCAAAAGCAAATCTCTACTTAATAAGTATTACATATTTGAGTGCATACGTATGATTAAAGTTGTGACCCGAATATACTGCTGTCAACACTGGAGATTATCGAGTCGGTATTCGCCAAGGTGTGATCGGCTCTATTTAATATATAATAAGAATTGACATGTTTCATTCCGTTCTCAGCAGATTTATTCCTGCACCATTAATCTTCAGAATTCATAGTATCTCTGTACTGAAAACATCATTTAATTTCAGTAAAAGAACACAAACTAAAAACAAACATATCGATAATTTAACAGGAGGCAAGTAGTTTTTCTCCTATTATCTTGTATTTTGGAAATTTAAAAAGTTTATTCAATGTCAAACCAATGTTTCTATATTACTGACTAAAAACATATTAGCCTTTACAATCACCAGACAAGGCATACTATGGTACAAGGCCCATTTACAGTAGGTATGTGATCGTTTAAATAATTTACATAGAAGCACACGAGCATTGTAATTCTCGTTAAATTTGTTCTTTTAGAACTATAAAATATTTTCTTTGTTTGATGTCAGTAATTTATTTAGCAATGTTTTTCCAGTTTTACCAATTCAGAAGAAGGAATGACTAATCTCCTGCAGATAACAAGTTTCATAGCAACGTTATAATAACAACAGTGAGATTGGTAGGTATCATTTTTGCTTAAATATGTCATGAATACATACTATCATCAGTGTACTTGTAATATTGATCTATATAATTGCATTCGTAAATACAAAGGTGAGAAAATGAATGACAATAGTTGTATATTAATTTGTCAACAAAGGAGGCGAGTGATTTTCCACGATGTTTGTTAAAGTATTACAGTGTTAAGATAAATTATACGACTTGCATGCAGCTTTAGAAATGTGTAAATTGTGTAGCAATCTATCACTGCTACAATTAATTAAGACTTTTGTTATTTATTAAACAGTAAAATGTACAGAGTGTGTTATTGAAAAAAGATTCAAAGTTTGCATAATGATTTACAGATTCTAAAATTACATAACAGACATACATAAAGTACAGCCAAGAGAAGTAAAAAGCATCAATGTCATGACCACGAGACACATTAGTCTAGACTAAATATGCACAAACAATTGTCAATTTGATGCGTATAACTGATCGTACTACTGTTGTCCAATCGCACGAATTGAAGTTTTGTCCTTGCTTGTTTTGTTTACTTGCAAAATAGTGCATGGAATCTAGTTACTAGTTAGCGTATGGTGTGTACATTTCACAACTTATACATTATTCTAGATCATGCGATCGATATTCCGATTTTCTAGACCGATCACTTCTGTTGACTGCTAAAGTATGCAAACAATTTGTTGCACCTAGGATGATGTTATCTCTCCAGATCTCCAGAAAGTCTATGGTTGGAACCACGACTTAATTGATCAGTGTCTCAAATACGATCTGACATTTTCGCTGAGTCATAGGTAATATTTCCTATTCTCTGATTTGACTTTTTCCTAGACAAGACAATGAGTAACTCGACGGTGTCTAATTAGAGGCAGGCACTGCTTACTTGTCCTGAGCACCTGAGTGCACCCATGGTTTTTATTGGGTTCTGGTTAATCTGTATTTTGGTTTTTGTTTTGGTTTTTGCATTGTGTTTTCTATATCCTGATTTGTAACTGTTCCTTGGCTTCTGGCTAATATTGTTCGATCGGTTCGCTATATTTTATAAAAATATTAACTTTAATCTTGCGTTGCGTTTACTACTCTAATATGTGTTTCATAAGAAAGTGATAGCAACCAAAGGAAGCCCGACTATTCGGAACGAAAACCTGCAATCCTTGTTAAATAAATGTTGAGTCAAGCACGCCTTGATAAAAGATAAATACGAACTGAGAACACTAAAGTTGACAACAACAGTTTTATTTATCTAGGTTTATAACAAAAATTCTTCGCCTCCTAGTTTTCATATTTTTCAGCTATATCACGGCGTCCAGTCTTGAATGGAGGAGTACCTGAAGAAAACAACGTCATTAATAATACTTAATATCATGTATGATGCAATCGAGTAGCTAATGAAATGCTTGCTTTTTCAGATTAAAGCAATCAGAAGATAAAGATAAATAATTTCAAAAAGTAATCATGACAACTTTATGAATATTGTGAATCGATTCGATAGCACCAACTAGCGACTGTGATGCGATTAAACGTATAAGGATAGTATTTTTCTTAAGTGATTTTTTGTGGCTTTGATTTATATATATATTCGATGTGGAAAAAATGTGTGGAGAGGATTACATGATTTTTTATACTCAAAATCTCTGAGGTTCCCTTGATGGAAGTAGAAGGTATGTATGTTAATAAGTTGTATTTGCATGAATTATTTGAATCAAACTATTAAAGTGAAATCTAACAAAGCTACATTAATGGGACTGTTTATCATGTCTATTTGTCATGTCAACATGCGATTTCTATCATATCATTACTGTTGAGGTAAATAAATTAAGCATGCGCTTTCTGTCAATACAATGAATGTAATATCATTGATGGTAGACGCATTCCATATAACTGTTCATCTTCGATGTAGGCTAGTTTTGAATTGATTATATAGACTGTGGAATAAAAAACACGCCTAAATAGCAAAAGAAACGACTGAACAACAAGAGCCAAAAGTCAATGGACAATTACAAATCCGGATATATTATATAACTGTTGAAAAACTAAACAACTGGAAAACAAAATAGGATCTCGCATGCTCGTACACACTACTTCTATGACGAAACATCTTAAACGGGACAAGTCGAGAAGCGAAAAAAAGAGATAAATACCAGGAAAGGGTGTTAAGTAAATTTCGTTTTATAAATTCTGAAATGTGCTTTCTGCAGGTTTAGCAAATAATCAATCACAAAAAAATCAAACGATCTATGAATAAATACCTTTTGTAAAACATAGCAGATAAATTACAATTTTAACCCTATCAACTCATCTTAAGAATGAAGTACTGTGAGTCTACATTTGTCGGAGCACTAAATGTTCGCTGAAGTCGTATTTGGGCCAACAAGTCCAAATAAATTTGTTTCTGAATTTCGACATGAATGCCACAACGATATTAGCAACAACACATGACAGAAATGTACCTGAACAATTTGAGAAATATAGCAAATTGTAAAACAATAACAAATAATGAACGATATTCGACACCAACGCATAGAGGCACCTCATTTAAAATCGTGTAATACTACTGTTGAACGATTTTCCAAGATGTTTTATTTGTTTTCAATAACAATGCTCTCATTCCGGTGCATATGTAAGTTGGGAAGTCAATTCATATTGGCGTAATGCACCAATAAAGGGTATAACTTTACTATTTTTGCGTTCGTTTTTCGTTGGTTTGCATATCGTTTTACGTTTGTCTGTATGCTCATTTGTTAGGCCGTTTGTTCATCCGCCTGCGTTCAGAAAACAAGTAAATAGACACTTACCTCAGATAGTACACTAAAGGAAATTTTTATTTTAGTATTTCATATTTGATAAACCTCCATTTACGTTATCGTCACAGATTTTACTTGTGGTTACACATGAACATTTGTTCTTTTTTTGTTAGCTTTTATACCAAACATTTCAATCAACTAACCAACTCACATACTGCAGTAATGAAAGCGGGAGGTTTGGCATGCCATACAGTCTGGTTTTAACCACCATTTCTTTTGAAATGCCTCTGCCTATTCAATGCCATTATAGCATGATTTGCGAATACATGTACATGGTTAATTCTACCAAACGTGATAATGAAATATAATTTGCAGCGTTTGAGCAAAACCTGACATCAGTGTGAAATTATTTTGAAATAAATCCTTACTCCTAAAAGTACATATATGTTATTTATAGGATAATCAATTGCACATAGTGACTATATCTGCAATATTCACGATGCTTAATTGATAAATTTGTTGATTTCGTGTACATTGACTATTAATTTACATATCACTGACAACTTTGAGGTACTTTTTGAATATTCTTGAGCATTAGTTTTACGAGCAACGTCGTTAATGAATTCTTTGTTACATCACTTCTCTGTGATTAACCAGAATTTATTTCAATCAGTATTCTCCATATTTCATCACCTGTCAACGTAGCTTAAGTGCTATAGGTGCTGATATATTAACTATTGTTTTGAGCATCAACGTTAACAAAAATATAATATAAATTTGCATGCTGTTTCTCATTAACCTAGTTTGTTAGGTTTTTTTTTGGTAAATGAGATGTGAAATAGAAAGACCATAGATAGGTACCATGTCTCGTTTTCACACGAGATGCTTGAAGCAATTTGGCCTGTCCGTTAAATGTCTTATCAATGAAGTTTACATGACTACTTTAGGTTTGTTTTAATACTTTTATCCGATGACTTAAACTGCTTTGAATCTTTATTCGAACGTGTATACCAATTCTATGTTATAGGTGTATACCCTCTTTGTATCGCTATTTTACATCCGATCTATATAATTGTTCTATGTTCGCTGTCTTACTTTCGTGTCTAAATGCTTTATAACGTACGTTTACATTCGATTTCTTTGATATCAGCTTGATATCGTTTCCGTATACCATCTTTATATTCTTGTATACTCGCTTTATACTGTTCGTGTATGCCGTTTTATTTCGTAAGTGTCTACACATTTTATATCGTTGGTGTACATTTATTAGATATCGTTCGTTTATACCAACTTTATACTGCTTTTGTATTCCGCTTTATAACTTTCGTTTATACACTCTTTCTATCGTTCGTAACAATAAGCTAAAATGGTTTTGTACACGCACTATATATAGTTCTTGTATTGTTCTGTTATATCGATTTTGTATACCTACTTTGTATCGTTCACGTATTCCCAGTACATGTTGTTTGTGCATACATGCTTTATATCGATCTTGTATACCTGCTTTATATTGTTGACACATAACTGCTTTATATCGTTCGTATTTTCCTGATTTATTTCCTTTGCATTTACTGTCTTAATCGGTATACCTCCCTTATATCGTACCTTAACCACTGTATTTATCTTTTGTATAACCGCTTTATATCGTTCATATATACCGGCGTTATATATTTCTAGCACGCCCGCTTGATATAGTTCTTGTATACCCATTTATAATATTTTTGCGTGCCCGCTTTTTCTTGGTTGTGTATTCCATTGTAATATCGTTCTTATATGCCCACTTTCGTTCGTTTAATATTGTTCCTTTATACTTGCTCCATACTGCTCCAATATATAGCGGGAATATTTTACCGGTATACACGCTTTATACTGTTCTTTTATACCGGCTTATATTTTTCGTTTTATGCCCAGTTATATTGTTTTTTGTGTACCAGCTTTATATTGTTCGTTTCTACACGTTTTATAACGTTTGTATCTATACTTTTTATATCGTTCTTAGAGATTTGCTTGACATCGTAATTATATACTCACTTTATATCTTTGTTGAAATCCTGCGTTATATCGTTCGTGTATACCGTTTAACATCGTTCGTTACAGTTCGCATCAACATTTGTTGTACTCCCACTTTATAAAGTTGGTGCCTCCAAGCTTTATGTCGTTCGTTTACCTCCGTTTTATATCGTTTATTTATACATTTTTTTATCTTTCTTGTGTACCTGCTCTAGATCGTTCGAATATTTCTTCTGTATATCGTTTATATCGTTTGCGGTTAAGGGCTTTATATCTTTCCCGTTTGCCTACTTTACAGCGTTCGTGTTAAACCACTCTGTGTTTTATTGTATAACCACTTAATATCGTTTGTACATACCAGTTTTTTTAAACTGGAGCATAGCCGCATTTTAAATTTTTGTGTGTATACGATTTTGATTGTTTGTTTTGTTTTTTTTGTTTGGATGTTGTTTAACGCCACTTTCAGGAATTTGTTTCAGCTGTATCATGGCGTCCAGTTTTTATGGGAGGAAAGCCGAAGTACCCAGAGAAAATCCCCGACCTTAGGTAGGATAACTGGTAATCCTTGTCTATTAAGATTTGCAGTCAAACGCACCCTGCCCGCAGTGAGGTTCGCCAGTGTTGACCGACCATGTGATCTATAGCAGACGAACTACCTTAATCACTCCGCCACCGAGGCCCCTTTATTGTTGGTCTATGCCCGATTTCTAACTGCCTTGTTTAAACGCTTAATGTCGTACGTGAATAGCCACGTTATATAGTTATTTGATTCCCGCTTGTTATCCTTTCTTTTTGCTGCTATATATCGTTCTCGTATGCAAGCTTTATGTCCTTCTTATAAACCAGCTTTTTTTTATTCTAGTTTGCCCAAGTTATAGTATTCTTGTAAACCAACTGAAAATCGTTCGTGTATTTCCGTTTGGTATTGTTCTTTTATATCCACTTTATATGGCTTGTGTATACCCGTTTCATGTCTGTTTAACAATCCTGTTCAATAGTTTGAATACAGTCACTTGATAAATTTCGAGTCCTAACGCTTTGTATCGTTTGTGTGCATACTCTTTCTACCGTTTCATACCCGTTTTGTACTCTCGTATCGTTCGCATATAAATGCTGTATATGGATTTTGTATACCTTCTTTATATCGTTGACGTATACCTGATGCATATCGCTCTTGTATACCTGCTTATATCGACCTTGTATACCCAATGAATATTGTTTACGTATACTCGCTTCATATCGTTCGTATTTTTGTCTATGCCGGCTTTATATCGTTCGTGTATGCCTCCTTTTAGCGTTTGTGTTTACCCATTATATGTTTTTATGGTTTAACCGCAAGATATCGTTCATATATACCAGCGTTATATCATTCTAAAAAACTCGCGTAGAATCGTTCTTGTATACCCGCTTTACAAGCTACTTTTATGCACGCTTTTTATTGTTATTGTATACTCGCTCTTGTATGCTCGTATGATATCGTTCTACATGCGCTTTCTAATTTCCGTTTATTCCCGTTTTCCAAAGTTCGTGTTTACAAGCGTGATATAGTAAATGCATGACCGCGTTCTATACTTCTTTATACCTTGTTGATATCATTTCATTATACACACTTCACATCATTCTGTATAGAGCTAAATATCCTATTTGTATACAAGCTGTATATTTTTTCTTTCGTGGCGAATTTATATTGCTCTTGTATTCCGCTTTTATATTGTATTTCTATGTCCAATTTATATTGTTCTTGAATGCCAGCATTATTTCGCACGTCTACACGTTTTATATAGTTAGTGTCTACACTCGTTATATCGTTAGAGTACATTCACTTTATATGATTCGTTTAAACCCGCTTGATATCGTTGCTATGTACCCGCGTTTGTTTCGTTAGTATACATTTGCTTTATATCGAGTGTGTATAGCCGTTCTGCATCGTTCACGTACACTCACTGTATATCGTTTGTTTATACTCGCTTGATATCGTTTTTGTATAACAATATATATCGCTCGTGTTTACCCCCTTTTGTCTTTTGTGCATATCCGATTTATATAGTTTGTACTTTTCCTTGTGTTATCGTTCCTTTTTACCTTCTATGCCGATTTATGTTGTTCTTGTATTCCAGCTTTATTTCTTTCATGTATTCCTGTTTCATATTGTTCCATGAAGCCTTTTTTATATCTTTAGTGCCTAAACGTGTTTAGTGTCTATACGTTTTATCGTTGGTTTCTACACATTTGCTATCGCTTGGTATCCGCTACATTTCGTTCGTTCATACCTACTTTATATTGTAATTTTATTCCCGCTTTTATATCGTTCTTCTTTATTCGGTTATATAAATTTCCGCCTTATATTTTTCGCTTATACAAGCTTTATATCGTTCGCGTATACACTTGTTTATCGTTCGTGTGTACCCTCTTGATAAGGACACTGTACAACAATTATTCTATGATACACATACCTATAGTTCGTATGCCTCTTTGTACAATTTTACCTAACAATTAGAGTCGATATATTGTTCTGTTATACCCGTTTTAATTTTTTTTGTTTTTTGTGTATCAGCTTTATATCGTTCGTGTCTACACGTTCTATACCGTTTGCATCTTCACTTTTTATTTCCTTGGTGGATATTGGCGCGACATCCTAAGTGTATACCCCTTTTATATTTCTGTCGTAGATGGCTGATTTCTGGTACATATGACCCAGTACAGATGAGCTCACGCGCAAACATCTGTACTTGCTGCGTCATCCAATTAAAACGCCAGAAACAAGAACGTTGTTATGGAAGTATAGCAACGTTCTTCTATGACGTTCCTGTTTCTGGCGTTCTGACTGGATTTTAGAGGCAATGGAGTATAAAACTATGGAGAGTCTATAGGATATAGCAATGTGAATGTTGTTGGTTTACGGAAGAATAGGTACTTTCATGCGTTTTTGGGAAAGACCTGTGAACTTTCACTCGTGATAGAAATTGTTATGTCTTTTGGCTGATTCTGCTGCGCTCCACTCGCGAAAAGACATAAAATTTCATATCGTTGGTATTTTTGTCTATGCAGGCTTTATATCGTTCGTATATACCTCCTTTTAGCGTTTGTGTTTACCCGTTATATGTATTTATGGTTTAACTGCTTGATATCGTTCATATATACAGCGTTATATCATTCTGAAAAACTCGTTTAGAATCGTTCTTGAATACCCGCTTTACAAGCTACTTTTATGCACGCTTTTTATCGTTATTAATACTCGCTATTGTATACTCGCATGATATCCTTCTATATGCGGTTTCTAATTTCCGTTCATTCCCGTTTGCCTAAATTCGTGTTTACAAACGTGATATAGTAAGTGCATGGCCGCTTTATATACATCTTTATACCCGCTTGATATCATTTCATTATACACACTTCACATCATTTTGTATGAAGCTTAATATCCTATTTGTATACCCGCTTTATACTTTTCTTTCATGGCGAATTTATATTGCTCTTGTATTCCGCTTTTATATTGTATTTCTATGTCCAATTTATATTGTTCTTGAATGCCAGCATTATTTCGCACGTCTACACGTTTTATATAGTTAGTGTCTACACTCGTTATATCGTTAGAGTACATTCTCTTTATATGATTCGTTTAAACCCGCTTGATATCGTTGCTATGTACCCGCGTTTGTTTCGTTCGTATATATTTGCTTTATATCGAGTGTGTATAGCCGTTCTGCATCGTTCACGTACACCCACTGTATATCGTTTGTTTATACTCGCTTGATATCGTTGTTGTATAACAATATATATCGTTCGTGTTTACCCCCTTTTGTCTTTTGTGCATATCCGATTTATATAGTTTGTACTTTTCCTTATGTTATCGTTCCTTTTTACCTTCTATGCCGATTTATGTTGTTCTTGTATACCAGCTATATGTCTTTCATGTATTCCTGCTTCATATTGTTCCATCAGGGCCTGTTTTATATCTTTAGTGCCTAAACGTGTTTAGTGTCTATACGTTTTATCGTTGGTTTCTACACATTTGCTATCGCTTAATATCCGCTACATTTCGTTCGTTTATACCTACTTTATATTGTAACTACATTCCCCCTTTTATATAGTTCTTCTTTATCCAGTTATATAAATTTCCGCCTTATATTTTTCGCTTATACAAGTTTTATATCGTTCGCGTATACACTTGTTTATCGTTCGTGTGTACCCTCTTGATAAGGACACTGTACAACAATTATTCTATGATACACATACCTATAGTTTGTATGCCTCTTTGTACAATTTTACTAAACAATTAGGGTCGAAATTGTGGAAGTCAGGACTTTTACACTGTCAGTCTTCACCTCCCCAAAACCTTGCTGTGGGCAACTCTTGAATTATATGTGCACAATTATTATAAGGATGACAGTACTACTTAAGCATCTTTAGAAACATATTTTAGTTTTCATATCTCGATTCAGATTCGTATTATTATTTAGAACATATAAATCAAGATTTGTAATCGTGACTTGACTTTCGACTATGGTTGTTTGGTCGGTTGCCATTCTTTAATTCACCAGCCTTATTCCATGTGTGTAATTGAACAAGTTGTGAAAACTGTATCATTTTAAATAAATAAGGGGGCCTCGGTGCCCGAGTGTTAAATGCAGTTAATAATGTTCTACCGATAATGTGGTCTGTTAACATTAAGGTTGTGTTTGAGTCTAAGTCCTGGTACTCCTACTTCCCTCCTTTCCCAAAAAACTGGACGCTATGATATAGCTGACGACTGTTCAAAATGTCTCATATAGCACCATTCAAACAAATAAGAAATAAATATAGTCTTTCTTTATGAATAACGTTTTAGGTCTTAAAAAACATGTATATGAACAGAATTACAGTTTTAAAGGTTGATCAAAATGTATTTGTGTTAGCCTTTTTTGTGGCACTAAATATTTTATGAGAAGACCAGGTTTTACAAAATGCATATTATATGTATAATCAGCCAACAAATATCGTATATGATCATGTAAGAAATAATCTTTAAAAATCTTTAAGCATCTTGGCAGATTCTAAATTCGCAAAAACACTAATATATGTATTTAGTTTCGATTGTCAAAACTACATTTTTATTCTGTCAGAATCCAATATTGAATAGAGGTTTATTTGGTCGTAGACCAGTCATAATTTGTTGCACTGAAAATAAATACTAGTTTTTACGATGTTCTCGAGGTATGTGATCTAAATAATAACATTGAACTTAATGAACTTTTGACGCACAAATATATCCTGATATGTGATTTTTTTTAAACAATACTAAAAGGACGTAGTCGTCTGTCTGACCTTTGTAATAGAAGATCGTGTTACATCGTTAACTTTTTAAGAAACAAAGAAAAACAAGACATTTAAATTTGTACTTAGATATAACCTGTTCGAATGACATCTACACGGTCATTTAAGCAAATCACCTGTTTCTTTTCATTTTTTTCTAACTACAATAGTTTAGAATTTTTGTTCCATCAATGTTGTCCTAATTTCATGACATACCTTTGAAACGCTAGCCCCACTAAAAGTTGTATTTATTTGTTTTGACCCATATTTCATGTCATATTTTTTCTACTGAAAATATGATCTTTCAAGTTAGTAGTCTTCAATCTTGAACTTGTCCAAATCTCTGTTATTTCAAATACTTGCAATCTTTTAAAACATTTCTAGTTTGACATAAGTTTGTAATACAAAATAAAATTACATTCAAGCGCATCGTATAAAGCCATGTCTAGTTACTCAGCATGTAGTATCTGTGTAAACGTCTCAAAAAAACAGATCACATTGAGATCTATTTTATATGTTAAATACGATTCCAATAAATAAAAAAAAAACAATGTATGTTTATAAGCCCAAACGTTTTACTTTTAAGAAAATCTTTGATCACAGTGCAAAATCCAAAGATGTTGTAAAGCATGGCTACTGTAAAAAAACAACAACTCACTACTCTATAAATAAGGATGTTTCTTTTCGGGTAAAATTTATATCGTTGTGACATCAAAAGAAACAGATCTGTCAGATAATCGGCGTAAAAATGGGGCAACTCAAAATGGAGTTAAGATCCATGGGAACAACAGTCAGCAATATGCCACAATGCACATAAACACCTTTCATTCCATATGTTATCACTTGAAAATGTGAATATTTCAAGTTAGTAGTTTTCGATCTTGAACTTGTCCAAACCTCTTTTATTCCAAATACTTGCAATATTTTAAAACATTTCTTGTCTAACATTATTTTGTCATATTAAAATAATGTTTCTTTTTAGGTTACATCTATATTGTCTTATTATTTAAGTTAAATATCAAATAGCCACATTTATACGTCTGTTTATCAGGCCTTCACGTCATGTCAACATGTGTTTTCTATCATGTCATTGCGGTTGAATTAGAGAAATTTAGCATGCACCTTCTGTCAATAGATTGCATGTAATATCATTGATGGCAGACGCATCCTATGCGATGTAGGCTATTATATAGACTGTTGAATAAAAATATAAAAAAAGCCGCCTAAATAAGAACAGTAGCAAAGAAATCGACCGAACAATAAGAGCCGAAATTCAATGTACAATTACATATCCGGATTTATTATATACACTGTTAGATAACTAAGAATCTTGAAAACAAAACAGAATCTCGAATGCTCGTACCGTAGATAGGTACCATCTTTCTTTTCACACGAGATACCTGGAGCAATTTTTACCTGTCATTATTCGTTTAAACCCGCTATAATTCGCTTTTGTTTTCCCGCATGATTATGTCCGCCTACACCCGCTTTATATAGTTCGTAACGAACAGCTAAAATAGTTTCCGATACATACACTTTATATATATTTATTTCAGTATAAAGCGGGTATATTCTACAAGTATATCCGCGATATATTGTTCTGTTATACCCGTTTTAAATTTTTCGTTTTTTGTGTACCAGCTTTATATCGTTCGTGTCTACACGTTCTATACCGTTTGCATCTTCACTTTTTATTTCCTTCGTGGATATTGGCGCGACATCCTAAGTGTATACCCCTTTTATATTTCTGTCGTAGATGGCCGATTTCTGGTACATATGACCCAGTACAGATGAGCTCACGCGCACACATCTGTACTTGCTGCGTCATCCAATCAACACTACTGGCTAAAAAAATTACTGTAAATACCAGTTGCAGTCGTTTTTCGTCTGTCACTGACTGTGATTGACTGCAAATGACTGCAAAAATGTCTGTACAAGACTGCAAACGTTGTGTCAGACAATAATTTTTACTGTGGCAGTCATTTTATGCCTGTCACAGACATATTTTGTCCGTCACAGATATTTTTCCGTTGGCGCAGTCATTCTATGTCTGTTACAACGGCGTATCCGTTGTATCAGTCAAAAAATGTCTGTGGCAGTCATTTTTTCCGTTGACTCAGTCGAAAATCGTCTGTTACAACGGCGTTACCGTTGTATCAGTCAAAAAAAAATGTCTGTCACAGACATTTTCTCCGTTGTATCAGACAAAATACGACTGTCACAACGCCTGGTAATTATTATTGTTAATTTATTAACTGCCGTCGATTTATATTTTTTATTTCACTTGTTTTATGAAAATTTTCGGAATTAAACAAAAAATATCTCTATTTGGAAATTGTTCGTTCGCACAGTTACGATAACAAATGTTTTTTAAGTAGTTTAAGATAAATGTATGTTTAAATAAATCTGTTTCTAAAAAATGAAGACTGCTGAAAATGTTAGCATTTGTTTAGTCCTTATTTATAATAATTACACTGAATTTAACAATGGTTTACTTACACATCTGGTGAAATTAAAACCCGCATTAAAGCCATAACAACGATTGCATTGGAAACATTTGTACAATAATGTTTTTTTAAAAGTTTAAAAAAAACCATATAATAAAATAGCCAATTTCTTTAATTATGGCGGAAACTGTTAGTATTTTATTTAGTACGGATACATACATTACATTGTGACATTTTAGTCGTTAATTTTTTTCTGTCTTTCAATATTAAATATTAAATATTTAAAAAAAAACCATAAAATAATGTTTGTTTTCTAAGTTGCATCTACTGTCGTTTAAATGGATCTGGTAATTTAGTTACGACTATAAAATTGTACATGTACAATTTAAAGAATGATACATGTTGTTAATTAGGTTACAGGTAATCTCGCCTCGCCACCTCGCTAATCAAAGATAATGATTGTGCATAATACATTTTGCGACACGATCCGGTGTTTTTCCGCGACCATGCGGAACAAGGGTTGATATTGTGTAATATAATAATGTAATAAATACATTATAGTAATGGATGAATGGGTACTGTCTTCTAAAATACCTGTTCCCGCCCCTTCCCCCCCCCCCCCGTGGTAAATTATGAACTCTGTACACACAAAACACTAATTGTAGAGGTGTACTTTTCTTATTGTCAACTTTGACAAGCAATGGAGATCACTAAAATTATTACAAAGAAATGCCCCCGAAAGACCCGATTATCTGTATAATATATATAGCATGCAACTGAATCGAGTGCGCCGTTTGCTTTTAGTCGTATAATATTCTGTCAAGCACGAAACATAATAAGCAAGAGAATTAAACTACACCGGTATAGTTTAATAAGAAAATGAAATTATTACTTCAAAATAATTTTAAAAATGTATTTTTGAAAAAGTTGTACACGTTGTTCATACAATTATTTCTACATGTAGCGGAGACCCTCTAGTTGTAGTGTTAGGGTTAGGGTTAGGTCATCATACGGAAAGCCTGACAGCTGACCGTTGTGGGTAACGTGTTTGAAGATTGGCACTCCCCTAGCACGATAAATCCCCTTTTGCAGATTTGAAAAAAGAGTAGGCTCATTGTAGCTGCTACAAAAGGCTAAATTCTCCGCCCCTACACAAAACTTCATACTTTTCCAGTAGCAGTCTAAATTGTGTAACTTGTGTCCCACCCCACCCCCTTTTTCCGTTGATTAATTGTTTGTTTACTTAGTCTTGTCCTGAATATTGCTGAAATACTACTCGTTGGACGTAAAGCAAACATCCGATCAAACTTATCTATCTATTTCGGTAATAATTGGATATCACATCGTTAAGTTTGAATTCTAACACATTATTTATGCGATTTCATTACCACACATGGACTATTGATTTATTAAAAACAAACCTTTAATATATTTGAAAGGTGTAAGTTTTCATATTTTAAAACACGCTAAATATTTATTGTTTTTTTTGTTTGTTTGAATGGTGTCTTAACGCCACTTTCAGCAATTTTTCAGCTATTTCGTAGCGTCGAGTTTTACCCGGAGAGAACCCCTGACCTGCGGTACGAAAGCTAGCAATCCTTGTCACTTAAGATTGGAGTCGAGTACACCCTGCCTGCATTGAGAATCGAACCCGCAATCTCAGTGTTGACAGACCACGTGATCAATTGTAGACGAACTACCTTGACCACTCGGCCACCGAGGCCCCCTAAATATTTATTAAAGAAATTAAAAGACCGTGTGCACAATAATATACTTTAGTTTTTTTTATTTCAGTTATGAGTGTCGTTTTTTAAAATCTGAACTACAGAATTATTGTTAATTTTGTTAATTACAATAACCGAATACAATACAGGTCGTGTATATGTCTTTGAAGTGTATTTATTACTTGTGTACATATGCGCAGGGACAATGTTCGTGGTGTACTCGAACCAGTAAAAACTAAAAGAAGTCTGATTTTCAAATTCCTTTATTCAAATTTATAAGTGTTTATTTCGTTTTATGATGTAAAAACCCTATATACTTATCGATAGAATAAAGGAAAACCATGCCATGCAAGCTGGAGAAACCATGCTTCAGTGTTACTAACTAGCTGAATATGTATTGGCCCCTGTATTGATTCTGGGTTGGATGTATAGGTCCCGAGACCCGTAGGGTCCAGGGCCAATACGACTGACCGATAATCGATAAAAAGCCAATACAGACGCCAGTTCGTAAAAATTTTAATTAAATAAAGTAAAAGTCGTCTCGCTAGCCTGTATGAACAGTCCGTATGAATAGCCAATCATACGCTGGAAGGAGTCACGAAATAGCTTACTGGTCCAGAAGACCGGAGGTGAGATAGTATCGGGTAATACAACTTTCCGTTGGCCCTGCGGTTTGAACGATAAGAAAGTTATTAACCTTTTTATATTAGTACAGTGATCAAATATTAATCATCCCTTTATTAATAAATTATGGCCTACTTTACGTATTTTGCGTGTTTTGACGATTTCATGATGCTTTGCCATGCCCATGCGGTTGAATGCACGGCCCATTATAACAGAACATATTAGTCAATCCACAACATGGAACGTCATGGGCACTGTTCCCATGTCTCCCTTATTATTACTTTACATTATTATTTGTTATTAAAACCTGTATCTGTGGCATCTCATATTGACTGTATGATTAACCATGATTTGAAGATATTTCGTATTTTGTATCTGTATATTATATATATATTTATCATTTATAAATCTCTGATCAGAGGAAATAAAGATATGAATGAATGAATGAACGAACGATGCACGAAAGTCGTACGAACGATAAATACCCGATGTACGAACGATAACATCGTTAACTTATGTTAGCACTCAAATTTGCAAATAAAATCGTACAACATTTGGGGAAAGCTTTTGCAAAGGAGACGATTTGTATATTTATTTTAAAAACCATAAACTTTAACTGTGTGTTGCATAAAATTTCCGTTTTCTTTTTACTGAGACACCGAAACTGTCGGACACAGTTATATTTGTATACTATATATTATACTTACAACTGCTCACTGGACATATATCGAATGATTTTTCTCGAATACATGTCAACTTTGTACGAAACGGCGCACTCGATTCAGTTTCATTCGATAAAGTGTGTGTCTGTTATTTGTTCTGTGGCACTTTGCCATTCTATGGTATGATTTTAGAGTCAATGTAGACAATTCAAAAGTAAACACCTTTAAAAATTTAGTGTTTGTCTGTAGAACAAAAGGGGTTGAAGTTTACTTACAAGATAACCGTACAATCTATAACTGTAAATTTATTTGGTCCGTAGAAAAGCGCAAACTACTAGTATAGTTTTTAACAATTTTTTTTTATTTTGTAGTTTTAGAGATATTTGCATATTTATCTGCACGTGCCGATTTTAGTATCGTTAATTACCGGTCACCTGTGTAATGTTTTCACATGATGCAGCCCAATGTTTCATAAACGTGAACTTTGATCAGTGAGGCGGGATCACCTGTAACATAATTAACCACATGTGTCCTTCTTTAAATCGGAAGCGCCGTGTGGACATCAACAACTTTATAATGTTTACTGAATTACCTGATATTTTAAACAGTAGAAAACAAACATGATTTGATTTTTTTTATTAAATATTTTATTTAAAATAGCTAAACATATTTATACTAACTATAATTGTAAAATATTTTTCGGCATAACTTAATAAATAAGCGATGTCATCATATTTTGTTTAACTTTGTTTGCAGAAAATATTAATATAAAAATGTAGAAGATGATCAAATTTCCAATAGATGTGTTTTGTTGAATTCCGAACATTTTCATAAAATAACTTGACATTTTGAAAATTAATCGACGGGTTAACAACAATACAAATAATAATAACCAGGCGTTAAATCAGTGTGCGAGAGATCAATTTCCAAATAGAGATTTTTTTTGTTTAATTCCGAATATTTTCATAAAAGAAATTAAAATTTAAAATATAAATCGGCCGCTGTTAAAAAATTAACAATAATAATTACAAGGCGTTGTGACAGTCGTATTTTGTCTGATACAACGGAGAAAATGTCTGACAGACATTTTTTGACTGATATAACGGTAACGCCGTTGTAGCAGACGATTTTCGACTGAGTCAACGGAAAAAATGACTGCGACAGACATTTTTTGACTGATACAACAGATACGCCGTTGTAACAGACATAAAATGACTGCGCCAACGGAAAAAATGTCTTTGACGGACAAAATATGTCTGTGACAGGCATAAAATGACTGTCACAATAAAAATCATTGTCTGACACAACGTTTGCAGTCTTTAACAGACATTTTTGCAGTCATTTGCAGTCAATCTCAGTCAGTGACAGACGTAAAACGACTGCAACTGGTAATTACAGTCATTTTTTTAGCCAGTAGTGCAAAACGCCAGAAACAAGAACGTTGTTATGGAAGTATAACAACGTTCTTCTATGACGTTCTTGTTTCTGGCGTTCTGACTGGATTTCAGAGACAATGGAGTATAAAACAATGGAGAGTCTATAGGATATAGCAATGTGAAAGTTGTTGGTTTACGGTAAAATAGGTACTTTCATGCGTTTTTGGGAAAGCCCTGTGAACTTTCACTCGTGATAGAAATTGTTATGTCTTTTGGCTCGTTCTGCTGCCCTCCACTCGCGAAAAGACATACAATTTCTATCACTCGTGAAAGATCAAACAGTCTTTCCCAAAAACGTATGAAAGAACCTATTATTATTGTTAATGTGCTGTATATCATTCCTTTATACCTGCTTTATGTCTTTCACGTGTACCTGCTCTTTATCGTTCGGATAGTTCTGATGTAAATCGATTTGTATATCCCTTTCGTTGCGTTCAAGTACCGCTCTGTATCTCGTTCCGGTATATACCCGCTTTCGTGTTTTCTCGACTGATATCGTCTGCGTTTACAGGATTAATATCTTTCCTATGACCGCTTTAACGTGTATGTCCTATTGATAAATCTAACGTATACCCGCTTAATCTCGTTCTTCTTTGCCCGCTTTCTTACGTTCATTTATATCAGTTTACTTATATTCGTGTTTACACGCTTGATGTACGTGTATAGCCACGTTATATAATTCTTTTATACCCGCTTGTTGTTTTTTCTTTATAGCCGTTATATATCGTTCTCGTATACAAGCTTTATATACTTCTGCTTCTCATATACCCGCTTTATATTGTTCTTGTATTACGAATTTATATTTTTCTTGTAAGCCCAATTAATATTGTTCTTGCATACCCATTGTATGCCGTTCTTGTATGCCCGCTTTATATCGTTTGCGTGTACAAACTTGATATCATATTGTAATAATCCTCACCTACGCTATATAGTTCGGTCCTCACGCTTTGTATCGTTCGTGTACACACTCTTTAAATCGTTTTATTACCGTTATATGCATGTGTTACCTCTCTATATCGTTCGCATATAAATGCAATATATCGATTTTGTATACCATCTTTATATCGTTCACGTATACCCTCTTTATATCGTTCACGTATACCCGCTTTATATCGTTTGTGTGTACAAAGTTGATATCATTGTAATAATCCTCACCTACGCTATATAGTTCGGTCCTCACGCTTTGTATCGTTCGTGTCTTTAAATCGTTTTATTAACGTTTTATGCATGTGTTACCTCTCTATATCGTTCGCATATAAATGCAATATATCGATTGTGTATACCATCTTTATATCGTTGACGTATACCCTCTTTATAACGTTTGTGTTTACCGTCTTTAGATGGTTCTTGTGTACCCGCTTATATCGATCTTGTATACACGCTTTATACTATTTACGTATACAGGCTTTATATAGTTTTATTTTCGATTATACAATATCGTACGTGTATATCCGATTTCTTTTATATCAGCTTGATGTCGTTTCCTTATACAAGCTATATATTTTTCTATACTCGCTTTATACTTTATACTCCGGGTACTCCAGCTTCCTCCCCTGAAAAAATGCTGAAAGTGGCGTTAAACACCATCAAACAAACAAACAAATCATTTATATTCGTGTCTATCAGTTTTTGTAGTTGAAGTAAAAATAACATTTCGTGGGATTCTTAAATTCGTTGTTGGCGAAAAAAATGTAAAATGAGGGCGTCGCTTACATATTTTGGTATTCACATACAGTGTTAGTCTGTACATTTTCTAATACGTCATTTGCAAGATATAATCGTTCTCGGGAGATGACAATTATAATGCTGATCACGGGATTTTATAGAAATTTACGGTACTTGTTTTGGAAAGCGGCGACATTAAAATGAAATGGAATAGCTTAAGAAAGACGATTCAAAACGAAACTGTTTGTTGTTGTTGCGTGGTGCATAGCCCGCACTTAACATAAACTAATGAAAAGGGGCTGTGTTTGTGCCTTTTTATGTCGTTTGTAAACACAATTTTAAAAGACGGTGCGTTTAGAAAGTACCTAAAATAAAATAAAGCGATGCCATTTATTACATGATTGTGTACATCCAAAACCCATCTTCAAAACGTCCCATTTATTGTTTTGTTTACAAAAGAAAATTAAATAATTAAGATTAAACCGATTTTGATTTGTAACCGTAAACATAATTAACATAATTAATAAACATGTCATTTTATGAAAACAAATCTAAGTCAACAGTTCATTGTAAATTTGTCGTACTTTCCCTGGGGCAAAGATTATTTGTTTGTCAATAAACTTGATGGCTATAGTTAGTGGCTTTAAATGATGGAAATGACTATAAAAGGTGTTAAAAATAAAAAAGTAGAATGCTTTATTGTCATTATTTCAATTAAGAAATATACTTTAATATTTGTTTAGATATCAACACTTCAAAACGAAAAGGCACAATGGGGACTACGTTCATTACTGACAGGATTACGCAATTAAAAAATAACAACGATACCTTTTATCAATTTTATTTCTGTTTTGTGTCATAAACACAGTAAAGTTGCTCATAATGCAAAATTGACATATCCAGCGAAAAGATGTCAATATAACTATGCATCTTGAACATCAGTAGTCATTATACATGTAAACAACCGTACAGCTTTATATCGTTCGGACATTTCTGATTTATACCGAAGTGTATATCCGCTTCATATCGTTCACGTACGCTTCTGTATCTCGTTCATTTGTATGCCAGATTTCGTGCCTTCCCGATTAATATCGCTTGCGTTTACCGGCTTAATATCTTTCGGGTTTACTTACTATATTCAGATCGTGTTAAACTGCTCTGTTTATTTATTGTGTAACCGCTTGATATCGTTTGTATCTTCACGTTCTAGAAAATTGGTGTATAGCCGCTTTCTGAGTGTTTGTGTAGATCCGATTGTTATTGTTTGTTCTATGCCCGCTTTCTGACGGTCCGGTATAAATGCTTGATATCGTACGTGTTTCTCCTAATTATTCAGCTGATGTATACCCGCTAGATCTCGTTCTTCATTGGCCGCTTTCGCACTTTCGTTTATATCCGTCAACCTGGCTCTACGCTTGATGTCGTCCGTATATAACCACGTTATATAGTTCTTTTATTTCCTCTTATTATCCTTTTTATGGCCGCTATATATCGTTCACTTATGCAAGCTTTATACCCTTCTGATATACCCGCTTTATATTGTTCTTGTATGCCGGATTTTTATTATTCTTGTATGCCGAAGTTATATTCTTTTTGTAAACCAGCTTTAAATCTGTTGTGTATATTGCTTTATATTGTTCCTTTATCAACACTTTATATCTTTTTTGCATACCCGCTTAATATACATCGTGTATACCCGCTTTATATCGCTTGTGTATGCCCATTTGATATCGTTGTAACCATCCTTTTAAATAGTTTGTGTACACCCATTTTATGTAGTTCTAGTCAACACGCTTTGTATCATTCTAGTGCGTACTATTTCTATCGTTTTATTTATGTGTTTCCTCTTTATATCGTTCGCATATAGATGCTGCATATCGTTTGCCTATGCCGGCGTAATAGCGTTCGTGAATACATCCTTGAAATCGTTTGTATTTTAAAGTTATATTTATTTATTGTGTAGTAGCTTTATATCGCTTTTATATACAAGCGTTATATGGTTCTAGGATACCCGCTTAATATCGGTCTTGTATATAGAATATACAACTGAACATGAGATATCATTTTATCATCAGTGGTATTATATGGCGAAACGATAGCTGACTTCACAATACAATTTTGCAGGTATACTGATCGTGAAAGTCTTATCTCACACACGGATACAAATAATTACAACACTGTATCATTAATGGAATAAATTAACTTTCAACAGTGATGATCTCTATCATAATTTGCTTTCACATTCAGGGCTATCGACATGTATATTCTAGGTAGCATTTTTTATTTATCAACTCTTGTATCATTCCCATATGACAAATATATCTATTTTTTAAAGTGATGTTAATTTAGAAGCAATCTAATTTTTATTCACCATCTATACTGAAATTGTTAGCTAAATTATTCGTTTTTATTAATGCTATTTTTATTATAGTATGACATGCGAATTGCAGACTTACATATTGGCCGTCCACAAAAAAAGATTAACGTGTAATATCAGTTACACTGCAGATATGATGGACGTCGACAAACACAACAGTTATATTGTCGTCACTGTTAGGTCACTAAGCAACATTTAAACCATACGTGATCATAATCGTTAGTACAATGGGTTATAAGAAGCATACACTAAGAATGGGGTCAGCAACGGCAAACTCTAATCTAAACTAAATATTACTAATACTGATTAAATACAACGGCTATTTGAACACTTTGTTGGGTAGTACTTAATGTGAAGTTTGTAATATAATTAGTCACACCTTGATTTGAAGATGTACATAATTTAAATTACAGGCACAAGCGATGTATTTCGTTTTAAATGCCAAACAAATAGATGGTATCGGTTCAACGTATGGTCACCTTATAATATATGAATAGATAGTTCCGTGCGAACTTAAGGTCACCTCGTAACGTTAATTTAGACTAGATTAACAAAGAAGTCAATGTGAAGTCAGGAGTGTAATTTGTAACGCCCTAATTGGTATATGGAAAGAATGTTCGTGACATCAGCAAAAGGAAACTGTAAATACGATCTAAATAGTTGAGCGATGGAATAACGGTAAACGATTGTCAATCATTCAAGGTGAAGGGAAAACGTACACAACGAAAGCAAATGATATAATATCAAAAAATATAATAAAATAAAAAAAATATAATATAATATAATATAATATAATATAATATAATATAATATAATATAATATAATATAATATAATATAATATAATATAATATAATATAATATAATATAATATAATATAATTATATTTCGAGTATGGACGGAATTCGAGTGTGTCTCCATATTTTCACAACAATAAGACACACCAAATAAAAACACAAATTGAAAAAAAAATCTCTTTTTATTATACGTAAATCTACATTAAAGTATATATCTGACCAAGTGAAAATATGATAATATTGGACCAAGAAAAATATTACAAAATAGCAAAGATAATGAATAATCTCTTAAAAGCACAAACAAATTATTACTATATAATAAAAGCGTTATTGCATGAATATTGGAAAATGTTGTCCCTCGCAAGATGCTATATTGCACTCGAAAGCAATATAACACTTGCATGGGAAAATATTTCCCAATATTCATGCAATAACCCTATAATATGATATGATATGATATGATATGATATGATATGATATGATATGATATGATATGATATGATATGATATGATATGATATGATATGATATGATATGATATAATATAATATAATATAATATAATATAATATAATATAATATAATATAATATAATATAATATAATATAATATAATATAATATAATATAATATAATATAATATAATATAATATAATATAATATAATATAATAGGGTTATTGCATGAATATTCGGAAATATTGACCCACGCAAGATGTTATATCGCACCTGCTTGCTAAGCTTGCTAGTGCAATATATCATCTTGCGAGGGACAATATTTCCCAATACTCATGCAATAACCCTTTCATTATATATATAGAGTGCTTTTAAATGATCATTCGTTAACTTTGCTATTTTGTAATATTTTACTGGTCCCATGGTCAATATTTTGTTTACAGTCGATTTCGTCTTTTGTTGGTCCATGAATACTTTCACTTTACTTTCTTCGACAATCGAATTCACTTTCATTTGTACAGCGGTTGTGTTAACTCGTCCGTCGATAGCAGATCATGTTTTGTCTGATATATCTAGTTTATACTATTGTGCAATAGAATGGATGAGAACCTAAGTAAACAATTTGGAAAAGAGATTATTTCGATGTAGATCAATACTACTAGTTCTGTACTAAACACACTTATCTCAGGTCATTTACTGAAATATTGTGTAGAACTGTACAATATGCTTGTTAATGTACAAATGAAATCAATCAATGCGTGACGGTTTTTAAATAAAATAGAAAGTAGAAGAATATAATATGAAGAAAAGCGAAACAAAACAAGATTTATTTCGAAATACGGTATCATTAACACCATAACATGTACAGTCAAACTTTGTTGTCGCGAACTCAGTTGACTCTATACTTCGGTTATATCGTTACAATGTTTCAGTTCTGGCATTGTTTCCATCTCTGCAAAGGAATTCTGCTTCTGATGTGTTTAAAAGTTATAACATAAAAACTATCGGATGCACATTTTACTAAGGGTATTTGTTTTGATTAATTTTACGACATGGGATAAAACATTATTTGTACTTGCGCTTTGGTAATTCCAAACTCTACGTGAACGTCGTTAAGTAGACTGGTTTCCCGTTTCAGGTTACTTTATTTTAAATATAGTCCACTAATGCATTAATTAATTTATGACACTCTGTTTTTCTCCTTCCATTGTTTTTTTACGTGAAAGATTACACTTAAGCCTTTCTTGTCTTGAAAGTATTACATTTTACAAAGCCGCAAAATGTAATCTTTAAATGTGTAAACACTGTTTTAAGGTTACTAAGAATGAGTTCTTTGAATAATTACAATGTACAGCATGTAAGAACTTCTTACTCTATACTCCATAGCTAGAAAAATGTATTGACTTAATAGAATATTGATTTATATACATATGTTTCTTCTGAGTGTTGCATTACGCTGCAGAAGTCATGGTATCTCTGTAATGATACTTTAACAGGAGGCAATTAGTTTTTCTACGAATATCTTGCATTTCGAAAATTTCAATTGTGTTTGATAGCTTTTATTTGCATACAGTAACCTTCAATATGAAACCAATGTTCCTATCTTACTGACTAAACACTTATCATCCTTTACAATCAACAGACAAACGTACTATGTTACAAGGACCATTTACAGTAGGTGTGTGATGAAATAGTTGACATAGAAACACACGGCACGAGCATTGCAATTCTTGGAAATTTCGTTGTACTAGGAAATATAACATATTTATTTGTTTGATTCGGTAATTTATTTAGCAATTTTGTTAATATGAATAAATAACGTCAAGGTCAAGACCACAAGACATATATGCTAGACCTCAACTAAATATGCAATAGCGGTTAACAACTGGGTTATTAAGTGTCCTTGTTTGACAAGGCGGTTTTGTTATTCAAGTCATTTTGTCTTAAGTTGTAGTCTAATTTATCATCTTTCATTTGTTTTACCAGGAGGAGGGTTGCGCTGCTGATGCGTACAACCGATTGTGCCACTTTTGTCCAATCGTACCAGTTAAAGTTTGTCCCTGCTATTTTCATCTTGTTTATTTTACTAGAAAATTTTACAAGATCGTGCATTGAATCTAGTTAACATTGATGAAATCTGCATAGTTGTAATTGAACATGAAAGTTAAATGTACGACGTCTTGTAACAAATTGTACTTTCACGATAAGTTACAAAGGGAGAATAATGTTATATAATCATCAATCTTTAGTTGCATTTACTACTCTAATATTCGTTTCATAAGAAAGTAATAGTATCCCGAGGAAGCCCCACAATGCAGAAAGAAAACAAAAAATCCTTATTAAATTAATGTTGAGTCAAGCACTCCTTGCCGAAAGATAGGCTCTGATTGAGAACAGTAGTGTCGACAACAATTGTTTTATTTATTTAGAGTTATGTGAAAAGGATTCCTTGCCTCCTAGTTTTCTAGGAAGATAAAACACATTCTGAATTTTTTTTTATTGGTTAACCTTTTGATGTTTATTATTAGCAATTTTTGGTTTCCGATTGAATGACGTTTAACGCATGGCGCCAAGTTTTTAATGGAGGTGTACCCGGAGAAAACAACGTCATTAATAATACTTAAATTATATCATCTGTGTTGCTAATAGAGTGATTAACGAAATGTTTTCTTTTTTAAATTAAAGCAACTAGAAGAAAAGAATAATTTCAAAATAGTTATTTATCAGGACAACCTTATAAATACTGTGGATAGTTTCCAACTAGCGACTGTGATACGATTAACCGTATACAGATAATAAGGACTGTATTGTTCTTAAGTGAAGTTTTTATACTTTGATTTGTATATATATTCGATGCCGAAAAAAATTTGTGGAGCGGATTAAATGAATTTCTATACTCAAATTCACTGAGGTTCCTTTGATGGATGTAGAAGGTATGTATGTTTATAAGTTGTATTTGCATGGATTTTTTAAAAATCTAATTAAAAAGTGACATCTGAAAAAGCTACATTGATGGAAATGTTTATCATGTCTTCACGTCATGTCTTTACGACATGTCAACACGTCATTTCAATAATGTGATTACGGCTGGCGTACAGAATTTTAGCATGCAATTTCTGTCAATACAACTCATGTTATATCATTGCTGGAATGCGCATGTTATGTTACCGGTCATCTGCGATGTTGCCTGGATTTAAACTGATTATATTGACTTGAATTAAACATGCTTTTAAATAAGAAAAATAGCAACAAAAAAAACGACCGAAAAGCAATAATCAAAAGACAATGTACAATTACAAAGTCCGATATATTTTAAAAAACTGTTAAATAATTAATTCATTAAAAAAAATTGAATCTGAAATAATCGTACACATTACTTCTAAGACAAACCAGCTTAAAGGTTAGAAATCGAGAAGCGAAAACATATAAGATATGAGTAATACCAGGAAAAGTTGTATAGAAAAGTTTGTTTTATGAGGTTTGTAGATTTAGCAAATAATCAATTTCTAAATCAAACGATATATGAATAAATACTGAATGAAACCTTTTGTAAACCATAGCTTATAATTTCACAAATTTTGTCATACAAACTCATCCTAAAGAAAAAAAAAAATCCCGTGAGCCGGCATTTGTCGGAGCAATGAATGTTCGATGAAGTCCTATAAGGGCTAACAAGGCTAAAATAAATTTGTTTGTGAATTTCTGTATGAATGTTTAAACGGTATTAGCAATTACACGTGAAAGAAATGAAACTACAAAATTGAGAAATATGACAAATTGTACACCAATAATAAATAATGAACGATATTCGACACCAACGCATAGCGACACATCATTTAATGCTTCTCAATATTATTGATAATATATATTCGTCTGTTGTTGTCACTAATTGACCTAGTTTGATTTTTGGCAAATGTATGGTGAAATAGAAACATACATTATCATAAGTTTATAAAAAATAGTCGGGAAGTAGAATATACATATTATCTTAGTTTTATACTTAACACTATTATTAAAGATGTGGGATTTTGGGGTAAAACCCTGACCGTAGACAGGTACCATCTCTCTTTTTCACACGAAACACTTCGAGTAATTGTGGCCTGTCAGTTAAATGTCTTATCCATGACATTTTACATGACTACATTTTTTATACTTTAATCCGATGACTTGAACCGCTTTGAATCTTGATACCTTCGTTTTTGTATGCGTATACCAGCACATATATTATTCGTGTATACCCGCTTTGTACCGTTATTTTATATCTGATTTGTATCGTCGTCTTATGCTTGCTTTTTGTCGTGTTTAAATGCCTTATATCGCACGTGTATATCCGATTTCACTCAGATCTATTCCGTATACAGGCTTTATATCCTTGTATACTTTTTTATATTATTCGCGTTTTCCCGCTTTATATCGTCAGGTTCTACACTATTTATATCGTTCGTGTATATTTATTCGATATTGTACCTTCATACCCACTTCATATCATTCGTAACAATCCGATAAAATAGTTCTTCTCTACACGCTTTGTATCGTTCGTATATATCCGCGTATATCGATCTTGTATACCTGCTTGATATCATTCACGTATTCCCATTGTATATTGTTACTGTATACCCGCGTTAAATCGATCTTGTATATCTGACACATAACTTCGTTATATCGTTTGTATTTTCCCGATTGATATCGTTTGCCAATACCTGCTTAATATCGTTCGGATATACCTCAGATATATCGTTCTTGTTTAAGTGTTGTATTTAATTTTTGTATGACCGCTTGATATCGTTCATATATTCCGGCGCGGCGTTATATATTTCTAGAACACCCGCTTTATGTAGTTCTTGTATACCCATTTGATAAGGTTTTTGTGTGCCCGCTTTTATCGTTCGTGTATACTACTGTGATATCTTTCTTATATCCCCGCTTTCTTACTTATTGTTCCTTTATAACCGCTTTATACTGTTCAAGTATATAGCGGGTACAGGCTACTTGTATACCCTCTTGATATTGTTCTTTTATACCCGCTTTATATTTTTCGCTTATGTCCCATTTATGTTGCATTTTGTGTATTAGCTTTATATCGTACGGGTCTACACGTTTTACTCTGTTTGTATCTACACTTTGTATTTCGTTCGTTTGAAATCGTAAGTTTATACCCACTTAATATCACTCTTCTAAACCCGCTGTAAATTGTTCGTGTATACCATTTTGACATCGTTCGTTACAATTCGCTTAAACATTTTTAAATACCCACGCTATATAGTTCGTGTCTCCTGCTCGGATATTTCTGCTGTATATCGATTTGTTTATCCGCTTCATATCGTTCACGTACCCCGTTGTATCTAGTTCATGTATATACCCGCTTTCTATCATTCCGATTGATGTCATTTGCGTTTACCGGCTTAATATTTTTCGGGGCTACCTACTTTATAGCGTTCGTTTTCCACCGCTCTGTTTATGTATTGTATAACCTCTTAATATCGTTTGTATATATCAGTTCTATACAATTGGTGTATAGCCGAGTTTTGAGTTTTGAGTGTTTGTGTATATCCGATTGTTATCGTTGTACTATGCCCGCTCTCTTGTGGTCCTGTCTAAACGCCCTATACCGTACGTGTATGTCCTATTTATACAGCTCATGTACACCCGCTTGATCTCGTTCTTCTTTCCCGTTTTCTTACTTTCTTTCATATCCGTTTACTTACATTCGTGCCTACACGCGTAATGTCGCGTGTATACTAGCTTAATTTCTTTTGCATACCAGCTTTAGTCGTTCGTGTTTACCCGCTTTATATAAATCGGGTATACTAGCTTTATATCGCTTGTGTATACTCATTTGATATCGTTGTAACAATTCTCTTAAATAGTTTGTTTACATCAACTCTCAATATTTATTGTCCTCGTGCTTTGTATCGTTTGTTTGAATAGTATTTATACCGTTTTTACCCGTTTTATTGATGTGTACCCTCTTTATATCGGTCTCATATAAATGCTGTATATCGATTTTGTATGCATTCTTGATATCGTTCACGTATACTCGATGTCTATCGTTCGTGTATAACCACTTTATATCGTTTTTGTATACCCGCTTATATCGACCCTTTAAACCCTCTTTACATTGTTTACGTATACCCGCTTTATATCGCTCGTATTTTTCCGATTTATATCGTTCATACATATCATCGTTATATTGTTCTATCATGCCCGCATAAGATCGTTCTTGTATACCCGCTTTATAAGGTGCTTTTACGCCCTCCTTTTATCGTACTTGGATACTTGGTTGATATCATTCTATTCCCGCTTTATTTTCGTTTAAACCCGTTTTCCTACGTTCATGCTTACAATCGTTATTTAGTAAGTGCATCGCCTCTTTATATACTTATGTATACCCGCTTGATATAGTTTCATCATACCCGCTTCACTTTGTTCAGTATAAAGTTTTATATCCTACTTGTAGACCTGATTGATATTTTTCTTGTATAAATTGCTCTGGTATTCCTCTTTATATTGTATTTCAACGCTGGATTTATATTGTGTTTGAATGTCAGCATTATTTTGCTCGTGTCTACACGTTTTTTATAGTTCGTGTCTACACTGGTTATATCGCTGGAGTACATCTACTTTATATGGTTCATTCAAACACGCTTGATATCGTTGTTGTGCATCTGATTTATATCGAGTTTGTATACCCGTTCTGCTTTGTTCACGTATGCCCAGTTTATATCGTTTGTGTATACCCGCTTGATAACGTTCTTGTATATCCGCTTTATATCAATTTTGTATAACCGCTTGACATAGTTTGTGTATTCCCGATTGATATTGTTCGTGTATACTTGCGTTATAGTAGTCGTGTCTAACCGCTGCATAGATTTCTTGTATTACACATTATACCGTTCGTGCTTATTTGCTTGTCGTCGTTCGTGCATAATATATTTATATAGTTTGTCCTTTCCCTCTTGTTATTGTTCATTTTACCTTATATGCCCGATTTATATTGTTCTTGTATACCAGCTTTATGTCTTTCATGTATTCCTGCTTTAAATCGTTCCATTATGCCCATTTTAGATCGTTAGCGTCTGCACGCTTTTATCGGTGGTGTCTACACGTTTGCTATGGTTTTATATCCGCTTTATGTTGTAATGGTATACCCGCTTCATATTTTTTGTCTATATCCAGTTATATAAATCTTCTTATTCCGCCTTATATCTTTCGCTTGCTCAACGTCTTTGCATCATTTTAATAAACAATTTTGGTAAAAATTGGGTAGTCAAGACTTATAAACTAACTCTCCTCTCCAATGCCTTGTTTCCGGAAACTCTTGAAGAATATGTGTTCAGTTATTATAACAATGACAATAGAAGGTAAGCATCTTCAGAAACATGCCTTAGTTTTCATATATCGATTCAGCAAGTATTTTTCTCAAGCAAGTTGAAAAGTAATATGTCCACAGTTATTAATTCAAACATGTTTGTATAAATGAAGATTTGTTATCGTGACTTGACTTTTGACTATGGTTGTTTGATTCTTAAATTCATCATCGGTATTCTATATGTGAAATTGAACAAGGTGTCACAACCTTATCATTTTAAATAAATGTAGGGGCCTTGGTGGCCGAGTGGTAAAGTCTGTTAATCATCTTCTACTGGGGACTTGGTCTGTTAACATTGAGGTTGTGTTGGAGTCCTGGTACTCCTACTTCCCTCCTCCCCATGACGCCATGTTATAGCTGAAAAGCTGCTCAAAATGTCACATAAATCACCCTTCGAACAAATAAGAAATAAATATATAGTCTTTCTTTATGAATAACGTTTTAGGTTAACAAAGAAAAGATGTATATTAACGGAATTAATGTCAATTTCAGAAGTTTGGCAAAATATATTTCTGCTAACCTTTTTGAGCACTAAATATTTTATGACTAGACCAGTTCTTACAAAATGCTTAGAGAGTTATAATCAGCCAACAAATATCGTAAATGATCATGTAGGAAATAATCTTTAATAATCTTCATGACAACTTCTAAATGCGTAAAAACACAAATAGTTGTATTTATTTTTTACGATCAACACTTCATGTTTGTACTGTCAGAATAGAACATTAGATAGAGGTACTATTTGTTCTCAGACTAGTCATAATTTGTTGCACGGAAAATAAATACTAGTCTTTACGATGTTCTCGAGGTATGTGATCTAAATAATAACATTGAACTAAATTAACTTTTTAACACAAAAATATCTCATGATAATTATGTGAAATTTTTAAAACAATACTAAAGGGACGTATTAAAGTACGTCTGACATTTATAAAAAAGGTCATGTTGCATCGTTAATTTTTGTAAGAAACAAACAAAAACAAGACATTAAAATTTGTACTTAGATATAAACTTTTCGAATGACAGATTAACACACCCACCCCTTATCCTTTCTGTATAGCCGCAATATATCGTTCTCGTTTAAAAGGTTGACATCCGTCTGCTATACCCGCTTTATATTGTTCTTGTAGGCCGAATTTTTATTGTTTTTGTATGCCTAAGTTATATCATTCTTGCAAACCAGCTTTAAATTGTTTGCTTGATATTTTTCGTTTTTGCCCACCTTTTATCGTTCGTATATATCTATAAATTTTCGCCATATTTATTTCGCCTATACAAGCTTTTTATCGTTCGAGCATACCCCATTTTATCGTTCGTGAGTACGATAACGACTTTGTACAATAATTATTCTATGATACACATACATATATTTCGTATCCGTCTTTGTACCATTTCCCTAACCAATTTGGTCGAAAGTGGGTTGTCAAGACCTTTACAATGTCAGTCCTTAACTCTGCAATAATATGTTGAAGGCAACTCTTGAATAATATGTGTACAATTATTATAACGATGATTCCATATTTTTCATTTCTATTCAGGTTCTTATGTTCCACTAGCACGTTAAAAAGCGATATGTCCATAGTTATTATTTAATAAATCAAATAAATGCATAAATCAAGATTTGGAATCGTGACTTGATTTTCGACTTGGTTGTTTGGCTGGTTCATGGTAATCCTACTTCCGGCCTCCTCAATAAAAACTGGACGCCAAAATATAGCTGAAGAACTGAAAATAATAAATATAGTATTTCTTTATGAATAACGTCTACAAAGGTCTACAAAGAAAACATGTTAATGAACGGAATAACAATTGTAAATTTAGTTCAGCAAAATGTATTTGTGATAACCTTTTTTGTGGCACTAAATATTTTATGACTAGACCAGTTCTTACCAAATGCATATAGTAATGTATCAAGTGAATCCCTACTATTTGATTGGTTAATCAAGATGGGGATATTATACCGTATTCCATGTGAAACCCCGGAGATATTGAAACCAGTTTCAAAATGGCGTCTATTCATTGAATAATTTGTTTGTTTCACATAATATAAAAATTAAACATAATATAAAAATATCAAATTACATGCATTTTACGGAATCTTTCATCCCCGTCTGCGATTTGTCTTGAAATTAACAAGGGCGATAACCTTAAATTGAAGTCTTTTAAAATTGCAAACAGAAGCATTTGCATTGGACTTCGAAAGTGAAATTTATCATTAAAAGTATGGCTGGGAATAATAGTCAAAATTATCCAAGGTTATAAAATTTTAAAAGCCAGTAAAAGTTTCGTGCCTAAATCTGTTGAATTGTAGGTTCTCCGATAGTGGTGGTCCCAACTAAATTTTTTCTTCCAGCATGAAAATGTCTAATCTAATTATATACTCTAGAATATTAGTACAATAAGACTTCAACAGAATATAACTGTTATTCGGGTTTCACAGGGGATACGGGTTTATATTCCCTGTCCGTATTCTACATTCCCTTCGCCTATAAAACACAGACAGGGAACATGAACCCGTATCCCCTGTGAAGATCCCGAATAACATATAGTATATCCGTTTCATATCGTTCACGTAACCCGTTGTATCTCGTTCATGTATATACCCTATTCATGCTTTCCCGATTGATGTCGTTTGCGTTTAGCGGCTTAATATCTTTCGGGTTTGCCTACTTTATAGCGTTCGTTTTAAACCCCTCTGTTTATTTATTATATACCAGTTCTTTAAAATTGGTGTATAGCCGCTTTTGAGTGTTTGTGTATTTACGATTGTCATCGTTGTTCTATGTCCGCTTTCTTGTGGTCATGTCTAAACGATTGATATCGTACGTATGTCTTTTTTATACCGCTCATGTATACCCGCTTGATTTCGTTCTTTTTTGCCCGCTTTCTTACTTTCTTGATGTCGTACGTGTATAGCCAAGTGATATGGTGCTTTGATACCCACTTGTTATCCTTTCTTTATAGCCGCTATATATCGTTCTCGTATTCTTGATATCCTTCTAACATACCCTCTTTATCTTGTTATTGTATGTCGAATTTATATTGTTCTTGTGTTCCCAAGTTATATTATTCTTGTAAAAAAGCTTTAAATTAATCGTGTATATTCGCTTAATATTGTTTGTGTATACTCACTTGATTTCTTTTTGCATACCAGCTTTAGTCGTTCTTGTATACCCGCTTGATATAAATTGCCTATACTCACTTGATATCGCTTGTGTATACCACTTGATATCGTTGTGACAATTCTCTTAAATAGTGTGTGTACATCCACTCTATATATTTATTGCCCTAACGCTTTGTAACGTTCGTGTGCATACTATTTATGTCGTGTTTTACCTCTTTTATTGATGTGTACTCTCTTTATATCGGTCTCATTTAAATGTTGTATATCAATTTGGTATGTTTTCCCGATGTATATCGTTCGTGTATACCATCTTTATATTATTAATTGATATTTTTCTGATAAATTTGATTAGTGTAAAGCCTGTCACATGACATGCTGTATTTGGTAAGGTTCTTTGAAAACGGCTGATAGAAAAGTGATGTTGCACGGTTATATTTAGAAAACATGATATTGCACGGCTATTTTTAAATAATTGGAATTCCCCTTCAAACAGCCAATCAGAATGACTTCTGTCTGTTTCCGGTTTGAAAGTTAGAAAAGTATGTACATTGTGAAAAATTGCAAATATTTCAATATGTTGCATGTATTTTTGTATTTACAAATCTTTTAAATTGAAAGTTTTCATAATTTCAGATGATATTGAAATGAAATGTGATATTTTCGTACATGTGACAAAACCCACCAAAACAGTAAACTAATCAAAAGAACATTGAACTAAATTCCTTTAAAATACTAGTATATACAGATGTGCATAAAAATATCAATTAATAATATACCAATTGTAGCCTTTAACTACGGTCGATATGAAAAATATCGACACGAGATAACATATCGACCTCCAACTTCGTTGTCGGTCGATATGTTCTCATGTCGATATTTTTTCATATCGACCTAATTTAAAGGCTATAATTGTATTATATCGTTTTTGTTTACATGCTTAGATCGACCTTGTAAACCCTCTTTAAATTTTTTACGTATGCCCGCTTTATACCCTTCTTATTTTTCTGATTTATATCGTTCGTACATATCATCGTTATATTGTTCTAGCAAACCCGTATAACATCATTCTTGTAAACCCGCTTGATAAGGTTCTTTTAGTCCCGCTTTTTGTCATTCTTGTATACTCGGATGATATCGTTCTATGCCCGCTTTTTTTCCGTCTATACCCGTTTCCTAAGTTCGTGTTTACAAGTGTTATTTAGTAACTGCATCAGCGCTTTATATACTTCCGTACACCCGCTTGATATAGTTTCCTTATACCGCTTTACTTTGTTCTTTATAAAGTTTTATATCCTACTTGTATACCCGCTTTATATTTTTATTGTATTACCAATTTAGATTGCTTTTGTATTTCGTTTGATTTTGATATTGTATTTCAATTTATATTGTGCTTGAATGTCAGCATTACTTTACTCGTGTCTACACGTTTTATAAAGTTCGTGTATACTCTCGTTATATCGCTGGAGTACATCCACTTTATGTGGTTCATTTAAACCCGCTTTATATCGTTGCTGTGTACCCGCGTTCCTTTCGTTCGTATACGTTTCTATACCCGTTCTGCATTGTTCATGTATACCCAGTGTAAATCGTTTGTGTAAACCCGCTTGATATTGTTCTTGTATACCCGCTTGATATAGTTTGTATATTCCCGATTGATATTGTCCGTGTATACCTGCTTTATAGTAGTCGGGTCTTACCGTTGCGTAGATTTCTTGTATAACACATTTATATCGTTCGTGTTTACCTGCTTTTTGTCGTTTGTGCATATTCGATTTATATAGTTTGTACTTTCCCTCTTGATATCGTTCCTTTTTACCTTATATGCCCGATTTACATTGTTCTTGTATACCAGCTTTATGTCTTTCATTTATTCCTGCTCTTTATCGTTTTATTATGCCCGTTTCATATCATTAGTGTCTGCACGTTGTTATCGTTGGTGTCTACACGTTAGCTATTGTTTTGTATCCGTTTTATGTTGTAAATGTATACCCGCTTCATATCTTTCGTGTTTATCCAGTTATATAAATCTTCTTTTTCCGCCTTATATCGTTCGCGTATACCCCTTTTTATCGTTCGTGTATACCTTCTTGATAAGGACATTGTGCAAAAATTATTCTATGATACACATACAGATAGTTCGTATACGTTTTTGTATCATTTTAATAAACAATTTTGGTCGAAATTGGGTAGCCAAGACTTTTAGACTGTCATTCCTTACTCCCAATGCCTTGTTGGCGGCGACTCTTGGAGAATATGTGTACAATTATTACACAGTTATTAATTAGAACATGTTTGTATAAATCAAGATTTGTTATCGTGACTTGACTTTTGACTATGCTTGTTTGGTCGGTTTCCGTTCTTTATTTCGTCATCTATATTCTATATTTGTAATTGAACAAGGTGTCAAAACCTTATCATTTTATATAAATGTAGAGCCTCGTTGGACGCGTGGTAAAGTCAGTTAATAATCTCCTACTGAGCATGTGGTATGTTTACACTGAGGTCCTGGTAGTCCTACTTCCCTCCGCCCCAATACAAACTGGACACCATGATATGGCAGAAAAGCTGCTTAAAATGTCTCATTAATCACCCTTCGAAGAAATAAGAAATAAATATAGCCTTTCGTTGAGTAACGTTTTTGGTTTACAAAGAAAACATTTGTATTAACAGAAGTAAAAATTTCAGAAGTTCAGCAAAATGTATGTGTGCTTACCATTTTTGAGCACTAAATATTTTATGACTAGACCTTATATGTGAATTTTTTCAAAACAATACTAAAGGGACTGATTCATGTCCGTCTGAACTTTATAAATAGATGGTTTAAAAACGATTTAAAAAAAGAATCTTTAAAAACAAACAAAAAAACAAGACATTTATATTTTTACTTATATATAACCTTTTCGTAACATATAACAGTCAAATCATGTCAAGAACCTAACTGAAACAAATTTGCGTCCCATTGGAATGAAAAAAACCTATGTTTGTGATTATTTCAACACAGTGCTGGATATTCGTATTTCACACCTTGCTATTGCTCGGTATAAGATAATGAAGTTTTACATGACTACTTTAGATTTGTTTTTACACTTTAATCCGATGACTTAAAAAGTTTTGAGTCTTGATACCTTCTTTATTCGTATGCGTATACCAGCTCTATATTATTCGTGTAAGCCAGCTTTTTATCATTATTTTAAATCAGATTTATATCGTCGTTCTATGCTCGCTTCCTTACTTTTGTGCAAAATGATTTATATCGTAAATGTATATCCGATTTATCTTATATCAGATTGATATCGTTTCCGTATACATCTTTATATTTTTGTATACTCAGTTTATATTGTTCGTGTATGCCCGCTTTATATTGTAAGTTTCTACACTTTTAATATATATTTATGTATATTTATGATAGTATTCGTTTATACACACTTTATTTTGCTTTTGTATTCCCGCTTGATAATGTTCGTTTATACCCGCTTTATAGCGTTCGTAACAATCAGCTAAAATAGTTTTGTTCACCCATTTTATGTAGTCTACACGTTTTGTATCGTTCGTTTATATCTGCTTATATCGATAGTGTATTCCCACTTATATCGTTTACGTTTTCCCAGTGTATATTGTTCGTGTATACCTGTTTTATATCGATATTGCATGCCCGCTTTATATTGTAGACATATTACTGCTTTATATCGTTCGTATTTTCCCAACTTATATCGTTTGCCTTTCGCGCTTAATATGTTTCCGGTATACCTTCTTTACAGCGTTCTTTTTTAACCGCTGTATTTATTTTTGTATGACCGCTTTGTGTCATTCATATATACCGGCATTTAATATTTCTAACACTCCCGCTTTATATAGTTCCTGTATAACTAATTGATAAGGTTTTTGTGTGTCAGCTTTTTACTATTCGTGATATCGTTCTAATATGCCAGAATTTCTTACTTTCGCTAAATATTGTTCCTTTATACCCGCTTTACACTGTTCCAGTATAAAGCTGGTATATTCTACTTGAATATCCGCTATATATTTTCTTTTATACCCGCTGTATTTATTTTTGTTTATGCTAAATTTGTGTTGTTTTTTGTGTCCCAGCTTTATTTCGTTCTTGTTTACACGTTTTATACCGTTAGTATTTATACTGTCTATATCGTTTGCTTGACATCGTAAGTTTATACCCACTTTTTATATGTCTTTAAATCCCGCTGTATATCGTTCGTTTATACCCGTTTGACATCGTTCGTTACAATTGGCTTCAACATTTTTTGTACACCCACTTTATATAACTCGTGTACATCCGCTTTATATCGTTCCTTTATAACGCTTTATATTTTTTGTGTTACTGCTCTATTTCGTTATTTCCCTTGTATATCGATCTGTATATCCGCTTCATATCGCTCGCGTATTCCGCTGTATCTCGTTCATGTATATACCAGCATTCTTGCTTTCACGACTTATATCGTTTGCGTTTACCGGCTTAATATTTGTCTGGTTTACCTACTTTATGGCGTTCTTGTTAAACCGCTCTGTTTATTTATTGTATAACCGATAAATATCGTTTGTATATATCAGTTCAATAAATTTGGGTTGTAGCCTCTTTTTGAGTGTTTGTTTATATCCAATTTTTATCGTTTTCCTATGCCAGCTTTCTTACGGTACTGTCTAAGCGCTTGATATATTGTAATATATGTCCTTCTTATACAGCTTGTATACCCGCTTGATCTTGTTCTTCTACGCCCAATATCTTACTTTCGTTTATATCCGTGTACTTACATTTGTGCCTCCACGCTTTATCTCTTGTGCATAGCCACGTTAGTTGTTTGATACCCGCTTGTTATCCTTTTTTTATAGACGCTATATATCGTTCTCGTATACCAGTTTGATATCCTTTTCATATACCCGCATTTTATTATTCTAGTATGCAAAATTTATATTGTTATTATAAACCAGCTTTAAATCGTTCGTTTAACCGTTGTATTGTTTTATTGTATAACCACTTTATATCGTTCTGGCATACCAGCTTTATTAGGTTCTTTTATGCCCTCTTCATATCGTTCATGTATTCCCGCTTTTATATCATCCGTGTATACCCCCTTTTTATCGTTCGTGTGTACTTGGTTGATATCGTTCTATGCCCGCTTTCTTATTATCGTTTATACCCGTTTTCCTAAGTTTGTGTTTACAAGCGTTATATATAGTAAAGACATCGCCGCTTTATATACTTCTTTATACCCGCTTGATATCTTTTCCTTATTCCCGCTTCACATCGTTCAGTATAAAGCTGTTTATCCGACTTGTATACCACTTCCAGACGTCACTTCCATGTGCTTGATATCGTTTATATATACCAGCGTTACATCGTTCTAGCATACCATCTTAACATCGTTCTTGTATATAGAATATAAAACTGAACTTAAGATATCATTTTGTCATCAGTAGTATTATACTACAGCTGACTTCACAATACAATTTTGCAGGTGTAGGAGCGTGAAATTCTGAACTCACCCACGGATACGAATAGGTACCACACTGTCTCATTAGTGAGAATAAATTAACTTTAAACAGTGATGATCACTATCATAATCTTCTTTCACATTCAGGGCTATCTACATGTATATTTAAGGTAGTATTTTCATTTATCAACTCTTGTATCATTCCCATATGCCAAGTATATCTATTTTTTGAAAGTGATGTTAATTAAGGAGCAATCTTAATTTTTTTCAACATTTATACTGAAACTGTTTGGTAAATTATACGTATTTATTAATGCTATTTTTATTATAATATGACAGGCGAATAGCAAAATTAAAAAAAAAGATTAAAGTGTTATATCAGTTGAACTGCAAATATGGTGCACGTTGACAAACACACCAGTTTTATTGCCGTCACTGTTAGGTCACTTCGCACACTTTAAACCATGCGTAAGCACAATTGTTGGTACAAGAATGATGTACTAAGAGTGAGGCCAGCCACGGCATTTCTAATGGAAACTAAATATTGCTTATAATGATAATGTCGCTAAATACAACGGCTATTTGAACACATTATTGGGTAGCACTTAATTTGAAGTTTGTAATATAATTAGTCACACCTTAATTTGAAGATGTATATAATTTAAATTACAGGCACACGCGATGTATTTCGTGTTAAATGCCAACTAATAGATGGTATCGGTTCAAAGTATGGTCACCTGAATAGTATGAATAGGTAGTATCATGCGAAATTCACCTCGGAACGTCACTTTAGACTGGATTGACAAAGAAGTCAATGTGAAGTCATGAATGTCATTTGTAACGCCTTAATTGGCATATGTATAGAATGTTCGTGACATCAAAAAAGCACGATGTAAATACGATCTAAGGAATTGAGTGGCGGAATAACGGTGAACGTCGTCAATCATTCAAGGTTAGAGATAACGTACTCAACGAAAGTCAATGATATAATGTGATAACCAGGAAAAAGTATAATATAATATTATAGGGTCATTGCATGCATATTGGGAAATATTGTCCCTCGCAAGATGCTATATTGCACTCGCAAGCTCGTGCAATATAGCATCTTGCGAGCGACAATGTTTCCCGGGTTATTCATACAATTACCCTTTTATTATATAGTAATAATTTTTTGAGTGCTTTTAAGTGATTATTCATTACCTTTTGATATTATGTAATATTTAACTATAATATTACCATATTTTTCAAATGATCAATATTTTGTTTACAGTTGATTTTGTCTTTTGTTGGTCTATGACTTCTTTAACTTTACTTCCGTCGACAATCGAATTCACTTTTATATGTTCAATTTCAAGCGGATGAGCTAAATCCCCCTTCGATAGCAGATAATGTTTTGATTTCGAAATAGATCAATACTGCTAGGTCTGTACTAGACTTATCTCAGGGCATTTACTGAAATAGTATGAAGAATTGAACAATATGTTTGTAACTGGACACATTAAACAAATCAATACGTTATGGCTTTTAAATAAAATTAGAAAGTAGAAACCTATAATTAATATGAGGAAAAGGCAAACAAAAAATATGTATAAGCACTTTCCGAACACACTGACGTATATTTCAAGATCATGTCCGTGAAATAAAAAAAATTCCTTCATATGACACAAACACAAAATCATTTACACCATCACTTTATTATCTCGAACTCGGTTGACTCGATACCTCCGTTATATCCATACAATGTTTCAGTTCAGGCATTGTTTCCATCTCTACACACGAATTCGTCCTCTGATCAGTTGACAAATTATAACATAAAAACTATTGGATGCACACTTTACTGAGGGAATTTGTTTTGATTAATTTTACGAAATGGGATAGAATATCATTTGCACTTGCGCATTGGAAATTCCAACCTCTACGTGAACGTCATTAAGAAGTATGGTTGCCAGTTTTAATTATTTTTTTAAATCTTGTGGACTAATACACTTATTCATTTGTGAGACACTTTCTAACATGCGTTTCTCCTTCGATTGTTTTATTAGAAAGATATTACTATCGTTTTACATTGTTTCAATTTAATTTGAATTCTTTAATTGCTTCTGACTTAAATAAAAAGTCCTGGCAGCATAGTAATCTATATAACTACAATGTACTACACTTAACCCTTTATTTTCTTAAAAGTATTATATTTTACAAAGCCGCTAAAGGAAATTTTTAGATGCAAGAAAAAACACTTTTTTAAGGTTAAGAAGAAAGAGTACTTTGAAAAATTGTTACAATGAACAGCATGGAAGGACCCCTTACGGTACTTGATACGCCATAGCGGGATAAAAGTATTGACTTAATAGAATATGGATTCATATGCATATGTTTACTCTGAATGAGTTTATTTTGCTCGCCAAAAGCCACACACTACACATTTGAGTGCGTACGTATGATTAAATTAACGTGAAGCAGTCTATCACAGCTACAATTGATAAATGTGTTTATAATTCACTAAACAGTAAAATTTACAGTGTGTTAAACTGGGTTATTGAGTTTCATTGTTTGACGATGAGGTTTTGTTATTCATGTCATTTTGTCTTTAATTTTATTGTAATTTATCATCTTTAATTTGTTTTACCAGAGGGTGTTTGAGCTACTGATGCGTAGAACAGATTCTACTACTGTTGTCCATATCGCACGAATTTTGTCTTGTTTTGTTTACTAACAAATTTTAATGATAATGTACTGAATCTATTTAACATTGATGAATTCTGCATAGTTGTATTTGAATATGCAAGTTAAAGGTACGACGCCTTGTAACAAAATGTAATTCCACGACAGTATCATATCAGCAAAAAATACATACAACTTAATACTACTTTAAATTACAAATGGAGGATAATGTTATATAATCATCAACTATAATCTTGCGCTGCATTTACTGCTCTAATATAACATGAGTTTCATACGAAAGACATAGCACCCAAAGGAAGCTCCACAATGCGACAGTAAAACCAGTAAATCCTTGTTAAATAAATGTAGAGTGAAGCACTCTTTGCCAAAAATAGACTCGAACTGACACCACTAAAGTTGAAAACAACAGTTTTGTTTATCTAGGTTTATATAAAAAGCATTCTTCTCCTCCTAGATTTCTAGGAAAATAAAAACGCAGTCGGCATTGTTTTTGACCTTTTGCTATTTATTATGAACGATTTTTCCATCATTTTGCCAGCTATATCTTGGGGTCCAGTTTTTATTGAGAAGTACCCAGAGAAAATAACGTCATTAACAATACTTAAATTATATTGTGTATGATGCTAATAGAGCAGTACATGCAATGCTTGCTTTTTTAGGTTAATGCAATAAGAAGAAAAGGATAAATAACTTCAAAATAGTAATTTTCACGACAGCTTTACGAATACTGTGGATCGTTTCGATAGCACCAACTAGCGACTGTGATACGATTAAACGTATAATGATAGTATCGTTCTGAAGTGCATTTGTCATAGCTTTGATTCGTATATATATATATTAGATGTGGAAAAATGTGTGAATAGGGTTAAATGGATTTATATAAACACATTGACTAAGGTTTCCTTAATGGATGTAGAAGGTATGTATGTTTTTAAGTTGTAGTTGCATGCATTATTTGAAATCTAATTTTTTAAGTGAAATCCTCAAAAGGTACATTGATGGGTCTGTTTATCGTGTCTTCACGTCATTTCAGCATGTTATTTCTATCATGTCATTACGGGTGACGTACAGAAATTTAGCATGCAACTTCTGGCAAATTATTGTATGTAATATCATTTCTAGAAGATGCACTTCATATTGCCGTTCATCTGCGATGTAGGCTAGATTTGAACAGATTGTATAGCATGTTGAATAAAAAGGCCTCCTAAATACGAAAAATATCGATAAAAAACCGACCGAACAACAAGAGACGAAAGTCAATGGCCAATTACAAATCCGGATATTTTATATTAACTTTTGAATAACTGAACAACTTTTAAACAAAATAGAATCTCGCATGCTCTTAAAACATTACTTCTATGACAAATAAGCTGAAACGGGATAATTCGAGAAGCAAAAAAATATATAATATATGAGGAAATTACAGTAATAGTGTATAGAAAATTTTGTTTTATGAATTATGGTATGTTCTTTCTGTAGGTTTAGCAAATAATCAATTATTAAATGAAACGTTATATAAATACTGAACGAAACCTTTCGTAAACCATATCGGATAATTTTGCAATTTTTTCCTATAAACCCATCTGAAAGAATAAAATACAGCATTTGTCAAAGCAATAGATGATCTGTGAAGTTGCATTTGGGCCAACAAGGCTAAAATAAATTTGTTTATGAATGTCGACACGGATGTCTCAACGATATTAGCAGATGACAGAAATCCACATGAAAACTTGTACACCAATAATAAATAATATACGATATTTAACACCAACGCTTAGCGACACTCATTTAATACTTCTCAATTCTATTTATAAATGTATATTTGCCTGTTTTTTTGCTTATCGTGAAACAGGAAAAATGCATATTATATGTTTGTAAAAAATGGCCGAGAAGTTGAAATATACCTACTAACTTACTCTAATACTTAACACTATTATGATAGAGTTAGACTTTTGGGTAGAAATCCCGAATGTAGATATGTATCATCTCTCTTTTTCACACGTTAAGACTGGATCAATTTCAGCCTGTATTCCCATTGTATATTGTCACTGTATACCCGCGTTATATCGATCTTGTATACCAACTTTATATAGCTGACACATAACTGCATTATATCGTTTGTATTTTACCGATGTACATCGTTTGCCAATACCGGCTTAATATCGTTCGGATATACCTCATATATAGCGTTCTTGTTTAACTGCTGTATTAAATTTTTGTATGACCGCTTGATATCATTCATATATTCTGGCGTTATATATTTCTAAAACACCCGCTTTATATAGTTCTTGTATACCCACTTTATAAAGTTTTTGTGTGTCCGCTTTTTATCGTTCATGTATACCACAGTGATATCGTTCTTATATGCCCGCTTTCTTACTTATTGTTCCTTTATAACCGCTTTATACTTATCCAGTGTAAAGCGGGTATACTTGTATACCCTATTTATATTGTTCTTTTATAGCCGCTATATATTTTTCGTTTATGTCCAATGTATGTTGCTTTTTGTGTATTAGCTTTTCTACCGTTGGTTCGTAAAACGGTTGTACACCATATCATTTCAATATTTTACATTATTAAGTAGCCACAGATGTGAAAGTAACATAGAAGAGTCTAAATGTCCCTAACGCTCTGGTTATAATCTGTCCAGAATATTGTAATAATACTGCAACTTCTAGATATGTTGATTTTATCTGAAAAGTAGTTTATTCTAATGGCGGCTTGAAACTGATAGCTATGATTATAATGGTCTTAAACTGCTTCATATGCCTTACGTTATCTTTAGAATACCTCTGTTGTTCTGGTTTTGTCTTATATATCTAGTTTGTACCACTTGAGAAAAAGATGGATGAGAACCTAAGTAAACAATTTGGAAAAGAAATTATTTGAGTGTAGATCAATACTGTTAGATTTGTTCTATAATACTTATCTCAGGGCATTTACTGAAATATTATAAAGAACTGAACAACATGCTTGCCACTGGACAAATTAAATCAATCAATACATAAACGTTTTTTAAATATAAATAGAAAGTAGAAGAATTTTTAATGAGGAAAAGGCAAACAAAAAGATATATTTATCAGCAAGTCGTTAAGAAGTCTTGTTGCCAGTTTTAGTGTTTTTTATGTTAAATTTTGTGCAGTGATGCACTTATTCATTTGCTAACATACGTTTCTCCTTCGATGTTTTGTTAGAAAGGCATTACTATCGTTTCATATTGTTCCAATCTAAATAGAATTATTGAATAGTTTCTAACTTCCATAAAAAGTCATGGGAGGATAGTAAACTATATAAGCACAATGTACGTAAAAGATTACACTTAACCCTTTCTGGTGTTAAAAGTGTTTATGATATTTTACAATCCTCAAAAGGTATTTTTCAGATGTGAAGAAACACCGCTTTAAGGTTAATATGAATGTGTAAATTTGAAAATTTTTTACAATAAACAGTAAGTATTTCTTACGGTACTTGATACTCTATAGCATTACAAAAGTATTGACTGCATAGAATATGGATAAATCTACATATGTCTATTCTGAGTGAATTTATTTTGCTTGCCAAAAGGAACTCTCTACTTAATAAGTATTACCTATTTGAGTGCGTACGCATGATTAAAGTTGTGAAGTGGAATTCGCCAAGGTGTGATCGGCTCTGTTTAATATATAATAAGAAATGACATTTTTCATTCCGTTCTCAGCAGATTTATTCCTACACCATTAATCTTCAGAATTCATAGTATCTCTGTACTGAAAACATCATTTAAATTCACTAAAAGAACACAAACTAAAAACAAACATTGATAATTTAACAGGAGGCAAGTAGTTGTTCTCCTACTATCTTGTATTTTGGAAATTTAAAGTTTATTCAATGTAAAACCAATGTTTCTGTATTACTGACTAAAAACATATTAGCCTTTACAATCACCAGACAAAGCATACTATGGTACAGGGCCCATTTACAGTAGGTATGTGATCATATAAATAATTTACATAGAATCACACGAGCATTGTAATTCTCGTTAAATTTGTTGTTTTAGAAATATAAAATATTTTCTTTGTTTGATGTCAGTAATTTATTTAGCAGTGTTTTTCCAGTTTTACCAATTCGGAAGAAGAAATAACTAAATTCTTGCAGAGAACAAGTTTCAAGACAACGTTATAATAACAATAGTGAGGTTGGTAGGTATCATTTTTGCTTAAATAAGTCATGAGTACATACTATCATCAGTGTACTTGTAATATTGATCTGTATAATTGCATTCGTAAATACAAAGGTGAGAAAATGAATGACAATATTTGTATATTAATTTGTCAACAAAGGAGGCGAGTGATTTTCCACGATGTATGTTAAAGTATTACACTGTTTAGATAATTTATACGACTTGCATGAAGCTTTAGAAATGTGTAAATTGTGTAGGAATCTATCACTGCTACAATTAATAAAGACTTTTGTTATTTATTAAACAGTAAAATGTACAGGGTGCGTTATTGAAAACAGATTCAAAGTTTGCACAATGGTTTACAGATTCTAATATTACATAACAGACATACATAAAGTACAGCCAAGAGAAGTAAACAGCATCAAGGGCATTAGTCTAGACTAAATATGCACAAACAATTGTCAATTTGATGCGTAGAACTGATTGCACTACTGTTGTCCAATCGCACCAATTAAAATTTGTCCTTGCTTGTTTAGTTTACTTGCAAAATAGTCAATGGAATCTAGTTAGCGTATTGTGTTTACATTTCACAACGTATACGTTATTCTAAATCCTGCGATCGATATTCCGATTTTCTAGACCAATCACTGCTGTTGACTGCTAAAGTATGCAACAAATGTTTGTTGCACATAGGATGATGTTATCTCTCCAGATCTCCAGAAGGTCTATGGTCGGAACCACGACTTAATTGATCAGTGTCTTAAATACGATCTGACATTTTCGCTGAATCATAGGTAGTGTTTCCTATTCCCGGATTTGACTTTTTCCTAGACAAGACAATGAGTAACTAGACGGGTGTCTAATTAGAGGCAGGCACTGCTTACTCGTCCGAAGCACCTGAGTGTACCCATGGTTTTTATTGGGTTCGGGTTATTCTGTGTTTTCGTGTTTTTGGTTTTTGTATTGTGTTTTTCTGTATCCTGATTTGTAGCTGTTCCTTGGCTTCTGGCTAATGTTGTTCGGTCGGTTTTATTTGCTATATTTTATAAAAATATATAATCATTAACTATAATCTTGCGTTGCATTTACTACTCTAATATGTGTTTCATAAGAAAGTGATAGCAACCAAAGGAAGCCCCACTATTCGGAACCGAAACCTCCACTACTTGTTAAATAAATGTTGAGTCAAACACTCCTTGATAAGAGATAGATACGAACTGAGAACACTAAAGTTGACAACAACAGTTTTATTTATTTAGGTTTATATACAAAAAATTCTTCGCCTTCTAGTTTTCATATTCTTCAGCTATATCACGGCGCCCAGTCTTGATTGTAGGAGTACCTGAAGAAAACAACGTCATTAATAATATGTAATATCATGTATGATGCAATCGAGTAGTTAATAAAATGATTGCTTTTTTAGATTAAAGCAAACAGAAGATATGAATATTGTGAATCGATTCGATAGCACCAACTAGCGACTGTGATACGATTAAATGTATAAGGATAATATTTTTCTTAAGTGATTTTTTGGTGGCTTTGATTTGTATATACATTTTATGTGGAAAAAATGTTTGGAGAGGATTACATGATTTTTTTTACTCAAATTCACTGAGGTTCCCTTGATGGAGGTAGAAGGTATGTATGTTTATAAGTTGTATTTGCATGAATTATTTGAAATCTAATTATTAAAGTGAAATCTAACAAATCTACATTGATGGGACTGTTTATCATGTCTATTTGTCATGTCAGCATGCGATTTCTATCATATCATTACTGTTGAGGTAAATAAATTTAGCATGCGCCTTCTGTCAATACAATGCATGTAATATCATTGATGGTAGACACATTCCATATAATTGTTCATCTTCGATGTAGGCTAGTTTTGAACTGATTATATAGACTGTGGAATAAAAAACACGCCTAAAAAGCAAAAAAAAACCGACTGAACAACAAGAGCCAAAAGTCAATGGACAATGTCAAATCCGGATATATTATATAACTGTTGAAAAACTAAACAACTGGAAAACAAAATAGAATCTCGCATGCTCGTACACATTACTTCTATGACGAATGATCTCAAACCGGACAAGTCGAGAAGCGAAAAAAAAAGATAAATAACAGGAAAGGGTGTTAAGAAAATTTCGTTTTAAAAATTCTGAAATGTGCTTTCTGTAGGTTTAGCAAATAATCAATCACAAAAAATCAAACGATCTATGAATAAATACCTTTTGTAAAACATAGCGGATAATTTTACTCTTTTAACCCTATAAACTCATCTTAAGAATAAAGTACTGTGAGCCTGTATTTGTCGAGTACTAAATGTTCGCTGAAGTCGTATTTGGGCCAACAAGTCCAAATAAATTTGTTTCTGAATTTCGACATGAATGCCACAACGTTATTAGCAACAACACATGACAGAAATGTACCTGAACAATTTGAGAAATATAGCAAATTGTACAACAATAACAAATAAGACACACTTCATTTAAAATTGTGTAATACTACTGTTGAACGATTTTCCCAGATGTTTTATTTTATTTTCAATAACAATGCTCTCATTCCGGTGCATATGTAAAGTTGGGAAGTCAATTCATATTGGCGTAATGCATCCATAAAAGGTATAACTTTACTATTTTTGAGTTCGTTTTTGTATATCGTTTTAAGTTTGTCTGAATGTTCATTTGCTAGACCGTTTGTTCATCCGCCCACATTCACAAAACAAGTAAATAGAAACTTATTTCAGATAGTACACTAAAGGAAATTTATATTTTAGTATTTCATATTTGACAAACCTCCATTTACGTTTTTGTAACATATTTTACTCGTGGTTATACATGAACATTTGAACAATGGATTCAAACACTTTATACAAATATTAAAGGATGTTTACTTAACTATGGGTGGGTCTCTGCTACCTTCACCCTAAATCGAGGCATAAGACAAGGATGTCCTGTCAGTGCTCTGATTTTTGTTATGACCGTAGAAATATTAGCATGCCAAATAAGAGAAAACAAACATATTAACGGTATCCAAATTAAGCTGGACACCAAAACACACAGTCTTAAATTAACTCAACTAGCAGATGACACAACACTTTTTGTAAGTTCAAAACAAGAAATAACCATAGCTTTGAACAACTTGGAAGAGTTTGGTACCCTGTCTGGGCTAAAATTAAATAGAAATAAAACGGAGGGAATTTGGTTAGGAAAACTAAAACACTGTAGAGAAAAATATGAAAACATAAATTGGTCAAATAAAGTAAAATGTTTAGGAGTCTACTTTGGTCATAACAAAGAAGAATGCATAAGATTAAACATAGAAAAACAACTTTTAAAATCAGAAAACACTTTAAAAGGATGGGAAAAAAGAAATTTAACTATGTTGGGTAAAATTACGGTAGTCAAGGCACTAATAATTCCTAACATAACATATGTAGCCTCAGTCACAACTCTTGACAAAGAAAGTCAAAAAAAATTCAAGACATTAATTTATAACTTTATCTGGAATAAAAAAAAGGAAAAAGTTAAACGTTCTGTAATATGTCAAGATTTCACCGACGGAGGCTTAAGAATGATTGACATAGATAAATATATTGAGACTCTACAACTTAATTGGATAAACAGATTGTTAAATAAAGAAGATGCAAACTGGAAAATTATACCAAAATACTACTTTGATAAATTTGGACCAAACTTCTTATTGTTTAAAATGAACATTGGGTCTTTAAATGATATACAAGGTGTTAAGAATATCATGCCTTCCTTTTATTTCAAAATATTAAAAACATGGATTGACATAAACAACAAAAACAAAACTGAACCAAAAACTTTTAGAGAAATAAGACAACAAATAATATGGGGTAATCAATTTATTAAATTTAATGGAAAAAGCTTGATCTATAATAACTGGATAAAAGATGGAATCATTTTTATTAATGATTTAATATGTCCAAATGGCCAAATTTCACAAAACTATATGTTATCTAAGTTAACTTTAAAGTATAACTGGTATTCAGAATACTCAAAACTAATTAAAGCAATCCCAAAACACTGGATTAATATCAGTTTAGAGGAAACCTCAAAGCATACAAAAGTTAAATGCTTAATGAATTTAGAGATAAGAGACTCTTACGGAATAAACCATCAGCTTTCAATTTTATCATCCAAAAAAATTTACAACATATTACTATGCAAAAATAAAGAAAAGCCAATTGGTTTTTTAAAGTGGGAAAATGAATACCCCCAATTAAATTTAAGAAGCTGTCTCTTTTTTAATTTTAAATGTATCGAAGAAAATAAACTAAAATTGTTCAAATGGAAACTCTTCCAATATGTTTTGCCATGTAAAAAATTATTAGCACTCTGGAAAATTTCTAATAGCCCTTTATGCAATATGTGTGAAGTAGTAGAAGATTATGAACACATGTTTATTACATGTGAATATTTAAGCGAATTCTGGGAGAAAATAAGGGAACTTTTGAAAAAACTAAAAATTGGAAATCATGTTATAAACCTAAAAAATCTTGTCTTTGGATATAAGATTCAGGATGAGAAACTTTTCTGGTTGAACTTTCTTCTACTTATCATTTTGTTTAGTATAAATAAGATATATTACCTATCAGAACAAAAAACTAAGAGAATAAATGTATTTAATTTGTTTAAATATGAATTTTTGAAGAGACTAGAAGTTTGGAGTTTTAGAAAATCTCGGATTGACCCAAATTTGAACATTATCGAAGAAATTCTCCTACACTTGTAATTCGCAATATAATGTGTATGCGCTAATAACAGAAGGTGCTGCCGCATCAGCTCAATTTAAAATATTTGAGTGTGTCTATTATCTGTAATAAAATGTATACTTACTTGCTTACTTATATACAAATGTATTTAATTATTATTTATCCACATGCGTTCAATATTAAGGTTAAGAACTAGTGTGAAAATCTAATGTATGATGTATACACGGAATGATTTCCGGCAACTGTCTTCGTTGATAAGTACCCCGGGCTTATCAATATTAATGTTATCACTGGGCTTTTAAGGTTAATGCTGTACCCTTAAAAGATATGTTAACAGCAATGTGTGCAATAAAATGTTAATTTGTTAAAAAAAAAAAAAAAAAAGATGTACAAATTTGCATATAAATGCGCGCTATACCAGTGTCTATCTCGGTATCGCTTCAATTTTTATTTTTGGATTATTTTACTATCTATAGGGTAAGCCTAGTTTTTTATTAATGCATTCTATTCTTGACATAATAAAATGCATATACTTGCGTTTCTTTTAGTAATTAGTTATTTAATTTGATACGAAAAATGCATTTTAAAATTTTGTTATGTTATATTACGTAATGTATTTCATCGCTCCAATTGTATTTCTTGGATTATTTCATGATTTATGTGGTAAGCTTCGTAATTTGTTTATGCATTCTTATTATAACATGATAAAATGCATATTTTCTGAAAAAAAAAAAAAAAAAAAAAAAAAAAAACATTTGTTCTTTTTTTTGTTAGCTTTTATACCAACAAATTTCAATCAACTAACCAACTCACATACTGCTGTTATGAAAGCGGGAGGTTTGGCATGCCATACAATCTGGTTTTTACCACCATTTCTTTTGAAATGCCTTTACCTATTCAATGGCATTATTGTTGTATCTGTTTTTGTTTATTGATTCTGGAGTTTACTGGTTTCTCCCTCTTTGATTTGTGGATTGTTTCTTTTAACAGTTTCCTTGGTGTTCGGTTTATTGGTATTACCTTCATTTAATAACCATGCAGTTTTTATTCCTCTTCACCAGTTTAATAAACAACATGTATCACAACACAATTTTGACCTCGTAAAACAAAATGCATGGCATCCTTTGCGAATACACGTAGATCGTTAATTCTACCAAACGTGATAATAAAATATAACTTAAGCGTTTGAGCAACCTGACATCAGTGTGAAATTATTGTGAAATAAATCCTTACTCCTAAGAGTACATATGTTATTTATAGGATAATCAATTGCACATAGTTACAATATTTGCAATATTCACGCACGATGCGTAATTGATAAATTTGTTGATTTCATGTACATTGACTATTGATTTACATATCACTGAAAATTTCGAGGTACTTTTTGAATATTCTTGAGCATTAGATTTACTAGCGACGTCGTTAAGGAATTCTTTGTGACATCACTTCTCTGTGATTAACCAGAATTTATTTCAATCAGTATTCCCCATATTTCATCACCTGTCAACGTAGCTTAAGTGCTATAGGTGCTTATATATTAACTATTGTTTTGAGCATCAAAGTTAACAAAAATATAAATGTATATTTGCATGTTGTTTCTCATTAACCTATTTATTTGTTTTTTTTTGGTAAATGAGTTGTAAAATAGATAGACCATAGATAGGTACCATGTCTCTTTTTCACACGAGATGCATGAAGCAATTTGGCTTGTCCGTTAAATGTCTTATCAATGAAGTTTACATGACTACTTTAGGTTTGCTTTTATACTTTTATCAGATGACCTAAACCGCTTTGAATCTTTATTCGAACGTGTATACCTATTCTATGTTATGGGTGTTTACCTGCTTTGTATCGCAATTTTACAACGGATCTATATAATTGTTCTATGTTCGCTGTCTTACTTTCGTGTCTAAATGCTTTATAACGTACGTTTACATTCGATTTATTTTATATCAGCTTGATATCGTTTCCGTATACCATCTTTATATTCTTGTATACTCGATTTATACTGTTCATGTATGCCGCTTTATTTTGTAAGTGTCTACACATTTTATATCGTTCGTGTATATTTATTCGATATTGTTCGTTTGTACCAACTTTATACTGCTTTTGCATTCCGTTTTATAACGTTCGTTTACACACTCTTTCTATCGTTCGTAATAATCAGCCAAAATGGTTTTGTACACGCACTTTATATAGTTCTTGTCTACATTCTTTGTATCGTTCGTATATATCTGTTATATCGATTTTGTATACCTACTTTATATCGTTCACGTATTCCCAGTATATGTTGTTTGTGTATACTTGCTTTATATCGATCTTGTATTACCGCTTTATATTGTTGACACATAACTGCTTTATATCGTTTGTATTTTCCCGATTTTCGTTTGCATTTACCGTCTTAATAACGTTCGGATATACCTCCCTTTTATCATACCTTAACCACTGTATTTATCTTTCGTATAACCACTTTATATCGTTCATATATACCGGCGATAGTAATTTCTAGCACGCCGCTTTATATAGTTCTTGTATACCCGCTTATAAGGTTTTGCGTGCCTATTTTATTTGTTGTGTATTCCATTGTAATATCGTTCATATATGCCCACTTTCTTTCGTTTAATATTGTTCCTGTATACCCGCTCCATACTGCTCCAATATATAGCGGGTATATTCTTCCAGTATACACGCTTTATACTGTTCTTTTATACCCGCTTATATTTTTCGTTTTATGCCCAATTATGTTGTCTTTGGGTACCAGCTTTATATCGTTCGTTTCTACACGTTTTATACCGTATGTATCTATACTTTTTATATCGTTCTTAGAGATTCGCTTGACATCGTAATTCTATAATCACTTTATATCTTTGATGTAATCTTGCTTTATACCGTTCGTATATACCCGTGTATACCCGTTTGACATCGTTCGTTACAGTCGCATCAACATTTGTTGCACTCTAACTTTATATAGTTGGTGCCTCCAAGCTTTATCTCGCTCGTTTACCTCCTTTTTCTATCGTTTATTTATACAGTTTTATATCTTTCTTGTGTACCTGCTCTAGATCGTTCGAATATTTCTTCTGTATATCGTTTATATCGTTTGCGGTTAAGGGCTTAATATCTTTCCGGTTTGCCTACTTTATAGCGTTCGTGTTAAACCACTCTGTGTTTTATTGTATAACCACTTTATATCGTTTGTACATACCAGTTTGTTTTTTAAACTGGAGTATAGCCGCATTTTAAATGTTTTTGTGTATACGATTTTGATTGCTGGTTTTGTTTGTTTTGTTTGGATGTTGTTTAACGTCACTTTCAGGAATTTGTTTCAGCTGTATCATGGCGTCCAGTTTTTATTGGAGGAAAGCCGGAGTACCCAGAGGAAATTCCCGACCTTCGGTAGGAAAACTGGCAATCCTTGTCTATTAAGATTTGCAGTCAAACGCACCATGCCCGCAGTGAGGTTCGAACCCGCAATTTCATTGTTGACCATATGATCAATAGCAGACGAACTACCTTAATCACTCGGCCCTTTATTTTTGGTATGTGCCCGATTTCTAACAGTCTTGTCTAAATGCTTATTGTCATGCGTGAATAACCACTTTATATAGTTGTTTAATTCCGGCTTGTTATCCTTTTTTTGCTGCTATATATCGTTCTTATATGCAAGCTTTATGCTCTTCTTATAAACCAGCTTTATTTTATTCTAGTTTGCCCAAGTTATACTATTCTTATAAACCAGCTGGAAATCGTTCGAACATTTCCGCTTGGTATTGTTCATTTATATCCACTTTATATGGCTTGTGTATACCCGCTTAATATCTGTTTAACAATCCTCTTAAATAGTTTGAGTACACTCACTTGATAAATTTCGGGTCCTAACGCTTTGTATCGTTTGTGTGCATACTCTTTATACCGTTTTATACCCGTTTTATACTCTCGTATCGTTCGCATACAAATGCTGTATATGGATTGTGTATACCCTCTTTATATCGTTCACGTATACTCGATGCATATCGTTTTTGTATACCCGCTTATATCGACCTTGTATACCCAATGAATATTGTTTACGTATACTCGCTTCATATCGTTCGTATTTTTGTCTATGCCGGCTTTATATCGTTCGTGTATACCACCTTTTAGCGTTTGAGTTTACTAGTTATATGCATTTATGGTTTAACTGCTTGATAGCGTTCATATATACCAGCGTTATATCATTCTAAAAAACTCGCTAAGAATCGTTCTTGAATACCCGCTTTACAAGCTTCTTTTATGCGCGCTTTTTATCGTTATTGTATTCTTGCTATTGTATACTCGCATGATATCGTTCTATATGCGCTTTCTAATTTCCGTTCATTCCCGTTTTCCTAAGTTCGTGTTTACAAGCGTGATATAGTAAGTGCATGGCCGCTTTATATACCCGTTTTTATATTGTTTTTCTATGTCCAATTTATATTGTTCTTGAATGCCAGCATTATTTCGCACGTCTACACGTTTTATATAGTTAGTGTCTACACTCGTTATATCGTTAGAGTACATTCACTTTATATGATTCGTTTAAATCCGCTTGATATCGTTGCTATTTACCCGCGTTTGTTTCGTTCGTATACATTTGCTTTATATCGAGTGTGTATACCCGTTCTGCATCTTTCACGTACACCCACTGTATATCGTTTGTTTATACTCGCTTGATATCGTTGTTGTATAACAATATATATCGTTCGTGTTTACCCCCTTTAGTCTTTTGTGCATATCCGATTTATATAGTTTGTTCCTTTTCCTTGTGTTATCGTTCCTTTTTACCTTCTATGCCGATTTATGTTGTTCTTGTATACCAGCTTTATGTCTTTCATGTATTCCTGTTTCATATTGTTCCATCATGTCTTTAGTGCCTAAACGTGTTTAGTGTCTATACGTTTTATCGTAGGTGTCTACACATTTGCTATCGCTTGGTATCCGCTACATTTCGTTCGTTTATACCCACTTTATATTGTAATTATATTCCGCTTTTATATCGTTCGTGTTTATCCGGTTATATAAATTTCCGCCTTATAATTTTCGCTGATACAAGCTTTATATCGTTCGCGTATACACTTGTTTATCGTTCGTGTGTACATTTTGATAAGTACACTGTACAACAATTATTCTATGATACACAAACCTATAGTTCGTATACCTCTTTTTACAATTTTACTAAACAATTAGGGTTGAATTTGGGAAGTCAGGACTTTACACTGTCAGTCTTTATCTCCCCAATACCTTGCTGAGGGCAACTCTTGAATTATATGTGCACAATTATTATAAGGATGAGAGTACTACGTAAGGCTCTTTGGAAACATACCTTAGTTTTCATATCTCGATTCAGATTCGTATTTTTATTCAGAAAACATAAATCAAGATTTGCAATCGTGACTTGACTTTCGAGTATGGTTGTTTGGTCTGTTGCCATTCTTTAATTCATCAGCCTTATTCCATGTGACTGTTTAATTGAACAAGGTGTCAAAACCGTATCATTTTAAATAAATATGGGGGCCTCGGTGCCATATGGTCATATGGTCTGTTAACATTAAGGTTGTGTTTGAGTCTATGTCCTGGTACTCCTACTTCCCTCCTTCCCCAAAAAACTGGACGCCATGATATAGCTGACGACTGTTCAAAATGTCTCATAAATCAGCCTTCAAACAAATAAGAAATAAATACAGTCTTTCTTTATGAATAACGTTTTAGGTCTACAACGAAAACATGTATATGCACATAATTACAATTTTAGAAGTTGAGCAAAATGTATTTGTGCTAGCTTTTTTTGTGGCACTAAATATTTTATGAGAAGACCAGGTTTTACAAAATGCATATTATTTGTATAATCAGCAAACAAATATCGTATATGATAATGTAAGAAATAATCTTTAAAAATCTTTAAGCATCTTGGCAACTTCTAAATGCGCAAAAACACAAATATATGTATTTAGTTTCTACAGTCAAAACTTCATTTTTAGTCTGTCAGAATCCAATATTGAATAGAGGTTTATTTGGTCGTAGACCAGTCATAATTTGTTGCACTGAAAATAAATACTAGTTTTTACGATGTTCTCGAGGTATGTGATCTAAATTAAACATTGAACTTAATGAACTTTTTGACGCACAAATATGTCCTTATAGGTGAATTTTTTAAACAATAGTTGTATTTATTTGTTTTAACTCATATTTCATTTCATATTTTTTTTCTACTGAAAATATGATCTTTCAAGTTAGTAGTCTTCAATCTTGAACTTGTCCAAATCTCTGTTATTTCAAATACTTGCAATCTTTTAAAACATTTCTAGTTTAACATAAGTTTGGATGTATAATCTGTGTAAACGTTTTAAAAAACAGATCACATTAAGATCTATTTATATGTTGAATACGATGCCAATAAATAAAAAAAACAATGTATGTTTATAAGCCCAAACGTTTTACTTTTAAGAAAATCTTTGATCACAGTGCAAAATCCAAATGTGTTGTAAAGCATGGCTACTGTAAAAAAAAAACAACTCACTACTTTATAAATAAGGATGTTTCTTTTCTGGTAAAATTTATATCGTAGTGACATCAAAAGAAACAGATCTGTCAGATAATTGGCGTACAAATGGGGCAAACTCAAATGAAATTAGGATCCACTGCAACAACAGTCAGCAATAAACCATAATGCACAATGCACATATACACCTTTCATTGCATATGTTATCAATTGAAAATATGAATATTTCAAGTTAGTAGTCTTCGATCTTGAACTTGTCCAAACCTCTATTATTCCAAATACTTGCAAGCGTTTAAAACAATTCTTGTCTAACATTATTTTGTCAAATTAAATTCTGTTCAAGCGCATTGTATACAGTTCTATTACATGTCTATTTACTCAGCATTCATTATCTGTTTAAACTTTAAAAGAAACGATCCAATTGAGACCTGTTATATATGTTGAAGACCAATCACGTAAATGGAAACAATGTACGTTGATAAGGGCAAACGTTTTATTTTTTACAAAATCTTTTATCACAGTGCAAAATCCGAATATGTTGTAAACCATGCTACTGTAAAAAAAACAGCAACTCTCTACTCTATAAACAAGGATGTTTCGTTTCTGATTACATTTATATTGTCTAATTATTTAAGTTAAATCTAAAATAGCCACATTTATGCGTCTGTTTATCAGGCCTTCACGTCATGTCAACATGTGTTTTCTATCATGTCATTACGGTTGATTTAGAGATATTTAGCATGCACCTTCTGTCAATAGATTGCATGTAATATCATTGCTGGCAGACGCATGCTATTCGATGTAAGGCTATTATATAGACTGTTGAATAAAAAGCCGCCTAAATAAGAACAGAAGCAAAAAAATCGACCGAACAATAAGAGCCGAAATTCAATGTACAATTACATATCCGGATATATTATGTAAACTGTTGAATAACTAAATAGCTTGAAAACAAAATAGAATCTCGAATGCTCGTACGCATTATTTCTATGACGAATCAGCTTAAACGTGATAAGTAGAGAAGCGAACAGCTATAAGATATGAGGAATACCAGCAAAAGGGGTATAGACAATTTATTTTTATAAATTATGATATGTGCTTTCTGTATGTTTTGCAAACAATCAATCACTAAATCAAAGGTTCTATGAATAAATACTGAACGGAACCTTTTGTAAACCAAAGAGGATAATTTAAAACTTTTCGTCCTATAACCTCATCTTCAAGAATAAATTACAGTGAGCGTGCATTTCTCGGAGCAGTACATGTTTGTGAATTTCTATATGAATTCCTCAACGGTATTAGCAACAAACCATGACAGAAATTGTACGAATTGTGCAACAATAAAAAATAAACGATATTCGACACCAACTCATAGCGAACCTCATTTACTACTTTTCAATACTATTGATAAATATATATGTGTCTTTTGTCACTCATTGACATAGTTTTTGGTAAATGTATTTTTGGCCAATACATTATTATAAGTTTTAAAAAATGGCCTGGAAGTGAAAACATACATATTAATGTACTCTAATACTTAACAATATTATTATAGAGTTGGACTTCTGGGGTGACTTAAGGACCGTAGATAGGTACCATCTCTCTTTTCACACGAGTTACCAGGAGCAATTTTTACCTGTCATTATTCGTTTGAACCCGGTATAATTCGCTTTAGCATTCCCGCTTGATTATGTTCGTCTACACCCGCTTTATATCGTTCGTAACAAGCATCTAAAATAGTTTTCGATACATACACTTTATATATATTTATTTCAGTATAAAGCGGGTATATTCTAAAGGTATATCCGCGATATATTGTTCTGTTATACCCGTTTTATATTTGTTGCTTTTAGTGTACCAGCTTTATATCGTTCGTGTCTACACGTTCTAAACCATTTGCATCTACACTTTTAATTTCCTTCGTGGATATTGGCGTGACATCCTAAGTGTATACCCCTTTATATTTCTTGTTATTGGGCTGTATATCGTTCATGTATAGCCGTTTGAGATCGTTCGTTACAATACGCTTCAACATTTGTTGTACACCAACTATAAAACTCGTGTACATCCGATTTATACCATTCCTTTATACCTGCTTTTTATCTTTCAGGTGTACCTCCTCGTTGTCGTTCAGATAGTTCTGTTGTATATCGATTTTTATATCGCGAAAAGACATAAAATTTCTATCACTCGTAAAAGATCAAACAGTCTTGCCCAAAAACGTATGAAAGAACCTATTATTCTTGATATTGGGCTGTATATCGTTCATGTATAGCCGTTTGATATCGTCGTTCGTTACAATTCGCTTCAACATTTGTTGTACACCAACTTTATAAAACTCGTGTACATCCGATTTATATCATTCCTTTATACCTGCTTTATGTCTTTCACGTGTACCTGCTCTTTATAGTTCTGATGTAAATCGATTTGTATATCGCTTTCGTTGCGTTCACGTACCGCTCTGTATCTCGTTCCGGTATATACCCGCTTTCGTGATTTCTCGACTGATAACGTCTGGGTTTACAGAATTAATTCTTTCCTATGACCGCTTTATACGTCTATGTCCTATTGATATATCTCATGTATACCCGCTTAATCTCGTTCTTCTTTGCCCACTTTCTTACTTTTATTTATATCCGTTTACTTATATTCGTGTCTACACGCTTGATGTACGTGTATAGCCACGTTATATAGTTCTTTGATACCCGCTTGTTATTCTTTCTTTATAGCCGTTATATATTTGTTCTCTTATACAAGTTTTATATACTTCTGCTACACGCTTTATATTGTTCTTGTATTCCGAATTTGTATTTTTCTTGTAAGCCCAATTAATATTGTTCTTGCGAACCAGCTTTAAATTTTTTCCTATCGCTTGATATTGTTCGTTTATAAACACGGTATATCTTTTTTGCATACCCTTTGTATGCCGTTCTTGTCTACCCGCGTTATATCGTTTGTGTGTACAAACTTGATATCGTTGTAACAATCCTCACCTACGCTATATAGTTCCGTCCTCACGCTTTGTATCGTTCGTGTAGATACTCTGTAAATCGTTTTATTACCGTTTTATACATGTGTTACCTCTCTATATCGTTCGCATACAAATGCAGTATATCGATTTTGTATACCATCTTGATATCGTTTGTGAATACCCTCTTTATATAGTTCTTGTGTACCCGTTTATATCGATCTTGTATACACACTTCATAGTATTTACGTATACATGCTTTATATCGTTTTATTTTCGATTATACAATGTAGTACGTGTATATACGATTTCTTTTATATCATCTTGATATAGTTTCCTTATACAAGCTTTATATTCTTGTATACTCGCTTTATACTGTTCGTGTATTCCGCTTTATTTCGTAAGCGTCTACACATTTGATAACGTTCGTGTATATTTATTCGATATTGTTCTTTTACACCCACTTTATAACGTTTTTACCCGCTGTATATCATTCGTGTATACGAGCCTTATATCGCTCTTGTATTCTCTCATTATATCGCTTGTTTATACCCGCTTTATATCTTTCGTAACAATCCGCTAAAATACATGTGTGCACCCACTTTATATAGTTCGTGTCTACAGACTTTGTATCCTTTGTATATATCTGCTGATTTCGATATTTTATGCCTACTTTATATGGTTCACGTATTCCCTTTGTATATTGTTCGTGAATACCCGCTTTATATTGATCTTATACTGTGGTTTCATTTATATTCGTGTGTATCAGCTTTCGGGGTTGACGTAAAAATGACATTTCGTGGGATTCTTAAATTCGTTGTTGGCGAAAAAAAAATTAATATAAAATGAGGTCATCGCTTACATATTGCGATATTCACATACCGTGTTAGTCTGTACATTTTCTAATACGTCATTTTCAAGATATAATCGTTCTCGGGAGATGACAATTATAATGCTGATCACGGGATTTTATAGAAATTTACGGTACTTGTATTGGAAAGCGGCGACAAAACCTCTTTTATTCCAAATACTTGCAATATTTTAAAACATATCTTGTCTAACATTATTTTGTCAAATTAAAATAATGTTTCTTTTTAGGTTACATCTATATTGTCTTATTATTTAAGTTAAATATTAAATAGCCACATTTATACGTCTGTTTATCAGGCCTTCACGTCATGTCAACATGTGTTTTCTATCATGTCATTACGGTTGAATTAGAGAAATTTAGCATGCACCTTCTGTCAATAGATTGCATGTAATATCATTGCTGGCAGACACATCCTATGCGATGTAGGCTATTATATAGACTGTTGAATAAAAATATAAAAAAGCCGCCTATATAAGAACAGTAGCAAAGAAATCGACCGAACAATAAGAGCCGAAATTCAATGTACAATTACATATCCGGATTTATTATATAAACTGTTAGATAACTAAGAATCTTGAAAACAAAACAGAATCTCGAATGCTCGTACCGTAGATAGGTACCATCTTTCTTTTCACACGAGATACCTGGAGCAATTTTTACCTGTCATTATTCGTTTAAACCTGCTATAATTCGCTTTTGTTTTCCCGCATGATTATGTCCGCCTACACCCGCTTTATATAGTTCGTAACGAACAGCTAAAATAGTTTCCGATACATACACTTTATATATATTTATTTCAGTATAAAGCGGGTATATTCTACAAGTATATCCGCGATATATTGTTCTGTTATACCGGTTTTAAATTTTTCGTTTTTTGTGTACCAGCTTTATATCGTTCGTGTCTACACGTTCTATACCGTTTGCATCTACACTTTTTATTTCCTTCGTGGATATTGGCGCGACATCCTAAGTGTATACCCCTTTTATATTTATGTCGTAGATGGCCGATTTCTGGTACATATGACCCAGTACAGATGAGCTCACGCGCACACATCTGTACTTGCTGCGTCATCCAATCAACACTACTGGCTAAAAAAATTACTGTAAATACCAGTTGCAGTCGTTTTTCGTCTGTCACTGACTGAGATTGACTGCAAATGACTGCACAAATGTCTGTAAAAGACTGCAAACGTTGTGTCAGACAATAATTTTTACTGTGGCAGTCATTTTATGCCTGTCACAGACATATTTTGTCCGTCACAGATATTTTTCCGTTGACGCAGTCATTTTATGTCTGTTACAACGGCGTATCCGTTGTATCAGTCAAAAAATGTCTGTGGCAGTCATTTTTTCCGTTGACTCAGTCGAAAATCGTCTGTTACAACGGCATTAACGTTGTATCAGTCAAAAAATGTCTGTCACAGACATTTTCTCCGTTGTATCAGACAAAATACGACTGTCACAACGCCTGGTAATTATTATTGTTAATTTATTAACTGCCGTCGATTTATATTTTTTATTTCACTTGTTTTATGCAAATTTTCGGAATTAAACAAAATATATCTCTATTTGGAAATTGTACGTTCGCACAATTACGATAACAAATGTTTTTTAAGTAGTAAGGTTAAAGATAAATGTATGTTTAAATCAATCTGTTTCTAAAAAATGAAGACTGCTGAAAATGTTAGCATTTGTTTAGTCCTTATTTATAATAATTACACTGAATTTAACAATGGTTTACTTACACATCTGGTGAAATTAAAACCCGCATTAAAGCCATAACAACGATTGCATTGGAAACATTTGTACAATAATGTTTTTTTTTAAAACACGGACAAAGTTTAAAAAAAAACCATATAATAAAATAGCCAATTTCTTTAATTATGGCGGAAACTGTTAGTATTTTATTTAGTACGGATACATACATTACATTTTAGTCGTTAATTTTTTCTGTCTTTCGATATTAAATATTAAATATTTAAAAAAAACCATAAAATAATGTTTGTTTTCTAAGTTGCATCTACTGTCGTTTAAATGGATCTGGTAATTAAGTTACGACTATAAAATTGTACATGTACAATTTAAAGAATGATACATGTTGTTAACTAGGTTACAGGTAATCTCGCCTCGCCACCTCGCTAATCAAAGATAATGTGTATAATACATTTTGCGACACGATCCGGTGTTTTTCCGCGACCATGCGGAACAAGGGTTGATATTGTGTAATATAATAATGTAATAAATACATTATAGTTATGGATGAATGGGTACCGTCTTCTAAAATACCTGTTCCCGCCCCTACCCCCCCCCCCACGTGGTAAATTATGAACTCTGTACACACAAAACACTAATTGTAGAGGTGTACTTTTCTTATTGTCAACTTTGACAAGCAATGGAGATCATTAAAATTATTACAAAGAAATGCCCCGGAAAGACCGGATTATCTGTATAATATATATAGCATGCGCCGTTAGCTTTTAGTCGTACAATATTCTGTCAAGCACGAAACATAATAAGCAAGAGAATTAAACTACACCGGTATAGTTTAATAAGAAAATGAAATTATTACTTCAAAATAATTTTAAAAATGTATTTTTGAAAAAGTTGTACACGTTGTTGATACAATTATTTCTACATGTAGCGGAGACCCTCTAGTTGTAGTGTTAGGGTTAGGGTTAGGTCATCATACGGAAAGCCTGACCGCTGACCGTTGTGGGTAACGTGTTTGAAGATTGGCACTCCCCTAGCACTATAAATCCCCTTTTGCAGATTTGAAAAAAGGGTAGGCTCATTGTAGCTGCTACAAAAGGCTAAATTCTCCGCCCCTACACAAAACTTCATACTTTTCCAGTAGCAGTCCCACCCCACCCCCTTTTTCCGTTGATTAATTGTTTGTTTACTTAGTCTTGTCCTGAATATCGCTGAAATACTACTCGTTGGACGTAAAGCAAACATCCGATCAAACTTATCTATCTATTTCGGTAATAATTGGATATCACATCGTTAAGTTTGAATTCTAACACATTATTTATGCGATTTCATTACCACACATGGACTATTGATTTATTAAAAACAAACCTTTAATATATTTGAAAGGTGTAAGTTTTCATATTTTAAAACACGCTAAATATTTATTGTTTTTTTTGTTTGTTTGAATGGTGTCTTAACGCCACTTTCAGCAATTTTTCAGCTATTTCGTGGCATCGAGTTTTTATTGGGGGAGGAAGCCGGATTACCCGGAGAGAACCCCTGACCTGCGGTACGAAAACTAGCAATCCTTGTCAATTAAGATTGGAGTCGAGTACACCCTGCCTGCATTGAGAATCGAACCCTCAATCTCAGTGTTGACAGACCACGTGATCAATTGTAGACTACCTTGACCACTCGGCCACCGAGGCCCCCTAAATATTTATTAAAGAAATTAAAAGACCGTGTGCACAATAATATACTTTAGTTTTTTTATTTCAGTTATGAGTGTCGTTTTTTAAAATCTGAACTACAGAATTATTGTTAATTTTGTTAATTACAATAACCAAATACAATACAGGTCGTGTATATGTCTTTGAAGTGTATTTATTACTTGTGTACATATGCGCAGGGACAATGTTCGTGGTGTACTCGAACCAGTAAAAACTAAAAGAAGTCTGATTTTCAAATTCCTTTATTCAAATTTATAAGGGTTTATTTCGTTTTATGATGTAAAAACCCTATACACTTCTCGATAGAATAAAGGAAAACCATGCCATGCAAGCTGGAGAAACCATGCTTCAGTGTTACTAACTAGCTGAATATGTATTGGCCCCTGTATTGATTCTGGGTTGGATGTATAGGTCCCGAGACCCGTAGGGTCCAGGGCCAATACGACTGACCGATAATCGATAAAAAGCCAATACAGACGCCAGTTCGTAAAAATTTTAATTAAATAAAGTAAAAGTCGTTTCGCTAGCCTGTATGAACAGTCCGTATGAATAGCCAATCTATCATACGCTGGAAGGAGTCAGGAAATAGCTTACTGGTCCAGAAGACCGGAGGTGAGATAGTATCGGGTAATACAACTTTCCGTATGGCCCTGCGGTTTGAACGATAAGAAAGTTATTAACATTTTTATATTAGTACAGTGATCAAATATTAATCATCCCTTTATTAATAAATTATGGCCTAATTTACGTATTTTGCGTGTTTTGACGATTTCATGATGCTTTGCCATGCCCATGCGGTTGAATGCACGGCCCATTATAACAGAACATATTAGTCAATCCACAACATGGAACGTCATGGGCACTGTTCCCATGTCTCCCTTATTATTACTTTACATTATTATTTGTTATTAAAACCTGTATCTGTGGCATCTCATATTAACTGTATGATTAACCATGATTTGAAGATATTTCGTATTTTGTATCTGTATATTATATATATATTTATCATTTATAAATCTCTGATCAGAGGAAATAAAGATATGAATGAATGAATGAACGAACGATGCACGAAAGTCGTACGAACGATAAATACCCGATGTACGAACGATAACATCGTTAACTTATGTTAGCACTCAAATTTGCAAATAAAATCGTACAACATTTGGGGAAAGCTTTTGCAAAGGAGACGATTTGTATATTTATTTTAAAAACCATAAACTTTAACTGTGTGTTGCATAAAATTTCCGTTTTCTTTTTACTGAGACACCGAAACTGTCGGACACAGTTATATTTGTATATACTATATATTATACTTACAACTGCTCACTGGACATATATCGAATGATTTTTCTCGAATACATGTCAACTTTGTACGAAACGGCGCACTCGATTCAGTTTCATTCGATAAAGTGTGTGTCTGTTATTTGTTCTGTGGCACTTTGCCATTCTATGGTATGATTTTAGAGTCAATGTAGACAATTAAAAAGTAAACACCTTTAAAAATTTAGTGTTTGTCTGTAGAACAAAAGGGGTTGAAGTTTACTTACAAGATAACCGTACAATCTATAACTGTAAATTTATTTGGTCCGTAGAAAAAACGCAAACTACTAGTATAGTTTTTAACAATTTTTTTTTATTTTGTAGTTTTAGAGATAGTTGCATAATTATCTGCACGTGCCGATTTTAGTATCGTTAATTACCGGTCACCTGTGTAATGTTTTCACATGATGCAGCCCAATGTTTCATAAACGTGAACTTTGATCAGTGAGGCGGGATTACCTGTAACATAATTAACCACATGTGTCCTTCTTTAAATCGGAAGCGCCCTGTGGACATCAACAACTTTATAATGTTTACTGAATTACCTGATATTTTAAACAGTAGAAAACAAACATGATTTGATTTTTTTTATTAAATATTGTATTTAAAATAGCTAAACATATTTATACTAACTATAATTGTAAAATATTTTTCGGCATAACTTAATAAATAAGCGATGTCATCATATTTTGTTTAACTTTGTTTGCAGAAAATATTAATATAAAAATGTAGAAGATGATCAAATTTCCAATAGATGTGTTTTGTTGAATTCCGAACATTTTCATAAAGGAAATTAAAATTTAAAATATAAATCGGCCGCTGTTAAAAAATTAACAATAATAATTACAAGGCGTTGTGACAGTCGTATTTTGTCTGATACAACGGAGAAAATGTCTGACAGACATTTTTTGACTGATATAACGGTAACGCCGTTGTAACAGACGATTTTCGACTGAGTCAACGGAAAAAATGACTGCGACAGACATTTTTTGACTGATATAACGGATACGCCGTTGTAACAGACATAAAATGACTGCGCCAACGGAAAAAAATGTCTTTGACGGACAAAATATGTCTGTGACAGGCATAAAATGACTGTCACAATAAAAATTATTGTCTGACACAACGTTTGCAGTCTTTAACAGACATTTTTGCAGTCATTTGCAGTCAATCTCAGTCAGTGACAGACGTAAAACGACTGCAACTGGTAATTACAGTCATTTTTTTAGCCAGTAGTGCAAAACGCCAGAAACAAGAACGTTGTTATGGAAGTATAACAACGTTCTTCTATGACGTTCTTGTTTCTGGCGTTCTGACTGGATTTCAGAGACAATGGAGTATAAAACAATGGAGAGTCTATAGGATATAGCAATTTGAAAGTTGTTGGTTTACGGTAGAATAGGTACTTTCATGCGTGTTTGGGAAAGCCCTGTGAACTTTCACTCGTGATAGAAATTGTTATGTCTTTTGGCTCGTTCTGCTGCGCTCCACTCGCGAAAAGACATAAAATTTCTATCACTCGTGAAAGATCAAACAGTCTTTCCCAAAAACGTATGAAAGAACCTATTATTATTGTTATTGGGCTGTACATCATTCCTTTATACCTGCTTTATGTCTTTCACGTGTACCTGCTCTTTATCGTTCGGATAGTTCTGATGTAAATCGATTTGTATATCCCTTTCGTTGCGTTCAAGTACCGCTCTATATCTCGTTCCGGTATATACCCGCTTTCGTGTTTTCTCGACTGATATCGTCTGCGTTTACAGGATTAATATCTTTCCTATGACCGCTTTAACGTGTATGTCCTATTGATATATCTAATGTATACCCGCTTAATCTCGTTCTTCTTTGCCCGCTTTCTTACGTTCATTTATATCAGTTTACTTATATTCGTGTTTACACGCTTGATGTACGTGTATAGCCACGTTATATAATTCTTTTATACCCGCTTGTTGTTTTTTCTTTATAGCCGTTATATATCGTTCTCGTATACAAGCTTTATATACTTCTGCTTCTCATATACCCGCTTTATATTGTTCTTGTATTACGAATTTATATTTTTCTTGTAAGCCCAATTAATATTGTTCTTGCATACCCATTGTATGCCGTTCTTGTATACCCGCTTTATATCGTTTGTGTTTACAAACTTGATATCATATTGTAATAATCCTCACCTACGCTATATAGTTCGGTCCTCACGCTTTGTATCGTTCGTGTACACACTCTTTAAATCGTTTTTTTACCGTTATATGCATGTGTTACCTCTCTATATCGTTCGCATATAAATGCAATATATCGATTTTGTATACCATCTTTATATCGTTCACGTATACCCTCTTTATATCGTTCACGTATACCCGCTTTATATCGTTTGTGTGTACAAACTTGATATCATTGTAATAATCCTCACCTACGCTATATAGTTCGGTCCTCACGCTTTGTATCGTTCGTGTCTTTAAATCGTTTTATTAACGTTTTATGCATGTGTTACCTCTCTATATCGTTCGCATATAAATGCAATATATCGATTGTGTATACCATCTTTATATCGTTCACGTATACCCTCTTTATATCGTTTGTGTTTACCGTCTTTAGATGGTTCTTGTGTACCCGCTTATATCGATCTTGTATACACGCTTTATACTATTTACGTATACAGGCTTTATATCGTTTTATTTTCGATTATACAATATCGTACGTGTATATCCGATTTCTTTTATATCAGCTTGATGTCGTTTCCTTATACAAGCTATATATTTTTGTATACTCGCTTTATACTTTATACTCCGGGTACTCCAGCTTCCTCCCCTGAAAAAATGCTGAAAGTGGCGTTAAACACCATAAAACAAACAAACAAATCATTTATATTCGTGTGGATCAGTTTTTGTAGTTGAAGTAAAAATAACATTTCGTGGGATTCTTAAATTCGTTGTTGGCGAAAAAAATGTAAAATGAGGGCGTCGCTTACATATTTTGGTATTCACATACAGTGTTAGTCTGTACATTTTCTAATACGTCATTTTCAAGATATAATCGTTCTCGGGAGATGACAATTATAATGCTGATCACGGGATTTTATAGAAATTTACGGTACTTGTTTTGGAAAGCGGCGACATTAAAATGGAATAGCTTAAGAAAGACGATTCAAAACGAAACTGTTTGTTGTTGTTGCGTGGTGCATAGCCCGCACTTAACATAAACTAATGAAAAGGGGTTGTGTTTGTGCCTTTTTATGTCGTTTGTAAACACAATTTTAAAAGACGGTGCGTTTAGAAAGTATCCAAAATAAAATAAAGCGATGCCATTTATTACATGATTGTGTACATCCAAAACCCATCTTCAAAACGTCCCATTTATTGTTTTGTTTACAAAAGAAAATTAAATAATTAAGATTAAACCGATTTTGATTTGTAACCGTAAACATAATTAACATAATTAATAAACATGTCATTTTATGAAAACAAATCTAAGTCAACAGTTCATTGTAAATTTGTCGTACTTTCCCTGGGGCAAAGATTATTTGTTTGTCAATAAACTTGATGGCTATAGTTAGTGGCTTTAAATGATGGAAATGACTATAAGAGGTGTTAAAAATAAAAAGTAGAATGCTTTATTGTCATTATTTCAATTAAGAAATATACTTTAATATTTGTTTATATATCAACACTTCAAAACGAAAAGGCACAATGGGGACTACGTTCATTACTGACAGGATTACGCAATTAAAAAATAACAACGATACTTTTTATCAATTTTATTTCTGTTTTGTGTCATAAACACAGTAAAGTTGCTCATAATGCAAAATTGACATATCCAGCGAAAAGACATCAATATAACTATGCATCTTGAACATCAGTAGTGATTATACATGTAAACAACCGTACAGCTTTATATCGTTCGGACATTTCTGATTTATACCGAAGTGTATATCCGCTTCATATCGTTCACGTACGCCTCTGTATCTCGTTCATTTATATGCCAGATTTCGTGCCTTCCCGATTAATATCGCTTGCGTTTACCGGCTTAATATCTTTCGGGTTACTTACTATATTCAGATCGTGTTAAACTGCTCTGTTTATTTATTGTGTAACCGCTTGATATCGTTTGTATCTGCACGTTCTAGAAAATTGGTGTATAGCCGCTTTCTGAGTGTTTGTGTAGAACCGATTGTTATTGTTTGTTCTATGCCCGCTTTCTGACGGTCCGGTATAAATGCTTGATATCGTACGTGTTTCTCCTATTTATTCAGCTGATGTATACCCGCTAGATCTCGTTCTTCATTGGCCGCTTTCGCACTTTCGTTTATATCCGTTAACGTGGCTCTACGCTTGATGTCGTCCGTATATAACCACGTTATATAGTTCTTTTATTTCCTCTTATTATCCTTTTTATGGCCGCTATATATCGTTCATTTATGCAAGCTTTATACCCTTCTGATATACCCGCTTTATATTGTTCTTGTATACCGGTTTTTTATTATTCTTGTATGCCGAAGTTATATTCTTTTTGTAAACCAGCTTTAAATCTGTTGTGTATATTGCTTTATATTGTTCCTTTATAAACACTTTATATCTTTTTTGCATACCCGCTTAATATACATCGTGTATACCCGCTTTATATCGCTTGTGTATACCCATTTGATATCGTTGTAACCATCCTTTTAAATAGTTTGTGTACACCCATTTTATGTAGTTCTTGTCAACACGCTTTGTATCATTCTTGTGCGTACTATTTCTATCGTTTTATTTATGTGTTTCCTCTTTATATCGTTCGCATATAGATGCTGCATATCGTTTGCCTATGCCGGCATAATAGCGTTCGTGAATACATCCTTGAAATCGTTTGTATTTTAAAGTTATTTATTTATTGTATAATAGCTTTATATCGCTTTTATATACAAGCGTTATATGGTTCTAGGATACCCGCTTAATATCGTTCTTGTATATAGAATATACATCTGAACATGAGATATCATTTTATCATCAGTGGTATTATATGGCGAAACGATAGCTGACTTCACAATACAATTTTGCAGGTATACTGATCGTGAAATTCTAATCTCACACACGGATACAAATAATTACCACACTGTATCATTAATGGAATAAATTAACTTTCAACAGTGATGATCTCTATCATAATCTGCTTTCACATTAAGGGCTATCGACATGTATATTCTAGGTAGCATTTTTATTTATCAACTCTTGTATCATTCCCATATGTCAAATATATCTATTTTTTAAAGTGATGTTAATTTAGAAGCAATCTCAATTTTATTCACCATCCATACTGAAATTGTTAGCTAAATTATACGTTTTTATTAATGCTATTTTTATTATAATATGACATGCGAATTGCAGACTTACATATTGGCCGTCTACAAAAGAATTATTAACGTGTAATATCAGTTACACTGCAGATATGATGGACGTCGACAAACACAACAGTTATATTGTCGTCACTGAGGTCACTAAGCAACATTTAAACCATACGTGACCATAATCGTTAGTACAATGGGGTATAAGAAGCATGCACTAAGAATGGGGTCAGCAACGGCAAACTCTAATCTAAACTAAATATTACTAATACTGATTAAATACAACGGCTATTTGAACACTTTGTTGGGTAGTACTTAATGTGAAGTTTGTAATATAATTAGTCACACCTTAATTTGAAGATGTATATAATTTAAATTTTAGGCACAAGCGATGTATTTCGTTTTAAATACCAAACAAATAGATGGTATCGGTTCAACATATGGTCACCTTATAATATATGAATAGATAGTTCCGTGCGAACTTGCGAGTGACAATATTTCCCAATATTCATGCAATAACCCTTTTATTATATATATAGAGTGCTTTTAAATGATCATTCGTTAACTTTGCTATTTTGTAATATTTTACTGGGTAAAATATTATCATATTTTCGCATGGTCAATATTTTGTTTTGTTTATTTTTGTTTACAGTCGATTTCGTCTTTTGTTGGTCCATGAATTCTTTCACTTTACTTTCTTCGACAATCGAATTCACTTTCATTTTTTCAGCGGTTGTGCTAACTCTTCCGTCGATAGCAGATCATGTTTTGTCTGATATATATAGTTTATACTATTGTGCAACAGAATGGATGAGAACCTAACTAAACAATTTGGAAAAGAGATTATTTCGATGTAGATCAATACTACTAGTTCTGTACTAAACACACTTATCTCAGGTCATTTACTGAAATATTGTGTAGAACTGAACACTATGCTTGTCAATGTGCAAATCAAATCAATCAATGCGTGACGGTTTTTAAATAAAATAGAAAGTAGAAGAATATAATAATACGAAGAAAAGCGAAACAAAACAAGATTTATTTCGAAATACAGTGTCATTAACACCATTACATGTACAGTCAAACTTTGTTGTCGCGAACTCAGTTGACTCGATACTTCGGTTATATCGTTACAATGTTTCAGTTCTGGCATTGTTTCCATCTCTACAAAGGAATTCTTCTTCTGATGTGTTGACAAGTTATAACATAAAAACTATCGGATGCACATTTTACTAAGGGTATTTGTTTTGATTAATTTTACGACATGGGATAAAACATTATTTGCACTTGCGCTTTGGTAATTCCAAACTCTACGTGAACGTCGTTAAGTAGACTGGTTTCCCGTTTCAGCTTGCTTTATTTTAAATATAGTCCACTAATGCATTTATTTATTTTTGACACTCTGTTTTTTCTCCTTCCATTGTTTTTTTACGTGAAAGATTACACTTAACCCTTTCTTGTCTTGAAAGTATTACATTTTACAAAGCCGCAAAATGTAATCTTTAGATGTGTAAACACTGTTTTAAGGTTACTAAGAATGAGTTCTTTGAATAATTGTTACAATGTACAGCAAGTAAGAACTTCTTACAGTACTCTGTACTCCATAGCTAGAAAAATGTATTGACTTAATAGATTTTAAAGTTAAATTAAAGTTTGTCCTTGCTATTTCCATCTTGTTTATTTTACTAGCAAATGTTACAAGATAGTGTATTGAATCTAGTTAACATTGATGAAATCTGCATAGTTGTAATTGAACATGAAAGTTGAATGTACGACGACTTGTAACAAAATGTACTTTCACGATAAGTTACAAAGGGAGAATAATGTTATATAATCATTCGTTTCATAAGAAAGTAATAGCATCCCGAGGAAGCCCCACAATGCAGAAGGAAAACCAGAAATTCTTATTAAATTAATGTTGAGTCAAGCACTCCTTGCCGAAAGATAGGCTCTGATTGAGAACAGTAGTGTTGACAGCAATTGTTTTATTTATCTAGATTTATGTGAAAAGGATTCACTGCCTCCTAGTTTTTCAGGAAGATAAAACACATTCTGAATTGTTTTTTATTGGTTGACCTTTTGCTGTTTATTATGAGCAATTTTTGGTTTCCGATTGAATGACGTTTAACGCATGGCGCCAAGTTTTTAATGGAGGTGTACTTGGAGAAAACAACGTCATTAATAATACTTAAATTATATCATCTGTGTTGCTAATAGAGTGGTTCACGAAATGTTTTCTTTCTTAAATTAAAGCAATTAGAAGAAAAGAATAATTTCAAAATAGTTATTTATCAGGACAACCTTATGAATACTGTGGATAGTTTCGATAGAACCAACTAGCGACTGTGATGCGATTAACCGTATACAGATAATAAGGACTGTATTGTTCTTAAGTGAAGTTTTTATACCTTTGATTTGTATATATATTCGATGCCGAAAAAATTTGTGGAGAGGATTAAATGAATTTCTACACTCAAATTCACCGAGGTTCCCTTGATGGATGTAGAAGGTATGTATGTTTATAAGTTGTATTTGCATGCATTTTTGAAATCTAATTGAAAAATGGCATCTGAAAAAGCTACATTGATGGAAATGTTTATCATGTCTTCACGTCATGTCAACACGTCATTTCTATAATGTTATTACGGCTGGCTTACAGAATTTTAGCATGCAATTTCTGTCAATATAACTCATGTTATATCATTGCTGGAATGCGCATGTTATATTACCGGTCATCTGCGATGTTGGCTGGATTTAAACTGATTATATAGACTTGAATTAAACACGCTTCTAAATAAGAAAAATAGCAAAGAAACCGACCGAACAACAATAATCAAAAGACAATGTACAATTACAAATTCCGATATATTTAAAAAAAACTGTTAAATAATTAATTCTTTAAAAAAATTGAATCTGAAATACTCGTACACATTACTTCTAAGACAAACCAGCTTAAATGTTATAAATCGAGAAGCGAAAACATATAAGAAATGAGTAATACCGGGAAAAGTTGTATAGAAAAGTTTGTTATATAAGGTTTGTAGGTTTAGCAAATAATCATTTACTAAATCAAACGATATATGAATAAATACTGAACGAAACCTTTTGTAAACCATAGCATATAATTTTACACATTTTGTCATACAAACTCATACTAAAGATAAAAACACTGTGAGCCTGCATTTGTCGGAGCAATAAATGTTCGATGAAGTCGTATAAGGGCTAACAAAGCTAAAATAAATTTGTTTGTGAATTTCTGCATGAATGTTTAAACGGTATTAGCAACAACACTTGAAAGAAATGAACCTACAAAATTTGAGGAATATGACAAATTGTACACCAATAATAAATAATGAACGATATTCGACACCAACGCATAGCGACACATCATTTAATGATTCTCAATATTATTGATAATATATATATATATATATATATATATATATATATATATATATATATATATATATATATATATATATATATTTGCCTGTTTTCACTAATTGACCTAGTTTGATTTTTGGCAAATGTATCGTGAAATAGAAAAATACATTATTATAAGTTTATAAAAAATAGTCGGGAAGTAGAAATATACATATTATCTTAGTTTTATACTTAACAATATTGTTATAAATGTGGGATTTTGTGGTAAAACCCTGACCGTAGACAGGTACCATCTCTCTTTTTCACACGAAACACTTCGAGTAATTTTTGCCTGTCAGTTAAATGTCTTATCAGTGAAATGTTACATGACTACTTTTTTATACTTTAATCCGATGACTTGAACCGCTTTGATTCTTGATACCTTCTTTTTGTATGCGTATACCAGCACATATATTATTCGTGTATACCCGCTTTGTACCGTTATTTTATATCTGATTTGTATCGTCGTCTTATGCTCGCTTTCTGTCGTGTTTAAATGCCTTATATCGCACGGGCATATCCGATTTCACTCAGATCTATTCCGTATACAGGCCTTATATCCTTGTATAATTTGTTATATTATTCGCGTCTTCCCGCTTTATATCGTCAGGTTCTACACTATTTATATCGTTCGTGTATATTTATTCGATATTGTACCTTCATACCCACTTCATATCATTCGTAACAATCCGATAAAATAGTTCTTCTCTACACGCTTTGTATCGTTCGTATATATCCGCGTATATCGATCTTGTATACCTGCTTGATATCATTCACGTATTCCCATTGTATATTGTTACTGTATACCCGCGTTATATCGATCTTGTATATCTGACACATAACTTCATTATATCGTTTGTATTTTCCCGATTTATATCGTTTGCCAATACCGGCTTAATATCGTTCGGATATACCTCAGATATATCGTTCTTGTTTAAGTGTTGTATTTAATTTTTGTATGACCGCTTGATATCGTTCATATATTCCGGCGCGGAGTTATATATTTCTAGAACACCCGCTTTATGTAGTTCTTGTATACCCACTTGATAAGGTTTTTGTGTGCCCGCTTTTATCGTTCGTGTAAACCACAGTGATATCTTTCTTATATCCCCGTTTTCTTACTTATTGTTCCTTTATAACCGCTTTATACTGTTCCAGTATATAGCGGGTACAGGCTACTTGTATACCCTCTTGATATTGTTCTTGTATACCCGCTTTATATTTTTCGCGTATGTCCCATGTATGTTGCTTTTTGTGTATTAGCTTTATATCGTTCGGGTCTACACGTTTTACTCCGTTTGTATCTACACTATGTATTTCGTTCGTTTGAAATCGTAAGTTTATACCCACTTAATATCACTCTTCTAAACCCGCTGTATATTGTTCGTGTATACCAGTTTGACATCGTTCGCTACAATTTGCTTCACCATTTTTAAATACCCACGTTATATAGTTCGTGTCTCCAAGCTTTATCTCGCTTGTGTACCTGCTCGGATATTTCTGCTGTATATCGATTTGTATATCCGCTTCATATCGTTCACGTACCCCGTTGTATCTCGTTCATGTATATACCCGCTTTCTATCATTCCGATTGATGTCATTTGCGTTTACCGGCTTAATATTTTTCGGTGTTACCTAATTTATAGCGTTCGTTTTCAACCGCTCTGTTTATGTATTGTATAACCTCTTAATATCGTTTGTATATATCAGTTCTATACAATTGGTGTATAGCCGCGTTTTGAGTTTTGATTGTTTGTGTATATCCGATTGTTATCGTTGTACTATGCCCGCTCTCTTATGGTCCTGTCTAAACGCCCTATACCGTACGTGTATGTCCTATTTATACAGCTCATGTACACCAGCTTGATCTCGTTCTTCTTTCCGGTTTTCTAACTTTCTTTCATATCCGTTTACTTACATTCGTGCCTACACGCGTAATGTCGCGTGTATACTAGCTTAATTTCTTTTGCATACCAGCTTTAGTCGTTCTTGTTTACCCGCTTTATATAAATCGGGTATACTAGCTTCATATCGCTTGTGTATACTCATTTGATATCGTTGTAACAATTCTCTTAAATAGTTTGTGTACATCAACTCTCAATATTTATTGTCCTCGCGCTTTGTATCCTTTGTTTGAATAGTATTTATACCGTTTTTACCCGTTTTATTGATGTGTACCCTCTTTATATCGGTCTCATATAAATGCTGTATATCGATTTTGTATACATTCTTGATATCGTTCACGTATACTCGATGTCTATCGTTCGTGTATAACCACTTTATATCGTTTTTGTATACCCGCTTATATCGACCCTTTAAACCCTCTTTACATTGTTTACGTTTACCCGCTTTATATCGCTCGTATTTTTCCGATTTATATCGTTCATACATATCATCGTTATATTGTTCTATCATGCCCGCATAAGATCGTTCTTGTATACCCGCTTTATAAGGTGCTTTTACGCCCTCCTTTTATCGTACTTGGATACTTGGTTGATATCATTCTATTCCCGCTTTATTTTCGTTTAAACCCGTTTTCCTATGTTCATGCTTACAATCGTTATTTAGTAAGTGCATCGCCGCTTTATATACTTATGTATACCCGCTTGATATAGTTTCATCATACCCGCTTCACTTTGTTCAGTATAAAGTTTTATATCCTACTTGTAGACCCGATTATATTTTTCTTGTATTAACAATTTAAATTGCTCTTGTATTAGTCTTTATATTGTATTTCAACGCTAGGTTTATATTGTGCTTGAATGTCAGCATTATTTTGCTCGTGTCTACACGTTTTTTATAGTTCGTGTCTACACTCGTTATATTGCTGGAGTACATCTACTCTTTATGGTTCATTCAAACACGCTTGATATCGTTGTTGTGCATCTGATTTATATCGAGTTTGTATACCCGTTCTGCTTTGTTCACGTATGCCCAGTTTATGTCGTTTGTGAATACCCGCTTGATAACGTTCTTGTATATCCGCTTTATATCAATTTTGTATAACCGCTTGACATAGTTTGTGTATTCCCGATTGATATTGTTCGTGTATACCTGCGTTATAGTAGTCGTGTCTAACCGCTGCATAGATTTCTTGTATTACACATTATACCGTTCGTGTTTATTTGCTTGTCGTCGTTCGTACATAATATATTTATATAGTTTGTACTTTCCCTCTCTTGTTATTGTTCATTTTACCTGATATGCCCGATTTATATTGTTCTTGTATACCAGCTTTATGTCTTTCATGTATTCCTGCTTTAAATCGTTCCATTATGCCCATGTTAGATCGTTAGCGTCTGCACGCTTTTATCGGTGGTGTCTACACGTTTGCTGTGGTTTTTTTATACGCTTTATGTTGTAATCGTATACCCGCTTCATATTTTTCGTGTATATTCAGTTATATAAATCTTCTTTTTCAGCCTTATATCTTTGTTCAAGCTTTATATCGTTCGGGTATACACCTTTTTATCGTTCCTGTGTAACTTCTTGATAAGGAAATTGTGCAACAATTATTCTATGATAAACATACAGATAGTTCGTAAACGTCTTTGCATCATTTTAATAAACGATTGTGGTCAAAATTGGGTAGTCAAGACTTATAGACTAACTCTCCAATGCCTTGTTTCCGGAAAATCTTGAAGAATATGTGTTCAGTTATAATAACGATGACAATAGAAGGTAAGCATCTTCAGAAACATGCCTTAGTTTTGATATCTCGATTCAGCAAGTATTTTTCTTAAGCAAGTTGAAAAGTAATATGTCCACAGTTATTAATTCAAACATGTTTGTATAAATGAAGATTTGTAATCGTGACTTGACTTTTGACTATGGTTGTTTGATTCTTTAATTCATCATCTGTATTCTATATGTGAAATTGAACAAGGTGTCAAAACCTTATCATTTTAAATAAATGTAGGGTCCTTGGTGGCCGAGTGGTAAAGTCTGATAATCATCTTCTACTGAGCACTTGGTCTGTTAACATTGAGGTTGTGTTGGAGTCCTGGTACTCCTACTTCCCTCATCCCCATGACGCCATGTTATAGCTGAAAAGCTGCTCAAAATGTCACATAAATCACCCTTCGAACAAATAAGAAATAAATATATAGTCTTTCTTTTAGGTTAACAAAGAAAAGATGTATATTAACGGAATTAATGTAAATTTCAGAAGTTTGGCAAAATATATTTCTGCTAACCTTTTTTAGAACTAAATATTTTATGACTAGACCAGTTCTTACAAAATGCTTAGAGAGTTATAATCACCCAACAAATATCGTAAATGATCATGTAGGAGATAATCTTTAATAATCTTCATGACAACTTCTAAATGCGTAAAAACACAAATAGTTGTATTTATTTTTTACGATCAACACTTCATGTTTTTTCTGTCAGAATAGAACATTAGATAGAGGTACTATTTGTTCTCAGACTAGTCATAATTTGTTGCACGGAAAATAAATACTAGTCTTTACGATGTTCTCGAGGTATGTGATCTAAATAATAACATTAAACTAAATAAACTTTTTAACACAAAAATATCTCATGATAATTATGTGAAATTTTTAAAACAATACTAAATGGACGTATTCAAGTCCGTCTGACATTTATAAAAAGATCATGTTGCATCGTTAATTTTTGTAAGAAACAAACAAAAACAAGACATTAAAATTTGTACCTAGATATAAACTTTTCGAATGACAGATTAACACACCCGCCCCTTATCCTTTCTGTATAGCCGCAATATATCGTTCTCGTTTAAAAGGTTGACATCCGTCTGCTATACCCGCTTTATATTGTTCTTGTAGGCCGAATTTTTATTGTTTTTGTATGCCTATGTTATATCATTCTTGCAAACCAGCTTTAAATTGTTTGCTTGATATTTTTCGTTTTTGCCCACCTTTTATCGTTCGTGTATATCTATAAATTTTCGCCATATTTCTTTCGCCTATACAAGCTTTTTATCGTTCGAGCATACCCCATTTTATCGTTCGTGAGTACGATAACGACTTTGTACAATAATTATTCTATGATACACATACAGATATTTCGTATCCGTCTTTGTACCATTTCCCTAACCAATTTGGTCGAAAGTGGGTTGTCAAGACCTTTACAATGTCAGTCCTTAACTCTGCAATAATATGTTGAAGGCAACTCTTGAATAATATGTGTACAATTATTATAACGATGATTCCATATTTTTCATTTCTATTCAGGTTCTTATGTTCCACTAGCACGTTAAAAAGCGATATGTCCATAGTTATTATTTAATAAATCAAATAAATGCATAAATCAAGATTTGGAATCTTGACTTGATTTTCGACTTGGTTGTTTGGCTGGTTCATGGTAATCATACTTCCGGCCTCCTCAATAAAAACTGGACGCCAAAATATAGCTGAAGAACTGAAAATAATAAATATAGTATTTCTTTATGAATAACGTCTACAAAGGTCTACAAAGAAAACATGTTAATGAACGGAATAACAATTGTAAATTTAGTTCAGCAAAATGTATTTGTGATAACCTTTTTTGTGGCTCTAAATATTTTATGACTAGACCAGTTCTTACCAAATGCATATAGTAATGTATCAAGTGAATCCCTACTATTTGATTGGTTAATCAAGATGGGGATATTATACCGTATTCCATGTGAAACCCCGGAGATATTGAAACCAAATGGCGTCTATTCATTGAATAATTTTACGGAATCTTTCATCCCCGTCTGCGATTTGTCTTGAAATTAACAAGGGCGATAACCTTAAATTGAAGTCTTTTAAAACAGAAGCATTTGCATTGGACTTCGAAAGTGAAATTTATCATTAAAAGTATGGCTGGGAATAATAGTAAAAATTATCCAAGGTTATAAAATTTTAAAAGCCAGTAAAAGTTTCGTGCTTAAATCTGTTGAATTGTAGGTTCTCCGATAGTGGTGGTCCCAACTAAATTTTTTCTTCAAGCATGAAAATGTCTAATCTAATTATATACTCTAGAATATTAGTACAATAAGACTTCAACAGAATATAACTGTTATTCGGGTTTCACAGGGGATACGGGTTTATATTCCTGTCCGTATTCTACATTCCCTTCGCCTATAAAACACAGACAGGGAACATGAACCCGTATCCCCTGTGAAAATCCCGAATAACATATAGTATATCCGTTTCATATCGTTCACGTAACCCGTTGTATCTCGTTCATGTATATACCCTATTCATGCTTTCCCGATTGATGTCGTTTGCGTTTAGCGGCTTAATATCTTTCGGGTTTGCCTACTTTATAGTGTTCGTTTTAAACCCCTCTGTTTATTTATTAGGTCTTTCCACCTTTCTGTGGAAAGACCTATAGTTATTGTTCTGATTATTAGGTCTTTCCACCTTTCTGTGGAAAGACCTATAGTTATTGTTCTGATTATTATTATTATTATTATTATTATTATTATTATTTTCTCTTTTCTTCTGCCAACTTATTTTGATGTCTGGTTTTTTCACTTCGCGACATGTCGCTTTAATATTTTATATATGATGTCGGTTACCCATTGCGCTTTCGCAGTTCAGCCTGACTGACCGCACCCTTTTTCTTTACGGAGTTATCTCCCCTTTTACTAAAAAGCTTGTTCCTGCTACTCCTCCTTAACCAAAAAAGATAGCAATACCAAACCTTTACCAAAATGTGTCCTATATCCTTGCGCAACTTTGGGACAGATGGATTGAAGGGTTCTGACGACATCTTATAGGAGTTATCTCCCTTTAAATAAAAGTAGTAAGTGATATTCAAACAAATCTCAGCAACTAAAAGAGATAGAGGCCTGGGGTCTTCAATTTAGACCATCAGGACCTTTGACCTTGAAAATGGACACAAGGTCAAAGGTCAAGGTCACGTTCTAAATTCTGACATTTGCTTGTGTCCCCTACTCCTTTGAAACGGTAAAAGATAGATAAACACTTATTGAGGGTAAAATATTCGTCTAAGTAAGGCGCAACTTTGTCACATTTGGAGGGAAGTAATTTGACTTCAATTTATAGGAGTTATCTCCCATTATATATGTAACTGATTGGTTTTTCACATGGTACTCATTAACTATTAATGATAGAGGGAAACGAAAGAGTTCAAAATGTTGGTCTCTTCAAGGAGTAACTGTGTTACATTTATGGGGAAAGAATTTGACTTCATTTTATAGGATTTATCTCCCATTATATATATAACTTATTGGTTTTTTACATGTTACTCATTAACTATTAATGATAAAGGGAAACGAAAGAGTGCAAAATGTTGGTCTCTTAAAGGAGCAACTTTGTTACATTTACAGGTAAAGGATTTGACTTCATTTTATACGAGTTATCTCCCATTATATATGTAACTTATTGGTTTTTTACATGTTACTCATTAACTATTAATGATAAAGGGAAACGAAAGAGTGCAAAATATTGGTCTCTTGAAGGAGCAACTTTGTTACATTTACAGGTAAAGGATTTGACTTCATTTTATACGAGTTATCTCCCATTATATATGTAATTTATTGGTTTTTTACATGTTACTCATTAACTATTAATGATAAAGGGAAACGAAAGAGTGCAAAATGTTGGTCTCTTAAAGGAGTAACTTTGTTACATTTACAGGTAAATGATTTGACTTCATTTTATACGAGTTATCTCCCATTATATATGTAACTTATTGGTTTTTTACATGTAACTCATTAACTATTATTGATAAAGGAAAACGAAAGAGTGCAAAATGTTGGTCTCTTAAAGGAGCAACTTTGTTACATTTACAAGTAAAGGATTTGACTTTATTTTATACGAGTTATCTCCCATTATATATATATAACTTATTGGTTTTTTACATGTAACTCATTAACTATTATTGATAAAGGGAAACGAAAGAGTGCAAAATGTTGGTCTCTTAAAGGAGCAACTTTGTTACATTTACAAGTAAAGGATTTGACTTCATTTTATACGAGTTATCTCCCATTATATATATAACTTATTGGTTGTTTACATGTTACTCATTAACTATTAACGATAGAGGGAAACTAAAGAGTGCAAAATGTTGATCTCTTAAAGGAGCAACTTTGTTACATTTGCAGGAAAAGGATTTGACTTCATTTTATTGGAGTTATCTCCCATTATATATGTAACTGATTGGTTTTTCACATGGTACTCATTAACTGTTAATGATAGAGGGAAAGTAAAGAGTGCAAAATGTTGATCTCTTATAGGAGCAACTTTGTTACATTTACATGAAAAGGATTTGACTTCATCTTATAGGAGTTATCTCCCATTATATATGTAACTTATTGGTTTTTCACATGTTACTCATTTACTATTAATGATAAAGTGAACTAAAGAGTGCAAAATGTTGGTCTCTTAAAGGAGCAACTTTGTTACATTTATAGAGAAAGGTTTTGACTTCATTTTATAGGAGTTATCTCCCATTATATATGTAACTGATTGGTTTTTCACATATTACTCATAAACTATAAATGATAGAGGGAAAGGAAAGAGTGCAAAATGTTGGTCTTTTAATGGAGCAACTTTGTTACATTTACTAGGAAAGGATTTGACTTCATTTTATAGGAGTTATCTCCCATTATATATGTAACTTATTGGTTTTTCACATGTTACTCATTAACTATTAACGATAACGGGAAACTAAAGAGTGCAAAATGTTGGACTTTTAATGGAGCAACTTTGTTACATTTACAAGTAATTGATTTGACTTCATTTTATAGGAGTTATCTCCCATTATATATGTAACTTATTGGTTTTTTACATGTTACTCATTAACTATTAATGATAAAGGGAAACGAAAGAGTGCAAAATGTTGGTCTCTTAAAGTAGCAACTTTGTTACATTTGAAGGGAAAGGATTTGACTTCATTTTATAGGAGTTATCTCCCATTATATATGCAATTTATTGGTTTTTTACATGTTACTCATTAACTATTAATGATAAAGGGAAACGAAAGAGTGCAAAATGTTGGTCTCTTAAAGGAGCAACTTTGTTACATTTATAGGGAAAGGATTTGACTTCATTTTATAGGAGTTATCTCCCATTATATAAGTAACTGATTGGTTTTTTACATGTTACTCATTAACTATTATTGATAAAGGGAAACGAAAGAGTGCAAAATGTTGGTCTCTTAAAGGAGCAACTTTGTTACTTTTACAGGTAAAGGATTTGACTTCATTTTATAGGAGTTATCTCCCATTATATATGTAACTGATTGGTTTTTTACATGTTACTCATTAACTATTAAAGATACAGGGAAACTAAAGAGTGCAAAATATTGGTCTTTTAAAGGAGCAACTTTGTTACATTTGAAGGGAAAGGATTTGACTTCATTTTATAGGAGTTATCTCCCATTATATATGCAATTTATTGGTTTTTTACATGTTACTCATTAACTATTAATGATAAAGGGAAACGAAAGAGTGCAAAATGTTGGTCTCTTAAAGGAGCAACTTTGTTACATTAATAGGGAAAGGATTTGACTTCATTTTATAGGAGTTATCTCCCATTATATAAGTAACTGATTGGTTTTTTACATGTTACTCATTAACTATTAATGATAAAGGGAAACGAAAGAGTGCAAAATGTTGGTCTCTTAAAGGAGCAACTTTGTTACTTTTACAGGTAAAGGATTTGACTTCATTTTATAGGAGTTATCTCCCATTATATATGTAACTGATTGGTTTTTTACATGTTACTCATTAACTATTAAAGATACAGGGAAACTAAAGAGTGCAAAATATTGGTCTTTTAAAGGAGCAACTTTGTTACATTTACTAGGAAAGGATTTGACTTCATTTTATAGGAGTTATCTCCCATTATATATGTAACTTATTGGTTTTTCACATGTTACTCATTAAATATTAATGATAAAGGGAAACTAAAGAGTGCAAAATGTTGGACTTTTAATGGAGCAACTTTGTTACATATCCAAGGAAAGGATTTGACTTCATTTTATAGGAGTTATCTCCCATTATATATGTAACTTATTGGTTTTTCACATGTTACTCATTAACTATTAACGATAAAGGGAAACTAAAGAGTGCAAAATGTTGGACTTTTAATGGAGCAACTTTGTTACATTTACAAGTAATTGATTTGACTTCATTTTATAGGAGTTATCTCCCATTATATATGTAACTTATTGGTTTTTTACATGTTACTCATTAACTATTAATGATAAAGGGAAACGAAAGAGTGCAAAATGTTGGTCTCTTAAAGTAGCAACTTTGTTACATTTGAAGGGAAAGGATTTGACTTCATTTTATAGGAGTTATCTCCCATTATATATGCAATTTATTGGTTTTTTACATGTTACTCATTAACTATTAATGATAAAGGGAAACGAAAGAGTGCAAAATGTTGGTCTCTTAAAGGAGCAACTTTGTTACATTTATAGGGAAAGGATTTGACTTCATTTTATAGGAGTTATCTCCCATTATATAAGTAACTGATTGGTTTTTTACATGTTACTCATTAACTATTAATGATAAAGGGAAACGAAAGAGTGCAAAATGTTGGTCTCTTAAAGGAGCAACTTTGTTACTTTTACAGGTAAAGGATTTGACTTCATTTTATAGGAGTTATCTCCCATTATATATGTAACTGATTGGTTTTTTACATGTTACTCATTAACTATTAAAGATACAGGGAAACTAAAGAGTGCAAAATATTGGTCTTTTAAAGGAGCAACTTTGTTACATTTGCAGGGAAAGGATTTGACTTCATTTTATAGGAGTTATCTCCCATTATATATGTAACTTATTGGTTTTTCACATGTTACTCATTAACTATTAATGATAAAGGGAAACTAAAGAGTGCAAAATGTTGGTCTTTTAATGGAGCAACTTTGTTACATTTACTAGGAAAGGATTTGACTTCATTTTATAGGAGTTATCTCCCATTATATATGTAACTTATTGGTTTTTCACATGTTACTCATTAACTATTAATGATAAAGGGAAACTAAAGAGTGCAAAATGTTGGACTTTTAATGGAGCAACTTTGTTACATTTACAAGGAAAGGATTTGACTTCATTTTATAGGAGTTATCTCCCATTATATATGTAACTTATTGGTTTTTCACATGTTACTCATTAACTATTAACAATAAAGGGAAACTAAAGAGTGCAAAATGTTGGACTTTTAATGGAGCAACTTTGTTACATTTACAAGTAATTGATTTGACTTCATTTTATAGGAGTTATCTCCCATTATATATGTAACTTATTGGTTTTTTACATGTTACTCATTAACTATTAATGATAAAGGGAAACGAAAGAGTGCAAAATGTTGGTCTCTTAAAGTAGCAACTTTGTTACATTTGAAGGGAAAGGATTTGACTTCATTTTATAGGAGTTATCTCCCATTATATATGCAATTTATTGGTTTTTTACATGTTACTCATTAACTATTAATGATAAAGGGAAACGAAAGAGTGCAAAATGTTGGTCTCTTAAAGGAGCAACTTTGTTACATTTATAGGGAAAGGATTTGACTTCATTTTATAGGAGTTATCTCCCATTATATAAGTAACTGATTGGTTTTTTACATGTTACTCATTAACTATTAATGATAAAGGGAAACGAAAGAGTGCAAAATGTTGGTCTCTTAAAGGAGCAACTTTGTTACTTTTACAGGTAAAGGATTTGACTTCATTTTATAGGAGTTATCTCCCATTATATATGTAACTGATTGGTTTTTTACATGTTACTCATTAACTATTAAAGATACAGGGAAACTAAAGAGTGCAAAATATTGGTCTTTTAAAGGAGCAACTTTGTTACATTTACTAGGAAAGGATTTGACTTCATTTTATAGGAGTTATCTCCCATTATATATGTAACTTATTGGTTTTTCACATGTTACTCATTAAATATTAATGATAAAGGGAAACTAAAGAGTGCAAAATGTTGGACTTTTAATGGAGCAACTTTGTTACATATCCAAGGAAAGGATTTGACTTCATTTTATAGGAGTTATCTCCCATTATATATGTAACTTATTGGTTTTTCACATGTTACTCATTAACTATTAACGATAAAGGGAAACTAAAGAGTGCAAAATGTTGGACTTTTAATGGAGCAACTTTGTTACATTTACAAGTAATTGATTTGACTTCATTTTATAGGAGTTATCTCCCATTATATATGTAACTTATTGGTTTTTTACATGTTACTCATTAACTATTAATGATAAAGGGAAACGAAAGAGTGCAAAATGTTGGTCTCTTAAAGTAGCAACTTTGTTACATTTGAAGGGAAAGGATTTGACTTCATTTTATAGGAGTTATCTCCCATTATATATGCAATTTATTGGTTTTTTACATGTTACTCATTAACTATTAATGATAAAGGGAAACGAAAGAGTGCAAAATGTTGGTCTCTTAAAGGAGCAACTTTGTTACTTTTACAGGTAAAGGATTTGACTTCATTTTATAGGAGTTATCTCCCATTATATATGTAACTGATTGGTTTTTTACATGTTACTCATTAACTATTAAAGATACAGGGAAACTAAAGAGTGCAAAATATTGGTCTTTTAAAGGAGCAACTTTGTTACATTTGCAGGGAAAGGATTTGACTTCATTTTATAGGAGTTATCTCCCATTATATATGTAACTTATTGGTTTTTCACATGTTACTCATTAACTATTAATGATAAAGGGAAACTAAAGAGTGCAAAATGTTGGTCTTTTAATGGAGCAACTTTGTTACATTTACTAGGAAAGGATTTGACTTCATTTTATAGGAGTTATCTCCCATTATATATGTAACTTATTGGTTTTTCACATGTTACTCATTAACTATTAATGATAAAGGGAAACTAAAGAGTGCAAAATGTTGGACTTTTAATGGAGCAACTTTGTTACATTTACAAGGAAAGGATTTGACTTCATTTTATAGGAGTTATCTCCCATTATATATGTAACTTATTGGTTTTTCACATGTTACTCATTAACTATTAACAATAAAGGGAAACTAAAGAGTGCAAAATGTTGGACTTTTAATGGAGCAACTTTGTTACATTTACAAGTAATTGATTTGACTTCATTTTATAGGAGTTATCTCCCATTATATATGTAACTTATTGGTTTTTTACATGTTACTCATTAACTATTAATGATAAAGGGAAACGAAAGAGTGCAAAATGTTGGTCTCTTAAAGTAGCAACTTTGTTACATTTGAAGGGAAAGGATTTGACTTCATTTTATAGGAGTTATCTCCCATTATATATGCAATTTTTTGGTTTTTTACATGTTACTCATTAACTATTAATGATAAAGGGAAACGAAAGAGTGCAAAATGTTGGTCTCTTAAAGGAGCAACTTTGTTACATTTATAGGGAAAGGATTTGACTTCATTTTATAGGAGTTATCTCCCATTATATAAGTAACTGATTGGTTTTTTACATGTTACTCATTAACTATTAATGATAAAGGGAAACGAAAGAGTGCAAAATGTTGGTCTCTTAAAGGAGCAACTTTGTTACTTTTACAGGTAAAGGATTTGACTTCATTTTATAGGAGTTATCTCCCATTATATATGTAACTGATTGGTTTTTTACATGTTACTCATTAACTATTAATGATAAAGGGAAACGAAAGAGTGCAAAATGTTGGTCTCTTAAAGTAGCAGCTTTGTTACATTAATAGGGAAAGGATTTGACTTCATTTGATAGGAGTTACCTCCCATTATATATGCAACTAATTGGTTTTTTACATGTTACTCATTAACTATTAATGATAAAGGGAAACGAAAGAGTGCAAAATGTTGGTCTCTTAAAGGAGCAACTTTGTTACATTAATAGGGAAAGGATTTGACTTCATTTTATAGGAGTTATCGCCCATTATATATGTAACTGATTGGTTTTTCGCATGGTACTCATTAACTATTAATGATAAAGAGAAACTAAAGACTGCAAAATGTTGATCTCTTAAAGGAGCAACTTTGTTACATTTACAGGTAAAGGATTTGACTTCATTTTATGGGAGTTATCTCCCATTAAATATGTAACTTATTGGTTTTTTTACATGTTACTCATTAACTATCAACGATAAAGGGAAACGAAAGAGTGCAAAATGTTGGTCTCTTAAAGGAGCAACTTTGTTACTTTTATAGGGAAAGGATTTGACTTCATTTTATAGGAGTTATCTCCCATTATATAAGTAACTGATTGGTTTTTCGCATGATACTCATTAACTTTTAATGATAGAGGGAAACTAAAGACTGCAAAATGTTGACCTCTTAAAGGAGCAACTTTGTTACATTTACAGATAAAGGATTTGACTTCATTTTATAGGAGTTATCTCCCATTATATATGTAACTGATTGGTTTTTTACATGTTACTCATTAACTATTAATGATAAAGGGAAACGAAAGAGTGCAAAATGTTGGTCTCTTAAAGTAGCAGCTTTGTTACATTTATAGGGAAAGAATTTGACTTCATTTTATAGGAGTTATCTCCCATTATATATGCAACTTATTGGTTTTTTACATGTTACTCATTAACTATTAATGATAAAGGGAAACGAAAGAGTGCAAAATGTTGGTCTCTTAAAGGAGCAACTTTGTTACATATAGGGCAAGGATTTGACTTCATTTTATAGGAGTTATCTCCCAATATATATGTAACTGATTGGTTTTTCGCATGGTACTCATTAACTATTAATGATAAAGGGAAACTAAAGACTGCAAAATGTTGATCTCTTAAAGGAGCAACTTTGTTACATTTACAGGTAAAGGATTTGACTTCATTTTATGGGAGTTATCTCCCATTAAATATGTAACTTATTGGTTTTTTTACATGTTACTCATTAACTATCAATGATAAAGGGAAACGAAAGAGTGCAAAATGTTGGTCTCTTAAAGGAGCAACTTTGTTACATTTATAGGGAAAGGATTTGACTTCATTTTATAGGAGTTATCTCCCATTATATAAGTAACTGATTAGTTTTTCGCATGATACTCATTAACTATTAATGATAGAGGGAAACTAAAGACTGCAAAATGTTGACCTCTTAAAGGAGCAACTTTGTTACATTTACAGGTAAAGGATTTGACTTCATTTTATAGGAGTTATCTCCCATTATATATGTAGCTGATTGGTTTTTTACATGTTTCTCTTTAACTATTAATGATAAAGGGAAACGAAAGAGTGCAAAATGTTGGTCTCTTAAAGTAGCAGCTTTGTTACATTTATAGGGAAAGGATTTGACTTCATTTTATAGGAGTTATCTCCCATTATATGTGCAACTTATTGGTTTTTTACATGTTACTCATTAACTATTAATGATAAAGGGAAACGAAAGAGTGCAAAATGTTGGTCTCTTAAAAGAGCAACTTTGTTACATTATAGGGCAAGGATTTGACTTCATTTTATAGGAGTTATCTTCCATTATATATGTAACTGATTGGTTTTTCGCATGGTATTCATTAACTATTAATGAGAAAGGGAAACTAAAGACTGCAAAATGTTGATCTCTTAAAGGAGCAACTTTGTTACATTTACAGGTAAAGGATTTGACTTCATTTTATAGGAGTTATCTCCCATTATATATGTAACTTATTGGTTTTTTACTTGTAACTCATTAACTGTTAATGATAGAGGCATGGGGTCTTCACCATAGACCCTCATGCCCTTTGATCTTGAAAACTTCTATGGGTGAAGGTCACGTAGTAGTTTTTGACCTTTGTTATTTTTAAAGATATTGAAATTATTTTCGTCTTAAAATGTTCTATTAATAATTACGAGTAAATAAAGACATGGCGTTAAAAGTTGTATAAAATTTTTATAAGAGTTATCTCTCTTAGAATGCCAATCTGTAGCAAATAATATAAAATAATTTCTATTTTCAATATTTATAGCAAAGTTCTAACATTTTGCAAAAAGATGATTATTTGAAATGTCATCATGTAATACAAAATTAAAATTAATATGGAAAGACCCTCAAATGTTCAACCGAACAGTTGATCTTTAATTATATACCAGTTCTTTAAAATTGGTGTATAGCCGCTTTTGAGTGTTTGTGTATTTACGATTGTCATCGTTGTTCTATGTCCGCTTTCTCGTGGTCATGTCTAAACGATTGATATCGTACGTATGTCTTTTTTATACCGCTCATGTATACCCGCTTGATCTCGTTCTTTTTTGCCCGCTTTCTTACTTTCTTGATGTCGTACGTGTATAGCCAAGTGATATAGTGCTTTGATACCCACTTGTTATCCTTTCTTTATAGCCGCTATATATCGTTCTCGTATTCTTGATAGCCTTCTAACATACCCTCTTTATCTTGTTATTGTATGTCGAATTTATATTGTTCTTGTGTTCCCAAGTTATATTATTCTTGTAAAAAAGCTTTAAATTAATCGTGTATATTCGCTTGATATTGTTTGTGTATACTCACTTGATATCTTTTTGCATACCAGCTTTAGTCGTTCTTGTATACCCGCTTGATATAAATTGCCTATACTCACTTGATATCGCTTGTGTATACCACTTGATATCGTTGTGACAATTCTCTTAAATAGTTTGTGTACATCCACTCTATATATTTATTGCCCTAACGCTTTGTAACGTTCGTGTGCATACTATTTATGTCGTGTTTTACCTCTTATATTGATGTGTACTCTCTTTATATCGGTCTCATTTAAATGTTGTATATCAATTTGGTATGTTTTCCCGATGCATATCGTTCGTGTATACCATCTTTATATCGTTTTTGTTTACATGCTTAGATCGACCTTGTAAACCCTCTTTAAATTTTTTACGTATGCCCGCTTTATACCCTTCTTATTTTTCTGATTTATATCGTTCGTACATATCATCGTTATATTGTTCTAGCAAACCCGTATAACATCATTCTTGTAAACCAGCTTGATAAGGTTCTTTTAGTCCCGCTTTTTGTCATTCTTGTATACTCGGATGATATCGTTCTATGCCGCTTTTTTTCCGTCTATACCCGTTTCCTAAGTTCGTGTTTAGAAGTGTTATTTAGTAACTGCATCAGCGCTTTATATACTTCCGTACACCCACTTGATATAGTTTCCTTATACCGCTTTACTTTGTTCTTTATAAAGTTTTATATCCTACTTATATTTTTATTGTATTACCAATTTAGATTGCTTTTGTATTTCGTTTTCGTTTGATATTGTATTTCAATTTATATTGTGCTTGAATGTCAGCATTACTTTGCTCGTGTCTACACGTTTTATAAAGTTCGTGTATACTCTCGTTATATCGCTGGAGTACATACACTTTATGTGGTTCATTTAAACCCGCTTTATATCGTTGCTGTGTACCCGCGTTCCTTTCGTTCGTATACGTTTCTATACCCGTTCTGCATTGTTCATGTATACCCAGTGTAAATCGTTTGTGTAAACCCGCTTGATATTGTTCTTGTATACCCGCTTGATATAGTTTGTATATTCCCGATTGATATTGTCCGTGTATACCTGCTTGATAGTAGTCGGGTCTAACCGTTGCGTAGATTTCTTGTATAACACATTTATATCGTTCGTGTTTACCTGCTTTTTGTCGTTTGTGCATATTCGATTTATATAGTTTGTACTTTCCCTCTTGATATCGTTCCTTTTTACCTTATATGCCCGATTTACATTGTTCTTGTATACCAGCTTTATGTCTTTCATTTATTCCTGCTCTTTATCGTTTTATTATGCCCGTTTCATATCGTTAGTGTCTGCACGTTGTTATCGTTGGTGTCTACACGGTAGCTATTGTTTTGTATCCGTTTTATGTTGTAAATGTATACCCGCTTCATATCTTTCGTGTTTATCCAGTTATATAAATCTTCTTTTTCCGCCTTATATCGTTCGCGTATACCCCTTTTTATCGTTAGTGTATACCTTCTTGATAAGGACATTGTGCAAAAATTATTCTATGATACACATACAGATAGTTCGTATACGTTTTTGTATCATTTTAATAAACAATTTTGGTCGAAATTGGGTAGTCAAGACTTTTAGACTGTCATGCCTTACTCCCAATGCCTTGTTGGCGGCGACTATTGGAGAATATGTGTACAATTATTACACAGTTATTAATTAGAACATGTTTGTATAAATCAAGATTTGTTATCGTGACTTGACTTTTGACTATGCTTGTTTGGTCGGTTTCCGTTCTTTATTTCGTCATCTATATTCTATATTTGTAATTGAACAAGGTGTCAAAACCTTATCATTTTATATAAATGTAGAGCCTCGTTGGACGCGTGGTAAAGTCAGTTAATAATCTCCTACTGAGCATGTGGTATGTTTACACTGAGGTCCTGGTAGTCCTACTTCCCTCCGCCCCAATACAAACTGTACACCATGATATGGCTGAAAAGCTGCTTAAAATGTCTCATTAATCACCCTTCGAAGAAATAAGAAATAAATATAGCCTTTCGTTGAGTAACGTTTTTGGTTTACAAAGAAAACATTTGTATTAACAGAAGTAAAAATTTCAGAAATTCAGCAAAATGTATGTGTGCTTACCATTTTTGAGCACTAAATATTTTATGACTAGACCTTATATGTGAATTTTTTAAAAACAATACTAAAGGGACTGATTCATGTCCGTCTGAACTTTATAAATAGATGGTTTAAAAAAGATTTAAAAAAAGAATCTTTAAAAACAAACAAAAAACAAGACATTTATATTTTTACTTATATATAACCTTTTCGTAACATATAAAAGTCAAATCATGTCAAGAACCTAACTGAAACAAATTTGCGTCCCATTGGAATGAAAAAAACCTATGTTTGTGATTATTTCAACACAGTGCTGGATATTCGTATTTCACACCTTGCTATTGCTCGGTATAAGATAATGAAGTTTTACATGACTACTTTAGATTTGTTTTTACACTTTAATCCGATGACTTAAAAAGTTTTGAGTCTTGATACCTTCTTTATTCGTATGTGTATACCAGCTCTATATTATTCGTGTAAGCCAGCTTTTTATAATTATTTTAAATCAGATTTATATCGTCGTTCTATGCTCGCTTCCTTACTTTTGTGCAAAATGATTTATATCGTAAATGTATATCCGATTTATCTTATATCAGATTGATATCGTTTCCGTATACATCTTTATATTTTTGTATACTCAGTTTATATTGTTAGTGTATGCCCGCTTTATATTGTAAGTTTCTACACTTTTAATATATATTAATGTATATTTATGATAGTATTCGTTTATACACACTTTATTTTGCTTTTGTATTCCCGCTTGATAATGTTCGTTTATACCCGCTTTATAGCGTTCGTAACAATCAGCTAAAATAGTTTTGTTCACCCATTTTATGTAGTCTACACGTTTTGTATCGTTCGTTTATATCTGCTTATATCGATAGTGTATTCCCACTTTATATCGTTTACGTTTTCCCAGTGTAGATTGTTCGTGTATACCTGTTTTATATCGATATTGCATGCCCGCTTTATATTGTAGACATATTACTGCTTTATATCGTTCGTATTTTCCCAACTTATATCGTTTGCCTTTCGCGCTTAATATGTTTCCGGTATACCTTCTTTACAGCGTTCTTTTTTAACCGCTGTATTTATTTCTGTATGACCGCTTTGTGTCATTCATATATACCGGCATTTAATATTTCTAACACTCCCGCTTTATATAGTTCCTGTATAACCAATTGATAAGGTTTTTGTGTGTCAGCTTTTTACTATTCGTGATATCGTTCTAATATGCCAGAATTTCTTACTTTCGCTAAATATTGTTCCTTTATACCCGCTTTACACTGTTCCAGTATAAAGCTGGTATATTCTACTTGAATATCCGCTATATATTTTCTTTTATACCCGCTGTATTTATTTTTGTTTATGCTAAATTTGTGTTGTTTTTTGTGTCCCAGCTTTATTTCGTTCTTGTTTACACGTTTTATACCGTTAGTATTTATACTGTCTATATCGTTTGCTTGACATCGTAAGTTTATACCCACTTTTTATATGTCTTTAAATCCCGCTGTATATCGTTCGTTTATACCCGCGCCGTTTGACATCGTTCGTTACAATTGGCTTCAACATTTTTTGTACACCCACTTTATATAACTCGTGTACATCCGCTTTATATCGTTCCTTTATAACGCTTTATATTTTTTGTGTAACTGCTCTATTTCGTTCTGATATTTCCCTTGTATATCGATCTGTATATCCGCTTCATATCGCTCGCGTATTCCGCTGTATCTCGTTCATGTATATACCAGCATTCTTGCTTTCACGACTTATATCGTTTGCGTTTACCGGCTTAATATTTGTCTGGTTTACCTACTTTATGGCGTTCTTGTTAAACCGCTCTGTTTATTTATTGTATAACCGATAAATATCGTTTGTATATATCAGTTCAATAAATTTGGGTTGTAGCCTCTTTTTGAGTGTTTGTTTATATCCAATTTTTATCGTTTTCCTATGCCTGCTTTCTAACGGTACTGTCTAAGCGCTTGATATATTGTAATATATGTCCTTCTTATACAGCTTGTATACCCGCTTGATCTTGTTCTTCTACGCCCATTATCTTACTTTCGTTTATATCCGTGTACTTACATTTGTGCCTCCACGCTTTATCTCTTGTGCATAGCCACGTTAGTTGTTTGATACGCGCTTGTTATCCTTTTTTATAGACGCTATATATCGTTCTCGTATACCAGTTTGATATCCTTTTCATATACCCGCATTTTATTATTCTAGTATGCAAAATTTATATTGTTATTATAAACCAGCTTTAAATCGTTCGTTTAACCGTTGTATTGTTTTATTGTATAACCACTTTATATCGTTCTGGCATACCAGCTTTATTAGGTTCTTTTATGCCCTCTTCATATCGTTCATGTATTTCCGCTTTTATATCATCCGTGTATACCCCCTTTTTATCGTTCGTGTGTACTTGGTTGATATCGTTCTATGCCCGCTTTCTTATTTTCGTTTATACCCGTTTTCCTAAGTTTGTGTTTACAAGCGTTATATATAGTAAAGACATCGCCGCTTTATATACTTCTTTATACCCGCTTGATATCTTTTCCTTATTCCCGCTTCACATCGTTCAGTATAAAGCTGTTTATCCGACTTGTATACCACTTCCAGACGTCACTTCCATGTGCTTGATATCGTTTATATATACCAGCGTTACATCGTTCTAGCATACCATCTTAACATCGTTCTTGTATATAGAATATAAAACTGAACTTAAGATATCATTTTGTCATCAGTAGTATTATACTACAGCTGACTTCACAATACAATTTTGCAGGTGTAGGAGCGTGAAATTCTGAACTCACCCACGGATACGAATAGGTACCACACTGTCTCATTAGTGAGAATAAATTAACTTTAAACAGTGAAGATCGCTATCATAATCTTCTTTCACATTCAGGGCTATCTACATGTATATTTAAGGTAGTATTTTCATTTATCAACTCTTGTATCATTCCCATATGCCAAGTATATCTATTTTTTGAAAGTGATGTTAATTAAGGAGCAATCTTAATTTTTTTCAACATTTATACTGAAACTGTTTGGTAAATTATACGTATTTATTAATGCTATTTTTATTATAATATGACAGGCGAATAGCAAAATTAAAAAAAAAAGATTAAAGTGTTATATCAGTTGAACTGCAAATATGGTGCACGTTGACAAACACACCAGTTTTATTGCCGTCACTGTTAGGTCACTTCGCACCATTTAAACCATGCGTAAGCACAATTGTTGGTACAAGAATGATGTACTAAGAGTGAGGTCAGCCACGGCATCTCTAATGAAAACTAAATATTGCTTATAATGATAATGTCGCTAAATACAACGTCTATTTGAACACTTTATTGGGTAGTACTTAATGTGAAGTTTGTAATATAATTAGTCACACCTTAATTTGAAGATGTATATAATTTAAATTACAGGCACACGCGATGTATTTCGTGTTAAATGCCAACTAATAGATGGTATCGGTTCAAAGTATGGTCACCTGAATAGTATGAATAGGTAGTATCATGCGAAATTCACCTCGGAACGTCACTTTAGACTGGATTGACAAAGAAGTCAATGTGAAGTCATGAATGTCATTTGTAACGCCTTAATTGGCATATGTATAGAATGTTCGTGACATCAAAAAAGCACGATGTAAATACGATCTAAGGAATTGAGTGGCGGAATAACGGTGAACGTCGTCAATCATTCAAGGTTAGAGATAACGTACTCAACGAAAGTCAATGATATAATGTGATAACAAAGAAAAAGTATAATATAATATTATAGGGTCATTGCATGAATATTGGGAAATATTGTCCCTCGCAAGATGCTATATTGCGCTCGCAAGCTCGTGCAATATAGCATCTTGCGAGCGACAATGTTTCCCGGGTTATTCATATAATTACCCTTTTATTATATAGTAATAATTTTTTGAGTGCTTTTAAGTGATTATTCATTACCTTTTGATATTATGTAATATTTAACTATAATATTACCATATTTTTCAAATGATCAATATTTTGTTTACAGTTGATTTCGTCTTTTGTTGGTCTATGACTTCTTTAACTTTACTTCCGTCGACAATCGACTTATTCACTTTTATATGTTCAATTTCAAGATGATGAGCTAAATCCCCCTTCGATAGCAGATAATGTTTTGATTTCGAAATAGATCAATACTGCTAGGTCTGTACTAGACTTATCTCAGGGCATTTACTGAAATAGTATGAAGAATTGAACAATATGTCTGTAACTGGACACATTAAACAAATCAATACGTTATGGCTTTTAAATAAAATTAGAAAGTAGAAAAATATAATTAATATGAGGAAAAGGCAAACAAAAAAATATGTATAAGCACTTTCCGAACACACTGACGTATATTTCAAGATCATGTCCGTGAAATAAAAAAAATTCCTTCATATGACACAAACACAAAATCATTTACACCATCACTTTATTATCTCGAACTCGGTTGACTCGATACCTCCGTTATATCCATACAATGTTTCAGTTCAGGCATTGTTTCCATCTCTACACACGAATTCGTCCTCTGATCAGTTGACAAATTATAACATAAAAACTATTGGATGCACACTTTACTGAGGAAATTTGTTTTGATTAATTTTACGAAATGGGATAGAATATCATTTGCACTTGCGCATTGGAAATTCCAACCTCTACGTGAACGTCATTAAGAAGTATGGTTGCCAGTTTTAATTATTTTTTTAAATCGTGTGGACTAATACACTTATTCATTTGTGAGACACTTTCTAACATGCGTTTCTCCTTCGATTGTTTTATTAGAAAGATATTACTATCGTTTTACATTGTTTCAATTTAATTTGAATTCTTTAATTGCTTCTGACTTAAATAAAAAGTCCTGGCAGCATAGTAATCTATATAACTACAATGTACTACACTTAACCCTTTATTTTCTTAAAAGTATTATATTTTACAAAGCCGCTAAAGGAAATTTTTAGATGCAAGAAAAAACACTTTTTTAAGGTTAAGAAGAAAGAGTACTTTGAAAAATTGTTACAATGAACAGCATGGAAGGACCCCTTACGGTACTTGATACGCCATAGCGGGATAAAAGTATTGACTTAATAGAATATGGATTCATATGCATAGGTTTACTCTGAATGAGTTTATTTTGCTCGCCAAAAGCCCCACACTACACATTTGAGTGCGTACGTATGATTAAATTAACGTGAAGCAGTCTATCACAGCTACAATTGATAAATGTGTTTATAATTCACTAAACAGTAAAATATACAGTGTGTTAAACTGGGTTATTGAGTTTCATTGTTTGACGATGAGGTTTTGTTATTCATGTCATTTTGTCTTTAATTTTATTGTAATTTATCATCTTTAATTTGTTTTACCAGAGGGTGTTTGAGCTACTGATGCGTAGAACAGATTCTACAACTGTTGTCCATATCGCACGAATTTTGTCTTGTTTTGTTTACTAACAAATTTTAATGATAATGTACTGAATCTATTTAACATTGATGAATTCTGCATAGTTGTATTTGAATATGCAAGTTAAAGGTACGACGGCTTGTAACAAAATGTAATTCCACGACAGTATCATATCAGCAAAAATACATACAACTTAATACTACTTTAAATTACAAATGGAGGATAATGTTATATAATCATCAACTATAATCTTGCACTGCATTTACTGCTCTAATATAACTTGAGTTTCATACGAAAGACATAGCACCCAAAGGAAGTTCCACAATGCGACAGTAAAACCAGTAAATCCTTGTTAAATAAATGTAGAGTGAAGCACTCTTTGCCAAAAAATAGACTCGAACTGACACCACTAAAGTTGAAAACAACAGTTTTGTTTATCTAGGTTTATATAAAAAGCATTCTTCTCCTCCTAGATTTCTAGGAAAATAAAAACGCAGTCGGCATTGTTTTTGACCTTTTGCTATTTATTATGAACGATTTTTCCATCATTTTGCCAGCTATATCTTGGGGTCCAGTTTTTATTGAGAAGTACCCAGAGAAAATAACGTCATTAACAATACTTAAATTATATTGTGTATGATGCTAATAGAGCAGTACATGCAATGCTTGCTTTTTTAGGTTAATGCAATAAGAAGAAAAGGATAAATAACTTCAAAATAGTAATTTTCACGACAGCTTTACGAATACTGTGGATCGTTTCGATAGCACCAACTAGCGACTGTGATACGATTAAACGTATAATGATAGTATCGTTCTTAAGTGCATTTGTCATAGCTTTGATTCGTATATATATATATATATATATATTAGATGTGGAAAAATGTGTGAATAGGATTAAATGGATTTATATAAACACATTGACTAAGGTTTCCTTAATGGATGTAGAAGGTATGTATGTTTTTAAGTTGTAGTTGCATGCATTATTTGAAATCTAATTTTTTAAGTGAAATCCTCAAAAGGTACATTGATGGGTCTGTTTATCGTGTCTTCACGTCATTTCAGCATGTTATTTCTATCATGTCATTACGGGTGACGTACAGAAATTTAGCATGCAACTTCTGGCAAATTAATGTATGTAATATCATTTCTAGAAGATGCACTTCATATTGCCGTTCATCTGCAATGTAGGCTAGATAAGAACAGATTGTATAGAATGTTGAATAAAAAAGCCTCCAAAATACGAAAAATATCGAAGAAAACCGACCGAACAACAAGAGACGAAAGTCAATGGCCATTTACAAATCGGGACATATAATATTAACTGTTGAATAACTGAACAACTTTTAAACAAAATAGAATCCCGCATGCTCTTAAAACATCACTTCTATGACAAATTAGCTGAAACGGGTTAATTCGAGAAGCAAAAAAATATATAATATATGAGGAAATAACAGTAATAGTGTATAGAAAATTTTGTTTTATGAATTATGGTATGTTCTTTCTATAGGTTTAGCAAATAATCAATTATTAAATGAAACGTAATATAAATACTGAACGAAACCTTTCGTAAACCATATCGGATAATTTTGCAATTTTTTCCTATAAACCCATCTGAAAGAATAAAATACAGCATTTGTCAAAGCAATAGATGATCTGTGAAGTTGCATTAGGGCCAACAAGGCTAAAATAAATTTGTTTATGAATGTCGACACGGATGTCTCAACGATATTAGCAGATGACAGAAATCCACATGAAAACTTGTACACCAATAATAAATAATATACGATATTTAACACCAACGCTTAGCGACACTCATTTAATACTTCTCAATTCTATTTATAAATGTATATTTGCCTGTTTTTTTGCTTATCGTGAAACAGGAAAAATGCATATTATATGTTTGTAAAAAATGGCCGAGAAGTTGAAATATACCTACTAACTTACTCTAATACTTAACACTATTAAGATAGAGTTAGACTTTTGGGTAGAAATCCCGAATGTAGATATGTATCATCTCTCTTTTTCACACGTTAAGACTGGATCAATTTCAGCCTGTATTCCCATTGTATATTGTCACTGTATACCCGCGTTATATCGATCTTGTATACCAACTTTATGTAGCTGACACATAACTGCATTATATCGTTTGTATTTTACCGATGTACATCGTTTGCCAATACCGGCTTAATATCGTTCGGATATACCTCATATATAGCGTCCTTGTTTAACTGCTGTATTAAATTTTTAAGTTTTTGTGTGTCCGCTTTTTATCGTTCATGTATACCACAGTGATATCGTTCTTATATGCCCGCTTTCTTACTTATTGTTCCTTTATAACCGCTTTATACTTATCCAGTGTAAAGCGGGTATACTTGTATACCCTATTTATATTGTTCTTTTATAGCCGCTATATATTTTTCGTTTATGTCCAATGTATGTTGCTTTTTGTGTATTAGCTTTTCTACCGTTGGTTCGTAAAACGGTTGTACACCATATCATTTCAATATTTTACATTATTAAGTAGCCACAGATGTGAAAGTAACATAGAAGAGTCTAAATGTCCCTAACGCTCTGGTTATAATCTGTCCAGAATATTGTAATAATACTGCAACTTCTAGATATGTTGATTTTATCTGAAAAGTAGTTTATTCTAATGGCGGCTTGAAACTGATAGCTATGATTATAATGCTCTTAAACTGCTTCATATGCCTTACGTTATCTTTAGAATACCTCTGTTGTTCTGGTTTTGTCTTATATATCTAGTTTGTACCACTTGAGAAAAAGATGGATGAGAACCTAAGTAAACAATTTGGAAAAGAAATTATTTGAGTGTAGATCAATACTGTTAGATTTGTTCTATAATACTTATCTCAGGGCATTTACTGAAATATTATAAAGAACTGAACAACATGCTTGCCACTGGACAAATTAAATCAATCAATACATAAACGTTTTTTAAATATAAATAGAAAGTAGAAGAGTTTTTAATGAGGAAAAGGCAAACAAAAAGATATATTTATCAGCAAGTCGTTAAGAAGTCTTGTTGCCAGTTTTAGTGTTTTTTATGTTAAATTTTGTGCAGTGATGCACTTATTAAATTTGCTAACATACGTTTCTCCTTCGATGTTTTGTTAGAAAGGCATTACTATCGTTTCATATTGTTCCAATCTAAATAGAATTATTGAATAGTTTCTAACTTCCATAAAAAGTCATGGGAGGATAGTAAACTATATAAGCACAATGTACGTAAAAGATTACACTTAACCCTTTCTGGTGTTAAAAGTTTTTATGATATTTTACAATCCTCAAAAGGTATTTTTCAGATGTGAAGAAACACCGCTTTAAGGTTAATATGAATGTGTAAATTTGAAAATTTTTTACAATAAACAGTAAGTATTTCTTACGGTACTTGATACTCTATAGCATTACAAAAGTATTGACTGCATAGAATATGGATAAATCTACATATATTTATTCTGAGTGAATTTATTTTGCTTGCCAAAATGAACTCTCTACTTAATAAGTATTACCTATTTGAGTGCGTACGTATGATTAAAGTTGTGAAGTGGAATTCGCCAAGGTGTGATCGGCTCTGTTTAATATATAATAAGAATTGACATTTTTCATTCCATTCTCAGCAGATTTATTCCTACACCATTAATCTTCAGAATTCATAGTATCTCTGTACTGAAAACATCATTTAAATTCACTAAAAGAACACAAACTAAAAACAAACATATTGATAATTTAACAGGAGGCAAGTAGTTGTTCTCCTACTATCTTGTATTTTGGAAATTTAAAGTTTATTCAATGTAAAACCAATGTTTCTGTATTACTGACTAAAAACATATTAGCCTTTACAATCACCAGACAAAGCATACTATGGTACAGGGCCCATTTACAGTAGGTATGTGATCATATAAATAATTTACATAGAATCACACGAGCATTGTAATTCTCGTTAAATTTGTTGTTTTAGAAATATAAAATATTTTCTTTGTTTGATGTCAGTAATTTATTTAGCAGTGTTTTTCCAGTTTTACCAATTCGGAAGAAGAAATAACTAAATTCTTGCAGAGAACAAGTTTCAAGACAACGTTATAATAACAATAGTGAGGTTGGTAGGTATCATTTTTGCTTAAATAAGTCATGAGTACATACTATCATCAGTGTACTTGTAATATTGATCTGTATAATTGCATTCGTAAATACAAAGGTGAGAAAATGAATGACAATATTTGTATATTAATTTGTCAACAACGGAGGCGAGTGATTTTCCACGATGTATGTTAAAGTATTACACTGTTTAGATAATTTATACGACTTGCATGAAGCTTTAGAAATGTGTAAATTGTGTAGGAATCTATCACTGCTACAATTAATAAAGACTTTTGTTATTTATTAAACAGTAAAATGTACAGGGTGCGTTATTGAAAAAAGATTCAAAGTTTGCCCAATGGTTTACAGATTCTAATATTACATAACAGACATACATAAAGTACAGCCAAGAGAAGTAAACAGCATCAAGGGCATTAGTCTAGTCTAAATATGCACAAACAATTGTCAATTTGATGCGTAAAACTGATTGCACTACTGTTGTCCAATCGCACCAATTAAAATTTGTCCTTGCTTGTTTAGTTTACTTGCAAAATAGTCAATGGAATCTAGTTAGCGTATTGTGTTTACATTTCACAACGTATACGTTATTCTAGATCCTGCGATCGATATTCCGATTTTCTAGACCAATCACTGCTGTTAAAGTATGCAACAAATGTTTGTTGCACATAGGATGATGTTATCTCTCCAGATCTCCAGAAGGTCTATGGTCGGAACCACGACTTAATTGATCAGTGTCTTAAATACGATCTGACATTTTCGCTTAATCATAGGTAGTGTTTCCTATTCCCGGATTTGACTTTTTCCTAGACAAGACAATGAGTAACTAGTCGGGTGTCTAATTAGAGGCAGGCACTGCCTACTCGAAGGAAGCACCTGAGTGTACCCATGGTATTTATTGGGTTCGGGTTATTCTGTGTTTTCGTTTTTTTGGTTTTTGTATTGTGTTTTTCTGTATCCTGATTTGTAGCTGTTCCTTGGCTTCTGGCTAATGTTGTTCGGTCGGTTTTATTTGCTATATTTTATAAAAATATATAATCATTAACTATAATCTTGCGTTGCATTTACTACTCTAATATGTGTTTCATAAGAAAGTGATAGCAACCAAAGGAAGCCCCACTATTCGGAACCGAAACCTCCACTCCTTGTTAAAAAAATGTTGAGTCAAACACTCCTTGATAAGAGATAGATACGAACTGAGAACACTAAAGTTGACAACAACAGTTTTATTTATTTAGGTTTATATACAAAAAATTCTTCGCCTTCTAGTTTTCATATTCTTCAGCTATATCACGGCGCCCAGTCTTGATTGTAGGAGTACCTGAAGAAAACAACGTCATTAATAATATGTAATATCATGTATGATGCAATCGAGTAGTTAATAAAATGATTGCTTTTTTAGATTAAAGCAAACAGAAGATGTGAATATTGTGAATCGATTCGATAGCACCAACTAGCGACTGTGATACAATTAAATGTATAAGGATAATATTTTTCTTAAGTGATTTTTTGGTGGCTTTGATTTGTATATACATTTTATGTGGAAAAAATGTTTGGAGAGGATTACATGATTTTTTTTACTCAAATTCACTGAGGTTCCCTTGATGGAGGTAGAAGGTATGTATGTTTATAAGTTGTATTTGCATGAATTATTTGAAATCTAATTATTACAGTGAAATCTAACAAATCTACATTGATGGGACTGTTTATCATGTCTATTTGTCATGTCAGCATGCGATTTCTATCATATCATTACTGTTGAGGTAAATAAATTTAGCATGCGCCTTCTGTCAATACAATGCATGTATTATCATTGATGGTAGACACATTCCATATAATTGTTCATCTTCAATGTAGGCTAGTTTTGAACTGATTATATAGACTGTGGAATAAAAAACACGCCTAAAAAGCAAAAAAAAACCGACTGAACAACAAGAGCCAAAAGTCAATGGACAATGACAAATCCGGATATATTATATAACTGTTGAAAAACTAAACAACTGGAAAACAAAATAGAATCTCGCATGCTCGTACACATTACTTCTATGACGAATCATCTCAAACGGGACAAGTCGAGAAGCGAAAAAAAAATATAAATACCAGGAAAGGGTGTTAAGAAAATTTCGTTTTAAAAATTCTGAAATGTGCTTTCTGTAGGTTTAGCAAATAATCAATCACAAAAAAATCAAACGATCTATGAATAAATACCTTTTGTAAAACCTAGCGGATAATTTTACTATTTTAATCATATAAACTCATCTTAAGAATAAAGTACTGTCAGCCTGTATTTGTCGAGTACTAAATGTTCGCTGAAGTCGTATTAGGGCGAACAAGTCCAAATAAATTTGTTTCTGAATTTCGACATGAATGCCACAACGGTATTAGCAACAACACATGACAGAAATGTACCTGAACAATTTGAGAAATATAGCAAATTGTACAACAATAACAAATAAGAGACACTTCATTTAGATTTTTGTAATACTACTGTTGAACGATTTTCCCAGATGTTTTATTTTATTTTCAATAACAATGCTCTCATTCCGGTGCATATGTAAAGTTGGGAAGTCAATTCATATTGGCGTAATGCATCCATAAAAGGTATAACTTTACTATTTTTGAGTTCGTTTTTGTATATCATTTTAAGTTTGTCTGAATGTTCATTTGCAAGCCGTTTGTTCATCCGCCCACATTCACAAAACAAGTAAATAGAAACTTATTTCAGATAGTACACTAAAGGAAATTTATATTTTAGTATTTCATATTTGACAAACCTCCATTTACGTTTTTGTAACATATTTTACTCGTGGTTATACATGAACATTTGTTCTTTTTTTGTTAGCTTTTATACCAACAAATTTCAATCAACTAACCAACTCACATACTGCTGTTATGAAAGCGGGAGGTTTGGCATGCCATACAATCTGGTTTTTACCACCATTTCTTTTGAAATGCCTTTACCTATTCAATGGCATTATTGTTGTATCTGTTTTTGTTTATTGATTCTGGAGTTTACTGGTTTCTCCCTCTTTGATTTGTGGATTGTTTCTTTTAACAGTTTCCTTGGTGTTCGGTTTATTGTTATTACCTTCATTTAATAACCATGCAGTTTTTATTCCTCTTCACCAGTTTAATAAACAACATGTATCACAACACAATTTTGACCTCGTAAAACAAAATACATGGCATGATTTGCGAATACACGTACATGGTTAATTCTACCAAACGTGATAATAAAATATAACTTGTAGCGTTTGAGCAACCTGACATCAGTGTGAAATTATTGTGAAATTAATCCTTACTCCTAAAAGTACATATCTGTTATTTATAGGATAATCAATTGCACATAGTTACAATATTTGCAATATTCACGCACGATGCGTAATTGATAAATTTGTTGATTTCATGTACATTGACTATTGATTTACATATCACTGAAAATTTCGAGGTACTTTTTGAATATTCGTGAGCATTAGATTTACTAGCGACGTCGTTTAGGAATTCTTTGTGACATCACTTCTCTGTGATTAACCAGAATTTATTTCAATCAGTATTCCCCATATTTCATCACCTGTCAACGTAGCTTAAGTGCTATAGGTGCTTATATATTAACTATTGTTTTGAGCATCAAAGTTAACAAAAATATAAATGTATATTTGCATGTTGTTTCTCATTAACCTATTTAATTGGTTTTTTTGGTAAATGAGTTGTAAAATAGATAGACCATAGATAGGTACCATGTATCTTTTTCACACGAGATGCATGAAGCAATTTGGCCTGTCCGTTAAATGTCTTATCAATGAAGTTTACATGACTACTTTAGGTTTGCTTTTATACTTTTATCAGATGACCTAAACCGCTTTGAATCTTTATTCGAACGTGTATACCTATTCTATGTTATGGGTGTTTACCCGCTTTGTATCGCAATTTTACAACGGATCTATATAATTGTTCTATGTTCGCTGTCTTACTTTCGTGTCTAAATGCTTTATAACGTACGTTTACATTCGATTTATTTTATATCAGCTTGATATCGTTTCCGTATACCATCTTTATATTCTTGTATACTCGATTTATACTGTTCATGTATGCCGCTTTATTTTGTAAGTGTCTACACATTTTATATCGTTCGTGTATATTTATTCGATATTGTTCGTTTGTACCAACTTTATACTGCTTTTGCATTCCGTTTTATAACGTTCGTTTACACACTCTTTCTATCGTTCGTAATAATCAGCCAAAATGGTTTTGTACACGCACTTTATATAGTTCTTGTCTACATTCTTTGTATCGTTCGTATATATCTGTTATATCGATTTTGTATACCTACTTTATATCGTTCACGTATTCCCAGTATATGTTGTTTGTGTATACTTGCTTTATATCGATCTTGTATTACCGCTTTATATTGTTGACACACAACTGCTTTATATCGTTTGTATTTTCCCGATTTTCCATTGCATTTACCGTCTTAATAACGTTCGGATATACCTCCCTTTTATCATACCTTAACCACTGTATTTATCTTTCGTATAACCACTTTATATCGTTCATATATACCGGCGATAGTAATTTCTAGCACGCCGCTTTATATAGTTCTTGTATACCCGCTTATAAGGTTTTGCGTGCCCGCTTTTTATTTGTTGTGTATTCCATTGTAATATCGTTCATATATGCCCACTTTCTTTCGTTTAATATTGTTCCTGTATACCCGCTCCATACTGCTCCAATATATAGCGGGTATATTCTTCCAGTATACACGCTTTATACTGTTCTTTTATACCCGCTTATATTTTTCGTTTTATGCCCAATTATGTTGTTTTTGGGTACCAGCTTTATATCGTTCGTTTCTACACGTTTTATACCGTATGTATCTATACTTTTTATATCGTTCTTAGAGATTCGCATGACATCGTAATTCTATAATCACTTTATATCTTTGATGTAATCTTGCTTTATACCGTTCGTATATACCCGTGTATACCCGTTTGACATCGTTCGTTACAGTCGCATCAACATTTGTTGCACTCTAACTTTATATAGTTGGTGCCTCTAAGCTTTATCTCGCTCGTTTACCTCCTTTTTCTTTCGTTTATTTATACAGTTTTATATCTTTCTTGTGTACCTGCTCTAGATCGTTCGAATATTTCTTCTGTATATCGTTTATATCGTTTGCGGTTAAGGGCTTAATATCTTTCCGGTTTGCCTACTTTATAGCGTTCGTGTTAAACCACTCTGTGTTTTATTGTATGACCACTTTATATCGTTTGTACATACCAGTTTGTTTTTTAAACTGGAGTATAGCCGCATTTTAAATGTTTTTGTGTATACGATTTTGATTGCTGGTTTTGTTTGTTTTGTTTGGATGTTGTTTAACGTCACTTTCAGGAATTTGTTTCAGCTGTATCATGGCGTCCAGTTTTTATTGGAGGAAAGCCGGAGTACCCAGAGGAAATTCCCGACCTTCGGTAGGAAAACTGGCAATCCTTGTCTATTAAGATTTGCAGTCAAACGCACCCTGCCCGCAGTGAGGTTCGAACCCTCAATTTCAGTGTTGACCATATGATCAATAGCAGACGAACTACCTTAATCACTCGGCCCTTTATTTTTGGTATGTGCCCGATTTCTAACAGTCTTGTCTAAACGCTTATTGTCATGCGTGAATAACCACGTTATATAGTTGTTTAATTCCGGCTTGTTATCCTTTTTTTGCTGCTATATATCGTTCTTATATGCAAGCTTTATGCTCTTCTTATAAACCAGCTTTATTTTATTCTAGTTTGCCCATGTTATACTATTCTTATAAACCAGCTGGAAATCGTTCGAACATTTCCGCTTGGTATTGTTCATTTATATCCACTTTATATGGCTTGTGTATACCCGCTTAATATCTGTTTAACAATCCTCTTAAATAGTTTGAGTACACTCACTTGATAAATTTCGGGTCCTAACGCTTTGTATCGTTTGTGTGCATACTCTTTATACCGTTTTATACCCGTTTTATACTCTCGTGTCGTTCGCATACAAATGCTGTATATGGATTGTGTGTACCCTTTATATCGTTCACGTATACTCGATGCATATCGTTTTTGTATACCCGCTTATATCGACCTTGTATACCCAATGTATATTGTTTACGTATACTCGCTTCATATCGTTCGTATTTTTGTCTATGTCGGCTTTATATCGTTCGTGTATACCTCCTTTTAGCGTTTGAGTTTACTAGTTATATACATTTATGGTTTAACTGCTTGATAGCGTTCATATATACCAGCGTTATATCATTCTAAAAAACTCGCTAAGAATCGTTCTTGAATACCCGCTTTACAAGCTTCTTTTATGCGCGCTTTTTATCGTTATTGTATTCTTGCTATTGTATACTCGCATGATATCGTTCTATATGCGCTTTCTAATTACCGTTCATTCCCGTTTTCCTAAGTTCGTGTTTACAAGCGTGATATAGTAAGTGCATGGCCGCTTTATATACCCGTTTTTATATTGTTTTTCTATGTCCAATTTATATTGTTCTTGAATGCCAGCATTATTTCGCACGTCTACACGTTTTATATAGTTAGTGTCTACACTCGTTATATCGTTAGAGTACATTCACTTTATATGATTCGTTTAAGCCCGCTTGATATCGTTGCTATTTACCCGCGTTTGTTTCGTTCGTATACATTTGCTTTATATCGAGTGTGTATACCCGTTCTGCATCTTTCACGTACACCCACTGTATATCGTTTGTTTATACTCGCTTGATATCGTTGTTGTATAACCCCCTTTAGTCTTTTGTGCATATCCGATTTATATAGTTTGTTCCTTTTCCTTGTGTTATCGTTCCTTTTTACCTTCTATGCCGATTTATGTTGTTCTTGTATACCAGCTTTATGTCTTTCATGTATTCCTGTTTCGTATTGTTCCATCATGTCTTTAGTGCCTAAACGTGTTTAGTGTCTATACGTTTTATCGTAGGTGTCTACACATTTGCTATCGCTTGGTATCCGCTACATTTCGTTCGTTTATATTGTAATTATATTCCGCTTTTGTATCGTTCGTGTTTATCCGGTTATATAAATTTCCGCCTTATAATTTTCGCTGATACAAGCTTTATATCGTTCGCGTATACACTTGTTTATCGTTCGTGTGTACATTTTGATAAGTACACTGTACAACAATTATTCTATGATACACAAACCTATAGTTCGTATACCTCTTTATACAATTTTACTAAACAATTAGGGTTGAATTTGGGAAGTCAGGACTTTACACTGTCAGTCTTTATCTCCCCAATACCTTGCTGAGGGCAACTCTTGAATTATATGTGCACAATTATTATAAGGATGAGAGTACTACGTAAGGCTCTTTGGAAACATACCTTAGTTTTCATATCTCGATTCAGATTCGTATTTTTATTCAGAAAACATAAATCAAGATTTGCAATCGTGACTTGACTTTCGAGTATGGTTGTTTGGTCTGTTGCCATTCTTTAATTCATCAGCCTTATTCCATGTGACTGTTTAATTGAACAAGGTGTCAAAACCGTATCATTTTAAATAAATATGGGGGCCTCGGTGCCATAGTGTTAAATGCAGTTAATCATGTTCTACTGATCATGTGGTCTGTTAACATTAAGGTTGTGTTTGAGTCTATGTCCTGGTACTCCTACTTCCCTCCTTCCCCAAAAAACTGGACGCCATGATATAGCTGACTACTGTTCAAAATGTCTCATAAATCACCCTTCAAACAAATAAGAAATAAATACAGTCTTTCTTTATGAATAACGTTTTAGGTCTACAACGAAAACATGTATATGCACATAATTACAATTTTAGAAGTTGAGCAAAATGTATTTGTGCTAGCTTTTTTTGTGGCACTAAATATTTTATGAGAAGACCAGGTTTTACAAAATGCATATTATTTGTATAATCAGCAAACAAATATCGTATATGATAATGTAAGAAATAATCTTTAAAAATCTTTAAGCATCTTGGCAACTTCTAAATGCGCAAAAACACTAATATATGTATTTAGTTTCTACAGTCAAAACTTCATTTTTAGTCTGTCAGAATCCAATATTGAATAGAGGTTTATTTGGTCGTAGACCAGTCATAATTTGTTGCACTGAAAATAAATACTAGTTTTTACGATGTTCTCGAGGTATGTGATCTAAATTAAACATTGAACTTAATGAACTTTTTGACGCACAAATATGTCCTTATAGGTGAATTTTTTAAACAATAGTAAAAGGACGTATTCGTCCGTCTATCCTTTATAATAGAAGATCGTGTTACATTGTTAAATCTTTAAGAAACAAAGAAAAACAAGACATTTAAATTTGTACTAAGATATAATCTGTTCGAAATACATTAAAACGGTCATTTAATCAAATCACCTGTTTCTTTTCATTCTTTTCTAACTACAATAGTTTAGAATTTTTGTTCCATCAATGTTGTCCTAATTTCATGACATACCTTTGAAACGCTAGCACCACTAAAAGTTGTATTTATTTGTTTTAACTCATATTTCATTTCATATTTTTTTCTACTGAAAATATGATCTTTCAAGTTAGTAGTCTTCAATCTTGAACTTGTTCAAATCTCTGTTATTTCAAATACTTGCAATCTTTTAAAACATTTCTAGTTTAACATAAGTTTGTAATACAAAATAAAAGTACATTCAAGCGCATCGTATAAAGCCATGTCTAGTTACTCAGGATTTATAATCTGTGTAAACGTTTTAAAAAACAGATCACATTAAGATCTATTTATATGTTGAATACGATGCCAATAAATAAAAAAAACAATGTATGTTTATAAGCCCAAACGTTTTACTTTTAAGAAAATCTTTGATCACAGTGCAAAATCCAAATGTGTTGTAAAGCATGGCTACTGTAAAAAAAACAACTCACTACTTTATAAATAAGGATGTTTCTTTTCTGGTAAAATTTACATCGTAGTGACATCAAAAGAAACAGATCTGTCAGATAATTGGCGTACAAATGGGGCAAACTCAAATGAAATTAGGATCCACTGCAACAACAGTCAGCAATAAACCATAATGCACAATGCACATATACACCTTTCATTGCATATGTTATCAATTGAAAATATGAATATTTCAAGTTAGTAGTCTTCGATCTTGAACTTGTCCAAACCTCTATTATTCCAAATACTTGCAAGCGTTTAAAACAATTCTTGTCTAACATTATTTTGTCAAATTAAATTCTGTTCAAGCGCATTGTATACAGTTCTATTACATGTCTATTTACTCAGCATTCATTATCTGTTTAAACTTTAAAAGAAACGATCCAATTGAGACCTGTTATATATGTTGAAGACCAATCACGTAAATGGAAACAATGTACGTTGATAAGGGCAAACGTTTTATTTTTTACAAAATCTTTTATCACAGTGCAAAATCCTAATATGTTGTAAACCATGCTACTGTAAAAAAACAGCAACTCTCTACTCTATAAACAAGGATGTTTCGTTTCAGATTACATTTATATTGTCTAATTATTTAAGTTAAATCTAAAATAGCCACATTTATGCGTCTGTTTATCAGGCCTTCAGGTCATGTCAACATGTGTTTTCTATCATGTCATTACGGTTGATTTAGAGATATTTAGCATCCACCTTCTGTCAATAGATTGCATGTAATATCATTGCTGGCAGACGCATGCTATTCGATGTAAGGCTATTATATAGACTGTTGAATAAAAAGCCGCCTAAATAAGAACAGTAGCAAAAAAATCGACCGAACAATAAGAGCCGAAATTCAATGTACAATTACATATCCGGATATATTATGTAAACTGTTGAATAACTAAATAGCTTGAAAACAAAATAGAATCTCGAATGCTCGTACGCATTATTTCTATGACGAATCAGCTTAAACGTGATAAGTAGAGAAGCGAACAGCTATAAGAAATGAGGAATACCAGCAAAAGGGGTATAGACAATTTATTTTTATAAATTATGATATGTGCTTTCTGTATGTTTTGCAAACAATCAATCACTAAATCAAAGGTTCTATGAATAAATACTGAACGGAACCTTTTGTAAACCAAAGAGGATAATTTTAAACTTTTCGTCCTATAACCTCATCTTCAAGAATAAATTACAGTGAGCGTGCATTTCTCGGAGCAGTACATGTTTGTGAATTTCTATATGAATTCCTCAACGGTATTAGCAACAAACCATGACAGAAATTGTACGAATTGTGCAACAATAAAAAATAAACGATATTCGACACCAACTCATAGCGAACCTCATTTACTACTTTTCAATACTATTGATAAATATATATGTGTCTTTTGTCACTCATTGACATAGTTTTTGGTAAATGTATTTTTGGCCAATACATTATTATAAGTTTTAAAAAATGGCCTGGAAGTGAAAACATACATATTAATGTACTCTAATACTTAACAATATTATTATAGAGTTGGACTTCTGGGGTGAATTAAGGACCGTAGATAGGTACCATCTCTCTTTTCACACGAGTTACCTGGAGCAATTTTTACCTGTCATTATTCGTTTGAACCCGGTATAATTCGCTTTAGCATTCCCGCTTGATTATGTTCGTCTACACCCGCTTTATATCGTTCGTAACAAGCATCTAAAATAGTTTTCGATACATACACTTTATATATATTTATTTCAGTATAAAGCGGGTATATTCTACAGGTATATCCGCGATATATTGTTCTGTTATACCCGTTTTATATTTGTTGCTTTTAGTGTACCAGCTTTATATCGTTCGTGTCTACACGTTCTAAACCATTTGCATCTACACTTTTAATTTCCTTCGTGGATATTGGCGTGACATCCCAAGTGTATACCCCTTTATATTTCTTGTTATTGGGCTGTATATCGTTCATGTATAGCCGTTTGAGATCGTTCGTTACAATACGCTTCAACATTTGTTGTACACCAACTATAAAACTCGTGTACATCCTATTTATATCATTCCTTTATACCTGCTTTTTATCTTTCAGGTGTACCTCCTCTTTGTCGTTCAGATAGTTCTGTTGTATATCGATTTTTATATCGCGAAAAGACATAAAATTTCTATCACTCGTAAAAGATCAAACAGTCTTGCCCAAAAACGTATGAAAGAACCTATTATTCTTGTTATTGGGCTGTATATCGTTCATGTATAGCCGTTTGATATCGTCGTTCGTTACAATTCGCTTCAACATTTGTTGTACACCAACTTTATAAAACTCGTGTACATCCGATTTATATCATTCCTTTATACCTGCTTTATGTCTTTCACGTGTACCTGCTCTTTATAGTTCTGATGTAAATCGATTTGTATATCGCTTTCGTTGCGTTCACGTACCGCTCTGTATCTCGTTCCGGTATATACCCGCTTTCGTGATTTCTCGACTGATAACGTCTGGGTTTACAGGATTAATTCTTTCCTATGACCGCTTTATACGTCTATGTCCTATTGATATATCTCATGTATACCCGCTTAATCTCGTTCTTCTTTGCCCACTTTCTTACTTTTATTTATATCCGTTTACTTATATTCGTGTCTACACGCTTGATGTACGTGTATAGCCACGTTATATAGTTCTTTGATACCCGCTTGTTATTCTTTCTTTATAGCCGTTATATATGTGTTCTCTTATACAAGTTTTATATACTTCTGCTACACGCTTTATATTGTTCTTGTATTCCGAATTTGTATTTTTCTTGTAAGCCCAATTAATATTGTTCTTGCGAACCAGCTTTAAATTTTTTCCTATCGCTTGATATTGTTCGTTTATAAACACGGTATATCTTTTTTGCATACCCTTTGTATGCCGTTCTTGTCTACCCGCGTTATATCGTTTGTGTGTACAAACTTGATATCGTTGTAACAATCCTAACCTACGCTATATAGTTCCGTCCTCACGCTTTGTATCGTTCGTGTAGATACTCTGTAAATCGTTTTATTACCGTTTTATGCATGTGTTACCTCTCTATATCGTTCGCATACAAATGCAGTATATCGATTTTGTATACCATCTTGATATCGTTCACGTATACCCTCTTTATATCGTTTGTGAATACCCTCTTTATATAGTTCTTGTGTACCCGTTTATATCGATCTTGTATACACACTTCATAGTATTTACGTATACATGCTTTATATCGTTTTATTTTCGATTATACAATGTAGTACGTGTATATATGATTTCTTTTATATCATCTTGATATAGTTTCCTTATACAAGCTTTATATTCTTGTATACTCGCTTTATACTGTTCGTGTATGCCGCTTTATTTCGTAAGCGTCTACACATTTGATAACGTTCGTGTATATTTATTCGATATTGTACTTTTACACCCACTTTATAACGTTTTTACCCGCTGTATATCATTCGTGTATACGAGCCTTATATCGCTCTTGTATTCTCTCATTATATCGCTTGTTTATACCCGCTTTATATCTTTCGTAACAATCCGCTAAAATACATGTGTGCACCCACTTTATATAGTTCTTGTCTACAGACTTTGTATCCTTTGTATATATCTGCTGATTTCGATATTTTATGCCTACTTTATATGGTTCACGTATTCCCTTTGTATATTGTTCGTGAATACCCGCTTTATATTGATCTTATACTGTGGTTTCATTTATATTCGTGTGTATCAGCTTTCGGGGTTGAAGTAAAACTGACATTTCGTGGGATTCTTAAATTCGTTGTTGGCGAAAAAAAAATTAATATAAAATGAGGTCATCGCTTACATATTGCGATATTCACATACCGTGTTAGTCTGTACATTTTCTAATACGTCATTTTCAAGATATAATCGTTCTCGGGAGATGACAATTATAATGCTGATCACGGGATTTTATAGAAATTTACGGTACTTGTATTGGAAAGCGGCGACATTAAAATGAAATGGGATAGCTTAAGAAAGACGATTCACAACACAACTTTTTTGTTGTTGTTGCGTGGTGCAAAGCCCGCACTTAACATACACTTATGAAAGGGCTTGTGTTTTGTGCCTTTTTATGTCGTTTGTAAACACAATTTTAAAAGACGGTGCGTTTAGAAAGTACCCAAAATAAAATAATTATTAAATGATTGTGTACATCTAACTACCTATCTTGAAAACTTCCTATCTATTGTTTTGTTTACAAAGGAACATCAAGTAATTAGGATTAAACCGATTTTGATTTGTAACCGTAAATATAATTACCATAATTAATAAACATGTCATTTTATGAAAGTCAACAGTTCATTGTAAATTTCTCGAACATTCCCTGAGGCAAAGATTATTTGTTTGTCAATAAACTTGATGGCTATAGTTAGTGGTTTTAAATGATGGAAATGAGTATACAAGGTGTTAAAAATAAAAAATAGAATGCTTTATTGTCGTTATTTCAATTGAGAATGTTACTTAAATATTTGTTTATATATCAACACTTCAAAACGAAAAGTCACAAAGGGAACTATGTTCATTACTGACGGGATTACGCAATTAAAAAAAACAACGATACTGTTTATCAATTTTATTTCTGTTTTGTGTCGTAAACACAGTAAAATTGCTCATAATGCAAAATTGACGTATACATCGAAACGATATCAATATAACTGTACATCTTGAACATCAGTAGTCATTGTACATGTAAACAACCGTACAGCTCTATATCGTTCGGATATTTCTGATTTATACCGACGTGTATATCCGCTTCATATCGTTCACGTTCGCCTCTGTATCTCGTTCATGTATATACCCGATTTCGTGCCTTCCCGACTAATATCGCTTGCGTTAACCGGCTTAGTATCTTTCGGGTTTTCTAACTATATTCAGATCGTGTTAAACTGCTCTGTTTATTTAATGTGTAACCGCTTAATATCGTTTGTATCTGCACGTTCTATAAAATTGGTGTATAGCCGCTTTCTGAGTGTTTGTGTAGATCTGATTTGTATTTGTTTTATGCCCGCTTCTGACGGTCCGGTATAAATGCTTGATATCGTACGTGTTTCTCCTATTTATTCAGCTCATGTATACCCGCTTAATCTCGTTCTTCTTTGGCCGCTTTCACACTTTCGTTTATATTCGTTGAAGTGGCTTTACTCTTGATGTCGTCCGTGTATAGCCACATTATATAGTTCTTTTATTCCCTCTCATTATCCATTTTTATGGCCGCTATATATCGTTGACGTATACAAACTTTATATCTTTCTGATGTACCCGCTTTATATTGTTCTTGTATGCCCAAGTTATATTCTTTTTGTAAACCAGCTTTAAATCTGTTGTGTATATCGCTTGACATTGTTCGTTAATAAACACTATATATCTTTTTCTGCATAGTATTACCCGCTTAATATAGATCGTGTATACCCGCTTTATATCGCGTGTGTATTCCTATTTGATATCGTTGTAACAATCCTCTTAAATAGTATGTGTACACCCACTTTATGTAGTTCTGGTCAACACGCTTTGTATCTTTCTTGTGCGTACTATTTATATGGTTTTATACTCGTTTTATTTATGTGTTTCCTTTTTATATCGTTCGCATATAAATGCTGCATATCGATTTAGTACACGATCGTGATATCGTTCATGTATGCGATCATTATGTTGTTCTTGTATACACCCTTATATCGACCTTGTATACCGCTGTATATTGTTAACCTATACACGCTTTATATCGTTCATACTGTCCGATTGATATCGTTTGCATATGCCGGCTTAATATCGTTCGAGAATACATCCTTGAAATCGTTTGTATTTAAAAGTTATAATTTATTTATTGTGTAATAGCTTTATACCACTTTTATATACAAACGTTATATGGTTCTAGGATACCCGCTTAATATCGGTCTTGTATATAGAATTTAAAACTGCACAAGAGATTTTATTATCAGTGGTATTATATGTATGCCCAACTTATATAATTCTTGTAAACCATTGTTCTTGTATATCGGCTTGATGTTATTCGTGTACATGTATAACCGCTTTATTTATTTTTGCATACCAGCTTTAGTCGTTCTTGTATACCCGCTTTATATAAATCGGGTATACTCGCTTTATATCGCTTGTGTATGCTCACTTGATATCGTTATAACAATTCTCTTAAATAGTTTGTGTACATCCAATTTATTTATTCATTGTCCTCGCGTTTTGTATCGTTTGTGTGAATAGTGTTTATATCGTTTTTACCCGTTTTTATTGATGTGTACCCTCTTTATTGCTGTCTCATATAAATGCTGTATATCGATTTTGTATACATTCTTGATATCGTTCACGTATACTCGATGTATATCGTTCGTGCATACCCTCTTTATATCGTTTTTGTATACCCGCTTATATCGACCTTGTAAACCCTCATTACAGTGTTTAAGTATACCCGCTTTATATCGTTCGTATTTTTCCGTTTTAATCGTTCGTACATATCATCGTTATATCATTCAATCATACCCGCATAACATCGTTCTTGTATACTTGGTTAATATCATTCTATGCCAGCTTTATTTCGTTTAAACTCGTTTTCCTACGTTCGGGTTTACAAGCGTTATTTAGTAAACTCATCGGCGCTTTATATACTTCTGTATACCCGCTTGATATAGTTTCCCGTTTCACTTTTTTCATTATAAATTTTTATTTCCTACTTGTATACCCGCTTTATACTTTTCTTGTATTACCAATTTATATTGCTCTTGTCTTCCTCTTTATATTGTATTTCAATGCCGGATTCATATTGTGCTTGAATGTCAGCATTATTTTGCTCGTGTCTGTCCGTTTTTTATAGTTCGTGTCTACACTCTTTATATCGCTGGAGTACATCTACTTTATATGGTTCATTCAAACACGCTTGATATCGTTGTTGTGTACCCCGTTTTTTCCGCTCATATACATCTGATTTATATCGAGTTTGTATACCAGTTATGCATTGTTAACGTATACTTTGTCTATGTCGTCTGTTTATACCCGCTTGATAACGTTCTTGTATACCCGCTTTATATCGATCTTGTATAACCGCTCGATATAGTTTGTGTATTCCCGATTGATATTGTTTGTTTATACCTGCTTTATAGTAGTCGTTTCTAACAGCTGCATATATTTCTTGTATTACACATTTATACACATTTTATGTTTACACGCTTGTTGTCGTTCGTGCATATTATATTTATATAGTTTGTACTTTCCCTCTTGTTATCGTTCATTTTACCTTATATGCCAGATTTATATTGTTCTTGTATACCAGCTTCATGTCGTTCATGAAATTCTGCTTTATATCGTTCCATTATGCCCGTTTTATATCGTTAGCATCTGCACGCTTTTCTCGTTGGTGTCTACACGTTTGCTATCGTTTTTATCATTTTTATGTTGTAATGGTATACCCGCTTCATATTTTTTGTGTATATCCAGTTATATAAATCTTCTTTTTCCGCCTTACATCTTTCGCTCAACAAGCTCATATCGTTAGCGTATACCCCTTTTTATCGTTCATGTGTAACTTCTTCAAAAGGACATTGTGCAAAAATTATTCTATGATAAATATACAGATAGTTCGTAAACGTCTTTGCATCATTTAAATAAACAATTTTGGTCAAAATTGTGTAGTCAAGACTTATAGACTGACAGCCCTAACTTCTTAATGCCTTGTTGCCGGAAACTCTTGAAGAATATGTGTTCAGTTATTATAACTATGACAATGGAACGTAAGCATCTTCAGAAAAATGCCTTAGCTTTCATATATCGATTCAGTTTCGTATTTTTCTCAAGCAAGTTGAAAAGTAATATGTCCACAGTTATTAATTAAAACATGTTTGCATAAATGAAGATTTGCAATCGTGACTTAACTTTTGACTATGGTTGTTTGATCGGTTTCCATTCTTTAATTCATCATCTTTATTCCATATGTGAAATTGAACAATGTGTCAAAACCTTAGGCTGTGCTCCGTTTGATGGGAGGGAAGAAGAAACTCGGCATTGAATTGAAAATGTCATTTAGTAATAAATATAAATGACGAAAACACAAATTAAAAGTAATAAAACATATATACATACAAATAGATAGAAATCATAACTACTATAATAAAGAACCCATCCCATCAAAGATGGGGATATTATAGGCCTTTTTACATATTCACAAACATCATAATACAGCTTAACAACTTTGTTTTTACAGAACGTAAACTACTTAAATACATAACTTATTCTAAAGTTGTTGATAATACATGCATGAGAAAAAACTGTAGGGTATAAAAAAATACAAACAAACCAGAAAACATAATAAAAACTAAAGTCCTTCATATTCATAATTTCCTTTACCAGAACTAAAATTTGGTTAGGGTGGGATGGCGGGTAACTTAAAACTATCTAATCCTAATGCACGTGCCCAAATGTGCAAAGCTTGTGTAGCTGTAATACAATGGATTAAACGCCATCTGTTGGGAGATACGAGAAGGGAGATAATAATTAAGACTGATAAATCTGTTTGAAATATGTTATCTATACCGACTTGCAAATCAGACACAAAATCATGTTTGTCAAAAAATCATTTATATGCTATAAATAAACATTTTTGTCAACACAGGCTGTGCTACGTTTGATGGGAGGGAAGAAGAAACTCGGCATTGAATTGAAAATGTCATTTATTAATAAATATAAATGACGAAAACACAAACTAAAAATAATAAAACATATATACATACAAATAGATAGAAATCATAACTACTATAATAAAGAACCCATCCCATCAAAGATGGGGATATTATAGGCCACAGTATTGAATCCAAGCCTGTGGTGAAAAACTGAGAGGAAAAAACAAATACCCATTAGTAGTAAATAACAAGTCATAACATTATAACAAAGCTAGAAAAATTATATATAATTAGAGAAAAAAATAAAAATGTAATAAAGAGGTATTTACCCACGTAGCTAATGTAAAGTGTATATACAAATATACAACATAAAAGTAAAATTTCTAACAGTTTGTCAGATGAATATTCGTATTCATGAACAAGTACAAATTCCACAAAAAATAATAAAATAATATGGAATAAATTGCATTGTATCATAATTCATGTTTCACACAGCAAGCAGTTTGATTTCATCAAATAAAAACTTACACCAATAATGGCATAAAAGCGCCACTTTATGGGCGACTGTATATTATTAATTAAGATTATATTGATAATAAGCATTAAAAAAATTGTATATACATTTAATCCGGATTCAAACAGCACCTTCGTGGTCCTCCAACCGGAAATGTGTGAAACAAGAAACAATGTATAAGTTTTTACTGGTCGATTCGCACTAAAACCCAAAACCCTATTGTTTTAGGGATAAACGGGAAAGCGATAAAATAACATGAAAACGATTGTAAAAATTCATAACAGACACACAGGAGTGTCTGTTAAATAATACACACAATTTAAATATGCTGAATACATTAATAATATGTCCACACCTACAATCCCAGATGCCTCATTATTGAAATTATTGTAAAACTTAAAATATCATATTATGTAAAGTTCCTCAAGTGAGAACACATAAATCACTGCCCGTTGCGGCTCATTTTCGCCAGATTGTGACTTGTAATCTTCGAAGAGTTTTAAATATATAAAGAATGCCCTAGAAACCCATCCTTCTAAAGACAGCAGCTGTAAAAATAAGCAAGAGAGACTTGAATGGTCATGCTATATAAAGATAGTTAAAAATACGAAAACGTAATTTTATTGTAATGAGTGTTACTATGTATAAAAATTGTTCGTTATTTTATGTATACGTGCTAATTACTTGTAGCTAACGGGGGAGCACAGGTATACTAGTGAGAGACGTTTATTGAATATATGTTAATTGCAATCACAACATGTAATAGAAGATAACGTGTTCCTTTGAAGTGATTTTATTACAGAGTAATTTTTATAACAGCTTGATTATCTTTTGATACGGCTATCATGAAAAGGTGGAGATACGGGTACACCGATATACTTATATTTTTTTAGATCTATCGTAAACAGTCTGTTAGTGAAAGCAAAGGAAAACATTTTTTGCGGTATTTATATTTCACCGTTTTGATAAATTGCTATTCTACATACGAGTAAAAATTTTGGATAAATCTTATAATTTTAAATAAATTAGGATGTAAGCGGTCAAATTCAAAATTAGAATAAATACATCAAGATGTCATTTTATTACAAACTAACATAGGTACTTATGAAAAAAAAATCCTTATTTTATTACAAACATAATATACTAGTCCCGCTTGTTACATGCGTATGCAAATCCTAAATATATGTACAAATACTCATTCATAAGAGAGCTCAAAATCAAAATATTGTCCGTAACAATCCGTTTAAATAGTTTTGTATACCCACTTTATATTGTTCTTGTCTACAAGCTTTGTATCGTTCGTATATATCTGCTTATTTCGATGTTGTATACATATTTTATATAGTTCACGTATTTCCTTCGTACATAGTTCGTGTATACCCGCTTTACATCGATCTTATATACCTGCTTTATATTGTTGTCACATAACTGCTTTATACCTTTCATATTTTCCCGATTTATATCGTTTGCCTATACCGGCTTAATATCGTTCGGGTATACCTCCTTTATAGCGTTCTTGCTCAACCACTGTATCTATTTTTTGTATGACCGCTATATACCACAGCGATATCATTATGCGCCCTCTTTCTTACTTTCGATTAATATTGTTACTTTGTGCCAGCTTTTTATCTGTCATGTATACTTGCTAAATATCGTTCATATATTTCTGATGTATATCGATTTGTATATTCGCTTCATATCGTTCACGTACCCGTCTGCATTTCGTTCATGTATATACCCGCTTTCGTGCTTTCCCAATTAATATCGTTTGCGTTTATCGTCTTAATATCTTCCGGTTTACCTACTGTATAGTGTTCGTGTTAAACCGCCCTGCTTATTTATTGTGTAACCGCTTAATATCGTTTGTATCTGCAAGTTCTATGAAAATTGGTGTATAGCAGCTTTTTGAGCGTTTGTGCAGATCCAATTGTTATCGTCGTCCTATGCCCGCTTTCTTACGGTCCGGTATACACGCTTGATATCATATGTGTTTGTCCTATTTATATGCCTCATATATACTGGTTTGATCTCGTTCTCTTTGCCCGCTTTCTTACTTTCGTTTATATCCGTTAACGTGCCTTCATGCTTGGTTTCGTCCGTGTATAGCCACGTTATTTCATTTTTGCATACCCACTGTATGCCGTTCTTGTATACCCGCTTTATATCGCTTGTGTATACCAATTTGATATCGTTGTAACGATCGTCTTAAATAATTTGTGTACACCCACTTTATATAGTACGGGTCCTCACGCTTTGTATCGTTTGTGTGCATACTCTCTATATCGCTTTATACCCGTTTTATTTACGTGTTTCCTCTTTATATCGTTCGCATATAAATACAGTATATCGAATTTGTTCACGATCTTGATATTTTCATGTATACCTGATGCATATTGTTCGTGTATACTGTCATTATATTGAATACCCCTTATATCGACCTTGTATACCCGCTTGATATTGTTTACGTATACCGGCTTTATATCGTTCGTACTTTCCTGCCTGATATCTCTTGCCTATGGCGGCTAAATATTGTTCGTGAATACATCCTTTATAGCGTTTGTGTTTACCCGTTATATTTATTTATTGTATAACCACTTGATATCGTTTATATATACCAGCATTATATCGTTTAAGCAAACCCTCTTAACATCGTTCCTTTATATAAAATATAAAACTGAACTTGAGATATCATTTTATCATCAGTAGTATTTTATGCCAAATCGACAGTTGATTTCACAATGTAATTTTGCAGGTATATGAGCATGAAATTTGTAACTCTCCCAGGTATACATATAGGTACCACACTGTCTCATTAGTGAGAATAAATTAACTTTAAACAGTGATGATCACTATCATAATCTGCTTTCGCATTCAGGGCTATCTAGATGTATATTGAAGGTAGCATTTTCATGTATCAACTCTTGTATCATTCCCATATGTCAAGTATATCTATTTTTGAAAGTGATGTTAATTTAGAAGCAATCTTAATTTAATTCACCATCTATACTGAAATTGTTTGGTAAATTATACGTTTTTATTAATGCTATTTTTATCATAATATGACATGCTAATTGCTAAAAAAGACTAAAGTGTAATATCAGTTAAAGGGCAGATGTGATGCACGTCGACCAACACAACAGTTATAATGCGGTCACTGTTAGGTCACTACGCACCTTTAAAACCATGCGTGATCACAATCGTTGGTACAAGAATAATGCACTAAGAATGGGGTCAGCCACGCCAAACTGTAACTGTAAACTAAATATTGCTTATAATTATTATTTCGCTAAATACAACGGCTATTTGGACACATTATTGGGTAGTACTTGATGTGAAGTTTGTAATATAATTAGTCACACCTTAATTTGAAGATGTATATAATTTAAATTACAGGAACACGCGATGTATTTCGTGTAAAATGCCAAACTAATAGATTGTATCAGTTCACCGTATGGTCACCTTATAATATCTGAATGGATAGTACCGTGCGAACTTAAGTTCACGTGGTAACGTTAATTTAGACTAGATTGACAAAGAAGTCAATGTGAAGTCAGGAATGTCATTTGTAACGCCTTAATTGGTATATGTATAGAATGTTCGCGACAAAAGCACGCTGTAAATGCGATCTAAGGAATTGAGCGGTGGAATAAAGGTGAACGTTTCTCGATCATTTATGGTGAGAAATAACGTATTCAACGAAAGTCAATGATATAATGTCATAACAAAAAAATAAAATACAATATAATATAATATTATAGAGTTATGGAATGAATATTGGGAAATATTGTCCCTCGCATGATGTTATATTGCACGAGCTTGTGAGTGCAATATAGCGTCTAGCAAGGGACAATATTTCCCGGGTAATTCGTGCAATACCCCTTTTTATAATATTGTAATAATGTTTGGAGTGCTTTAAGGTGATTATTCATTACCTTTTGCTATTATGTAATATTTCTAGGTAAAATATTATCATATTTTTCCGATGGTCAATATTTTGTTTACAGTCGATTTTGTCTTTTGTTGGTCTATGAATTCTTTAACTTTACTTTCGTCAACAATCGAATTAACTTTCATTTGTTTAGTTACGGTTGTGCTAATTCTCCTCACGATAGAAGATCATGTTTTGTTGCTACGCACCCGACAAAACATGATCTTCTATCGTGAGGAGAATTGAATTAGCACAACCGTAACTAAACAAATGAAAGTTTTTACGCCTTTGCTTCTTTGTAACTGGAACAAGTAAATAATGTTTTTTGGCCGGATTTCACGGAGTAAAAAATCCGGGTATTAAAATGGTGAATGTTGGGCGGGTGGCGTGCGGGCGGGTGGGAAAACATTCTGTAACAGTTTTCTCAGCAACTACTAATCACATTCTCTTGAAATTTGGTATGCAGCATCAGCATGGCCCCCATAACGTGGGATTCGATTTCAGGTCTGTCGCTCACCTACTTTCTGTTTAACGAAATCCGGCCCTTTCTGTCTTTGATCGATTTTTTTTATTATTGGAAGGTAAAGTATAGGTGGTAAGAACACCTAATATTCAATTGTACTGAAACGTCACTGAAGACCTTTATTGATTCATGTCTATTTTTGTTGGTTTTTCTTTTTATTAACTTCTAGGATTCGAATGCCCATTTGGTACTTCTTTGCTTCTTATTTTAATATAGATACATGTATTTGAAAATACCAATTCCAACACCCAATCTACATCAGTGCGATGAATAAGTATTACTAATATGTTCAAAAAGTTCATCAATAAATATAATCTCAAGTCGGAGAGTTACACTAATGTACGTCTCGCCTGCCGGCACCATTGAAATACCTTGTTATTCCCTTATACACTCATTAATCTATTAGCTATTGTGAAAATAATCCAACATGAAGTCTTGCATTCTCCAAATATTCCAACCACTCAACTGAAAATCCAAGATGAAGCAAAAGATAAGGATGCAGCTGTAAAAGTTACGCATATCAAGTTTCAATAACCTAGGACTTAAAGTTCATATCTCAAGGTGCTGAGCTCATGAAGCTTGCACATTGACAGTAAACTCTGTCGCCAACGCCGCCGCAAAAGCAACGCCTATGTCTCGCTCCGCTTCTCTGGCGAGACAAAAATGGAGATGCCCATAAAAACTCAAAGCGAAGCACGAAATAATGCGGTACCTACATGACTTTTACTGTATTGAGTAGTCCTTGTTATTGTGATTGTACGCGTACAAGTTTTCATAAAGATCCCACTTTTGGCTTTCTAATATCTGCTTAAATGCAAAGGTACATGAACATATAAAAACACGTGTGACTGACATATCTATACAGACTAATACACTCGGAGAGATTTTTGTCCCATAACTTTTGCTAAAGGGTTGTTAAAAACATTTGTATTTAAATAGTTTTCAAGTAAGCAAGATATAACAAAAGTCCATTTTGACTTTGATTATTTTTGTACTCTTTGAAATTCAGTTAACTTTTACCAATACATTTTCGTAAGAGCGTCTCTGAGGAGTTTTTCTAAAGTAAAGAGCGTCAGACGCGATTTAAAATTTGCTGGCTTGACACTTTGTTAATTAGTTGGTTAACAAGTTGGTTGTTGTAAATTTGTTTTTAGGAAACAAGTCTTGGTTTTAATTTATACTATGTTTCATTTTATTGCAAAAACTATTCAAAATGAAGAAAAACGTCATACAATCATTTCACTGTTTATTGTGCACATGAAATCTGAAACATTAAATAGTGCCAGTTACACGAAAGATGCGATTAAGTTACTGACTGCTGATCAAAAGTCGTCCAAATCTCTCACGCCGGCATTGTACTCCCGTTTTAGTCTTATCAAACGAGCTTCAAGGTTCCTCCATTTTCGGCGCCTAGGGGGTGGAAGATCTCCTCTGTTTACAGAATCAATGGTCGTCTCTGTGTTACATTGCTCATCTTTTAAACATCTAATGAATTTCCAAAGAGACGGATGTCGAACCAAGACGGACTGGTTCCAAGCTCGATGAAAACCTGAAAACATAAAAAACAAGTAAATCCGCTGTAAACGTATGCACATGCTTACTAGTGATACCCCGCTCCCCGATATTATGCTTTGCTTAAAGGTAATCAGGAAGTAGATGACCTAGTAGCATAAAATCGCTATACACCATATGTTACTACAGGATATATTAAAGCTTTATGCAAAATGTCAGACCTCAACAGCTTAGAAAACTGCGACGGAAATTGTTTTACTGACGGACGGACAAGCGTAAACAGTATACCCCCTCTTCTACGAAGCGGGGTATAATAAAATGATCGATATACTTATAGCAAAGTACAGTATATATTATGGCAACCTGTTTGAAGTAGTCAATTTGTAATAAAAAGTCATTCGTTAAACAAGGGGTTGCACTAAGTCGTGCTAAGGATACCCTACTCGACCAATCAGAAAACAGGAAGTAGATGACAGACTGACATGGAAAGGGGAGGCGCGTTACAACTCAATCCTGCTAAAGCTGTAGACTAAATTTGAAATCAATCCCTTTAGTAGAAGCTGAGAAATCTGTTACGAAAGTTTGTACCGGACGGACAGACAGACGGACGGACGGACAAGGTGATTGCAATGTAGCCCCCTCTCTTACGAATGGGGTATAATATATTAACGTTTACTTGAATAATTTAGGGACTATTCTTAACTTTCTTCAGTAAACGTATTTACAAGATATTACTCCCTTAAGTATAAAACATATTTTAAATGTCAAGTCACAAAACGGAACACTTCTTTGATGAAAAATCAGATCTAGAGGTACTAAAAAAGGCACCTGAGTTTATTACTAGGTTTGTAAAAATTTGATTGCAAACCTATTTCAAAGTTTTAATACAATTATATTAAGATACTAATAAGTTCATAAGTTTTAAATACGAGAATCGCACGACAAAAATGAGAAATTTGTAAATAGATATGAAATTGACTGGCGAATCGAAAGTCGGTTGCCTCATAAAACGTGCTAAATGGTGTTTTGTGCAAAATATTAATTGAAAGCAGCTGCATATATTTGTAAAATTCGGCTTCTCTATGTTTAACTTTTATACTTAGTGATTAATTCGTATAATAATACTAGTTTTAAGGAGATATGAACCTGTGAATGAATATTTTGGAATATTGTCGATATCTGTTACTTTTATCCATTTAATAAATGCATGGAAATTAATTTCCCCATTGACTCCCTATTTCTTTTCATTATTTCCAAGATCATGGGTAAATAATCAGACATAACAAATAAATTCAGTAAGATTGAATTGTCATTTATATGCACTGTTTTAATGTCATTCTTTCAATGAAAAATCAAGAGGAGTCTGGTTCCCGCCAAATTTTAGAATCTTTAAATCTAACTTATAAATGTATATACATCATGTGCATTTTTTTGTAAATTAATTTAAATAATTTTTTTGTATGGGAAATCATTTTAGGAACATTTAATTACTTTTTTCATATAGGCTAATTGATTAAAAATCTTACTTTCAACGAAGTTGTTGCTCCTGTTGTCCATCTCCCTCTCAAAAACATTCCACATTGCAGGAGCGAAATTACCATCTAAATAGTTTCTTTCAACATAGCTGAAGAAATCATTCAGTGCTGGGAAGCGACGAATCAGGCGTCTAGTTCTGTTGGAGTTGCGATGAATGTTAAAGTTTTGTTGAACTAGCAGCAAGGGCAGATACCCGATAGACATCACTATTCTAATGCATTTTCTTAACCTTTCATTGCCAAACCTGATGATTGTATCTGTCGCCAAAGGGCTTTGGTGAAATGAAAGTAACAACCACTAAGTTGTGCCTGTGGAAGATCTGTCTGAATGGCTGTAATAAGGGCCTGTTCAAAGTCACAGATGGTCCTCGTTGGTCTCCATCTATGGCCAGTTTCTTGCCTGATCTTCTGTTTGAGTACCTGTAAGATCTGTCTGTATTGGCTCACAGTCTTCCCAGTGACCAAGCAGCTAGCTAGAAGTACAAATCTATTTCTGAATTTACCATGCACTGTGAAAAATTGACTGTATGGATGAGGACAGGTTCGAAATGTACCATCCATATAAATGTCCGTGCATCGTGTTAGTGAATGCAGATTATCTGAAGTTGGAAAAATAAAAATACCCCAATCATTATCCTGGTGAATCAAAAACTCGTCCCCAGACCAGGTCTCACGCCATACACCAGCAATATCTACATCACCTATTTCCCAAGGGATGTTAGGAACTAGCTCCTGTCTTTTACGGGTCATCGCACTCCTCACGGATTGAAATAGAGGAACAGATTCAATGTCGCCTCCTCCCTGTTGATGTGCTCTTACGACAGCGTCGTATATTCTCTTAATAGGCAGGCTGGGGTCCTGTTGTACTTTTAGCAGGAGTCGTTCTTTAAATTCTGACTTGGCGATACCGACATCTTCATGGGGATGGTTATGGTCGTTTGGCTCATTCAGGACATTGATGTTTGGATTTCTGGCCTCCAAATCAAAGACATCAGTCTTAAGCGGGGCTCTGCAACCTTCTCTCCAGCATCTCCAATAGATGATGCCCCGACGTTCTCTATTCTTCTGATACTTAAAACCTGGGTATACTAAAACTCGACCACCGCGATTCCTTGATATCACCCTTGCAGGCATTTTTTCTACTTTACAAAGTAAGCGTTTGTTTGTACGGTATATATACCCGAAGATTTGGCATCTGTCATTCTTTATAGTGAACTCTTTTAAGATCATGCAGAGGCTGACATTGTGACATGTCAACTTCCGAATCTTTTTTCAAAACTTTCATGAAGATGAGTATTTTTGACATGTCATTCATGGGACCGGAAATACAAGTTTGTCTTTCTCAAGTTTGTCATTTTTTTCGACGGCTTATTCGTGCCAAACACCAAAAAGGAAAAAAAATATTTATTTCGTTTGTACGGTTTATTAAATCGTTTGTACGATTTATTAATCCGTTTGTAAGGTTTATTAAATCGTTTGTACGATTTATTAAATCGTTTGTACGATTTATTAAATCGTTTGTACGATTTATTAAATCGTTTTATACGGTTTATTAATTGGTTTGAACGGTTTATACATGTGGTCCCTATGGTCCCGGATAATCAAGCAAATGGCCATCTACCTAGACCACATGCTCCCCATAGTCCTTGATAATCAAAAGTAGATCGCCCACTACCTAGACCATTTGGTCCCTTTGGTCCCTGATAATCAAATGTTGATAACCAACTACCTAGACCATGTGGTCCCTTTGGTCCCCAATAATCAATAGTGATCCCTGATAAAAATCGTACAAACGATTTAACAAACCGTACACACGATTTCATATACCGTACAAACGAAATAATTTTTTTTTCTTTTTGTTGCTTGGCACGAATAAGCCGTGGTATTTTGTTTAGATAATACATGTATAGATACATGTTAATACATCACATTCTAAGATTTTAAATTGGTAAAAATCATATAAACATTAAATAAATTAAATAGTACTGTAAATGTATGTAAATTTGAAGGCTGATCCGTTTTTTTAGCTTTGACCAAATTATGCCTTAAAACAAATTATAACATTCCCATAAGAAAGTAAGTTTGACCTGTTCTACAAGGTTGCATGTTGACTCCAACCCCAAATACCGGAAGCAAGCCCTTTGGACCATATTCAATGTCATACTGTAACCACCCACCCACCTACCCACCCCCTGTTCCCCGAAATAAATATTTCATAATATACCGCAAGAAAAATAAAATGATTGATTTTAAGGAATTAAAGGTCTAGATATAGAGGTGTTCCGATTGTTGCCCCCCCCCCCCACGTTCCTCTGGAAATTGTTACTTTCGTGCAGATGTTCGGCAAAATTGGTAAGGACCTCCCCACTATTAAAAAATTACTGAATCCGTCCTTGCTTTTACAATGAATATAAAGTGCATTTTTGACCGGGTTACATAATGTGCAAACCCGGATTATAGTGATAAATATCGAGCGACGGCGGACGGAGGTACTACCACAGCCTATTTATTTCATACAAATACTTGTATGTTTTTGTCATTGTCGGAGTAATGGGTTGTCGGAGCAATGGGCTGTCGGAATAATGGGTTGTCGGAATAATGATCTGACCCCGTTTTGTCTTATATATCTAGTTTATACTATTGTTCAATAGGATGGATGAGAACCTAAGTAAACAATTTGGAAAAGAGATTATTTCGATGTAGATCAATACTGCTAGGTCTGTACTAGACATCCTTAACTCAAGGCAATTACTGACATACTATTAAGAACTGTACAACATGCTTGTCACTGAACAAATCAGTCGATACGTTACGGTTTTTAAATAAAAATAGAAAGTAGAAGAACATAATAATATGAGGAAATGGCAAACAAAACAAGTTGATTTATAAGCACTTTCGAAACACGCTGACGTATATTTCAAGGACATGGTCCGTAAAATAAAAAAAATATGTCCTTGATATGACACGAACACAAAATGCAGTATCATTAACACTATTACATGTGCAGTCAAACGTTGTTTTTTCGAACTCGGTTGACTCGATACTTCAATTATATCGATACAATGTTTCAGGTCCGGCATTGTTTCCATCTCTACAAAAGAATTCTTCCTCGGATGTGTTAACAAGTTATAACATGAAAACTATTCGATGCCAATTTTATTGAGGGAAATTTGTTTTGATTAATTTTACGATATGGATAAAATATTATTTGCACTTGCGCTTTGGTAATTCCAAACTCTACGTGAACGTCGTTAAGATGTTTGGTTGGCAGTTTCAATTTATTTTATTTTAAATCTTGTGCCCTAATGCACCTATTCATTTGTGACAAACTTGCTAACATGCGTGTCTTCTTCGATTGTTTTATTAGAAAAAAATTACTATCGTTTTACATTTTTTCAATTTAAATAGAATTCTTTAATTGCTTCAGACTTGGATAAAAAGTCATTGGGTGATACTAAACTATATAAGTACAAAGTACGTGAAAGATTACACTTAACCCTTTCTTGTCTGAACGTATTATATTTTACAAAGACGCAAAAGGTAATTTGTAGCTGTGAAGAAACACTGTTTGAATACTTTGAAAAATTGGTACAATGAACAGTTTGTAAGGACTCCTTACGGTACTTCATACTCCATAAAATTATTGACTTAATAGAATATGGATTAATATACATATGTTCATTCTGAATGAATTTAGTTTGCTCGCCAAAAGCCACACTCTACATATTTGAGTGCGTACGTATGATAAAAGTTGTTAGAACGACAACAATTGGGTACTGACTCTTAAAAAGCAAACATTACAAAACAGTAAACGCTAAGATACTGATGTCATCACTGAAGATTATCAAGTCGGAAGTCAGAAATGTGTGATCGGGTCTATTTTAACAAGGATTGAAATTGTGCATGCCGATGGTAAGGTTTTCTCAGCAGATTTATTCATGCACCATTAAGCTGCAGAATTCATGGTATCTCTGTACTGAAAATATCGTGTAAAGTCATTCAAAGTGTACAAAATTGAAACAGACATATTGATTCTTTAACAGGAGGCCAGTAGTTTTTCTAATAATATCTTGCATTTTGGAAATTTAAGTGTTGAATGCTTTTATTTGCATACAGTCACCTTCAATATGAAACTAGTGTTACTATATTACTGACTAAACACTTATCATCCGTTACAATCAACAGACAAGCCATACTATGCTACAAGGACCATTTACCGTAGGTATGTGATCGTATAAAGAATTGACATAGAAACACACGGCAAAAACATTGCAGTTCTCGGTAAATTCGTTGTACTAGAAAATATAAAATATTTTATTTGTTTTATGTCAGTAATTTATTTAGAACTTTATTTCCAGTTTTACTAATTCAGTAGAAGGAATAACTAAACACCTGCAGAGAACAAGCTTCATGACAACGCTATAATCACAGTAGTGAGGTTGGTAGATATGACTTTGCTTACAACATGTAGTGATTACATACTATTATCAGTGTACTTGTAATATTGATCTATATAATTTATGCTTTCGTAAATATAAAGATGAGAAAATAAATGAGACTAGTTTCTTTATTAATTTGTTAACAAAGAACGCCAGTGATTTTCTTACGATGTATGTTAAAGTAATGCACTGTTAAAATAATTGTTACGATTTTGCGTGCAGCGTTAGAAATGTGTAAATTTACGTGTAGCAATCTATCACAGCTACAATTAATAAAGATGATTGCAATTTACTAAACAGTAAAATGTACAGTTTCTGTTATTGATTAAAGTGTGCATAATAGTATATAGCTTTTAATATTACATAATAGACACACATAAAGTATCTACAATCAAGATAAAGTAAAAGGATCAAGGTCAGTATCACGAGAAACATTATGCTAGACCTCAACTAAATATGCACAAACGCTTAACAATTGGGATATTGAGTTTCTTTGTTTGACAAGGAGGTTTTGTTATTCAAGACATTTTGTCTTTAATTTCAGTCTAATTTATCATCTTTCATTTGTTTTACCCGAGGGAGTTTGCGCTACTGATGCGTAGAACTGATAGTACTACTGTTGTCCAATCGCACCAATTAAAGTTTGATCTTGCTATTTTCATCTTGTTTAATTTACTATCAATTTTTACGAGATAGTGTATTTAATCTAGTTCACATTGATGAAAGATGCATTGTTGTATTTGAACATGCAAGTTAAATGTACGACGTCTTGTAACAAAATGTAATTCCACGACAGTATCCTATCAGCAAAAATACATGCAAGCTAATACTACTTGGGAGAATAATCTTATATAATTATCAACCAGAATCTTGAGCTGCATTTACTACTCTGATATGTGTTCATAAGAAAGTCATAACATCCTAAGGAAGCCCTACAACGCGGAAGGAAAATAAATGAATGTTGAGTCAAGCATTCCTTGCCAAAAGATATTCCGGAAGAAGGAGTACTAAAGTTGACAACAATAGTTTTATTTATCTACGTTTATGTAAAAAAGGATTCTTCGCCTCCTAGTTTTCTAGGAAGATAAAACACATTCCGAGTTGTTTTTGATTGGTTGACCTTTTACTATTTATTATGAACGATTTTTGTTTTTCCGTTGGAAATACGTTTAACGCTACTTTCATCATTTTTCAAATCTATATCATGGCGCCAAGTTTTTATTGGAAGAGTACACGGAAAAATCTACGTCAATAATAATACTTAAATTTAAATCATCTATGATGCTAATAGAGTAGTTTATGAAATCCCTGTTTTTATAGGTTAAAGCAATTAGAAGAAAAAGAACAATAATTTCAAAATAGTTAGTTATCATGACAACTTTATGAATACTGTGGATCGTTTCAATAGAACATACTAGCGAATGTGATACGATTAACCGTATACAGAAGTGAAGTTTGTATAGCTTTGATCTGTAGATATATTCGATGTGAAAAAAATTTCTATACTCAAATTCACTGAGGTTTCCTTGATGGATGTAGAAGGTATGTATTTTTATAAGTTGTATTTGGATGAATGATTTGAAATCTAATTATGAAAGTGAAATCTAACAAAGCTACTACATTGATGGGACTGTTTATCATGTCTTCACGTCAAGTCAACACGTCATTTCTATCATGTTATTACGGGCGGCTTACATAATTTTAGAATGGAAATTCTGTCAATACAATTCATGTTATATCATTGTTGGAAGGCGCATTTCATATTACCGTTCATCTGCGATGTTGGCTAGATTTATATAGAAATTAGCCAAAAAATCGACCGAACAACAATAGTTGAAAGTCAATGTACAACTACAAATTCGGATATATTAAATAAACTCTAGAATAGCTAAACAATTTAAATTGAATCTAAAATGCTCGTACACATTACTTGACCGTAGATAGGTACCATGTCTCTTTTACACACGAAATGCTTCGTGTGATTTCGGCCTGTCACATAAATGTCGTATCCTTGCAGTTTTACATGACTGCTTTATTTTGTATGATACTTTAATCCGATGACTTAAACCGCTTTGAGTCTTGAGACCTTCTTTATTCGTATGTGTATACCAGCGCTATGTTATTCGTGATTGCGGGTTCGATTCTCATTGCAGGCAGGGTGTACTCGACTCCAATCTTAATTGACAAGGATTGTCAGTTTTCCTACCGCAGGTCGGGGGTTCTCTTCGGGTACTCCGGCTTCCTCCCCTAATAAAAACTGGACGCCATGAAATAGCTGAAAAATTGCTGAAAGTGGCGTTAAAACACCATTCAAACAAACAAACAATATTCGTGTATACCCGCTTTGTATCGTTTTATTTATATCCGATTTGTATCGTCGTTTTACGCTCCCTTTCTTACTTACGTGTCAAAATGCCTGATATCGTACGTGTATATCCGAATTTACTCTGCTTGATATCGTTTCCGTATACAAGATTCATATTCTTGTATACTAGCTTTTTATTGTTCCTGTATGCCCGCTTTATGTCGTCAGGTTCTACACTTTTTATATCGTATTCGAAAATGTTCCTTTATACCCACTTTATATCATTCGTAACAATCCGCTAAAATATTTCTTGTCCACACGCTTTGTATCGTTCGTATATATCTGCTTATATCGATCGTGTTTATCTACTTTATATCGTTCACGTATTCCCTTTGTATATTGTTACTGTATACCCACGTTATATCGATCTTGTATACCAACTTTATATAGCTGACACATAACTGCATTATATCGTGTGTATTTTCCGGATGTATATCGTTTGCTTATACCGGCTTAATATCGTTCGTATATACCTTATATATGGCGTTCTTGTTTAACTGCTGTATTTAATTTTTGTATGACCGCTTGATATCGTTCATATATTCTGGCGTTATATATTTCTAAAACACCCGCTTTATATAGTTCTTGTATACCCACTTTATAAGGTTTTTGTGTGTCCGCTTTTTATCGTTTATGTATACCACAGTGATATCGTTCTTATATGCCCGCTTTCTTACTTATTGTTCCTTTATAAACGCTTTATACTCTTCCAGTATAATGCGGGTATATGCTACTTGTATACCCTCTTTATATTGTTCTCTAATAGCCGCTATATATTTTTCGTTTATGTCCGATGTATGTTTCTTTTTGTGTATTAGCTTTTCTACCGTTGTGTCTTAAAACGGTTATACACCATATCATTTCAATATTTTACATTATTAAGTAACCACAGATGTGAAAGTAACATAGGAGAGTCTAAATGTCCCTAACCCTCTGTTTATAACTTGTCCAGAATATTGTTATAATACTGCAACTTCTGGATATGTTGATTTTATCTGAAAAGTATTTTTTTCTAATGGCTGTTTGAAACTGATAGCTATGATTATAATGGTCTTAAACTGCTTTGTGTGCCTTATGTCATCTTTAGAATACCTCTGTTGTTCTGGTTTTGTCTTAAATATCTAGTTTGTACCAAACGGATGGATGAGAACCTAAGTAAACAATTTGGAAAAGAAATTATTTGAATGTAGATCAATACTGTTAGGTCTGTTCTATAATACTTAATAACCTCAGGGTATTTACTGAAATATTATAAAGAACTGAACACAACGCTTGCCACTCGACAAATTAAATCAATCAATACGTAAAGGTTTTTAAACAGAAATAGAAAGTAGAAGAATTTTTTATGAGGAAAAGGCAAACAAAAAGATATATTTATAAGCAAGTCGTTAAGAAGTCTTGTTGCCAGTTTTACTTTATTTTATGTTAAATGTTGTGCAGTGATGCACTTATTCATTTGCTAACATACGTTTCTCCTTCGATGTTTTGTTAGAAAGGCATTACTATCGTTTCATATTGTTCCAATCTAAATAGAATTATGGGAGGATAGTAAACTATATAAGTACAATGTACGTGAAAGATCACACTTAACCATTTTTGGTGTTAAAAGTGTTCATGATATTTTACAATCCTCAAAATGTAATTTTTAGATGTGAAAAAACACCGTTTTAAGGTTTATATGAATGTGTCATCTGAACATTTGCTACAATAAACAGTAAGTATTTCTTACGGTACTTGATACGCAATAGCATTATAAAAGTATTGACTGCATAGAATATGGATAAATCAACATATGTTTATCCTGAGTGAATTTATTTTGCTTCCCAAAAGCAAATCTCTACTTAATAAGTATTACATATTTGAGTGCATACGTATGATTAAAGTTGTGACCCGAATATACTGCTGTCAACACTGGAGATTATCGAGTCGGTATTCGCCAAGGTGTGATCGGCTCTATTTAATATATAATAAGAATTGACATGTTTCATTCCGTTCTCAGCAGATTTATTCCTGCACCATTAATCTTCAGAATTCATAGTATCTCTGTACTGAAAACATCATTTAATTTCAGTAAAAGAACACAAACTAAAAACAAACATATCGATAATTTAACAGGAGGCAAGTAGTTTTTCTCCTATTATCTTGTATTTTGGAAATTTAAAAAAGTTTATTCAATGTCAAACCAATGTTTCTATATTACTGACTAAAAACATATTAGCCTTTACAATCACCAGACAAGGCATACTATGGTACAAGGCCCATTTACAGTAGGTATGTGATCGTTTAAATAATTTACATAGAAGCACACGAGCATTGTAATTCTCGTTAAATTTGTTCTTTTAGAACTATAAAATATTTTCTTTGTTTGATGTCAGTAATTTATTTAGCAATGTTTTTCCAGTTTTACCAATTCAGAAGAAGGAATAACTAAACTCCTGCAGAGAACAAGTTTCATAACAACGTTATAATAACAACAGTGAGATTGGTAGGTATCATTTTTGCTTAAATATGTCATGAATACATACTATCATCAGTGTACTTGTAATATTGATCTATATAATTGCATTCGTAAATACAAAGGTGAGAAAATGAATGACAATAGTTGTATATTAATTTGTCAACAAAGGAGGCGAGTGATTTTCCACGATGTTTGTTAAAGTATTACACTGTTAAGATAAATTATACGACTTGCATGCAGCTTTAGAAATGTGTAAATTGTGTAGCAATCTATCACTGCTGCAATTAATTAAGACTTTTGTTATTTATTAAACAGTAAAATATACAGAGTGTGTTATTGAAAAAAGATTCAAAGTTTGCATAATGATTTACAGATTCTAAAATTACATAACAGACCTACATAAAGTACAGCCAAGAGAAGTAAAAAGCATCAATGTCATGACCACGAGACACATTAGTCTACACTAAATATGCACAAACAATTGTCAATTTGATGCGTATAACTGATTTTACTACTGTTGTCCAATCGCACGAATTGAAGTTTTGTCCTTGCTTGTTTAGTTTCCTTGCAAAATAGTGCATGGAATCTAGTTACTAGTTAGCGTATGGTGTGTACATTTCACAACTTATACATTATTCTAGATCCTGCGATCGATATTCCGATTTTCTAGACCGATCACTTCTGTTGACTGCTAAAGTATGCAAACAATTTGTTGCACCTAGGATGATGTTATCTCTCCAGATCTCCAGAAAGTCTATGGTTGGAACCACGACTTAATTGATCAGTGTCTCAAATACGATCTGACATTTTCGCTGAGTCATAGGTAATATTTCCTATTCTCTGATTTGACTTTTTCCTAGACAAGACAATGAGTAACTCGACGGTGTCTAATTAGAGGCAGGCACTGCTTACTTGTCCGGAGCACCTGAGTGCACCCATGGTTTTTATTGGGTTCTGGTTAATCTGTATTTTGGTTTTTGTTTTGGTTTTTGCATTGTGTTTTCTATATCCTGATTTGTAACTGTTCCTTGGCTTCTGGCTAATATTGTTCGATCGGTTCGCTTTATTTTATAAAAATATTAACTTTAATCTTGCGTTGCGTTTACTACTCTAATATGTGTTTCATAAGAAAGTGATAGCAACCAAAGGAAGCCCGACTATTCGGAACGAAAACCTGCAATCCTTGTTAAATAAATGTTGAGTCAAGCACTCCTTGATAAAAGATAAATACGAACTGAGAACACTAAAGTTGACAACAACAGTTTTATTTATCTAGGTTTATAACAAAAATTCTTCGCCTCCTAGTTTTCATATTTTTCAGCTATATCACGGCGTCCAGTATTGAATGGAGGAGTACCTGAAGAAAACAACGTCATTAATAATACTTAATATCATGTATGATGCAATCAAGTAGTTAATGAAATGCTTGCTTTTTCAGATTAAAGCAATCAGAAGTTAAAGATAAATAATTTCAAAAAGTAATCATGACAACTTTATGAATATTGTGAATCGATTCGATAGCACCAACTAGCGACTGTGATGCGATTAAACGTATAAGGATAGTATTTTTCTTAAGTGATTTTTTGTGGCTTTGATTTATATATATATTCGATGTGGAAAAAATGTGTGGAGAGGATTACATGATTTTTTTATACTCAAATTCACTGAGGTTCCCTTGATGGAAGTAGAAGGTATGTATGTTAATAAGTTGTATTTGCATGAATTATTTGAATCAAACTATTAAAGTGAAATCTAACAAAGCTACATTAATGGGACTGTTTATCATGTCTATTTGTCATGTCAACATGCGATTTCTATCATATCATTACTGTTGAGGTAAATAAATTAAGCATGCACTTTCTGTCAATACAATGAATGTAATATCATTGATGGTAGACGCATTCCATATAACTGTTCATCTTCGATGTAGGCTAGTTTTGAACTGATTATATAGACTGTGGAATAAAAAACACGCCTAAATAGCAAAAGAAACGACTGAACAACAAGAGCCAAAAGTCAATGGACAATTACAAATCCGGATATATTATATAACTGTTGAAAAACTAAACAACTGGAAAACAAAATAGGATCTCGCATGCTCGTACACACTACTTCTATGACGAAACATACCAGGAAAGGGTGTTAAGTAAATTTCGTTTTATAAATTCTGAAATGTGCTTTCTGCAGGTTTAGAAAATAATCAATCACAAAAAATTCAAACGATCTATGAATAAATACCTTTTGTAAAACATAGCAGATAAATTAAAATTCTAACCCTATCAACTCATCTTAAGAATGAAGTACTGTGAGTCTACATTTGTCGGAGCACTAAATGTTCGCTGAAGTCGTATTTGGGCCAACAAGTCCAAATAAATTTGTTTCTGAATTTCGACATGAATGCCACAACGATATTAGCAACAACACATGACAGAAATGTACCTGAACAATTTGAGAAATATAGCAAATTGTAAAACAATAACAAATAATGAACGATATTCGACACCAACGCATAGAGGCACCTCATTTAAAATCGTGTAATACTACTGTTGAACGATTTTCCAAGATGTTTTATTTGTTTTCAATAACAATGCTCTCATTCCGGTGCATATGTAAGTTGGGAAGTCAATTCATATTGGCGTAATGCACCAATAAAGGGTATAACTTTACTATTTTTGCGTTCGTTTTTCGTTGGTTTGCATATCGTTTTACGTTTGTCTGTATGCTCATTTGCTAGGCCGTTTGTTCATCCGCCTGCGTTCAGAAAACATGTAAATAGACACTTACCTCAGATAGTACACTAAAGGAAATTTTTATTTTAGTATTTCATATTTGATAAACCTCCATTTACGTTATCGTCACAGATTTTACACATGAACATTTGTTCTTTATTTGTTAGCTTTTATACCAAACATTTCAATCAACTAACCAACTCACATACTGCAGTAATGAAAACGGGAGGTTTGGCATGCCATACAGTCTGGTTTTAACCACCATTTCTTTTGAAATGCCTCTGCCTATTCAATGCCATTATAGCATGATTTGCGAATACATGTACATGGTTAATTCTACCAAACGTGATAATGAAATATAATTTGCAGCGTTTGAGCAAAACCTGACATCAGTGTGAAATTATTGTGAAATAAATCCTTACTCCTAAAAGTACATATATGTTATTTATAGGATAATCAATTGCACATAGTGACTATATCTGCAATATTCACGATGCTTAATAGATAAATGTGTTGATTTCATGTACATTGACTATTAATTTACATATCACTGACAACTTTGAGGTACTTTTTGAATATTCTTGAGCATTAGTTTTGCGAGCAACGTCGTTAATGAATTCTTTGTGATTAACCAGAATTTATTTCAATCAGTATTCTCCATATTTCATCACCTGTCAACGTAGCTTAAGTGCTATAGGTGCTGATATATTAACTATTGTTTTGAGCATCAACGTTAACAAAAATATAAATATAAATTTGCATGCTGTTTCTCATTAACCTAGTTTGTTAGGTTTTTTTTTGTAAATAAGATGTGAAATAGATAGACCATAGATAGGTACCATGTCTCGTTTTCACACGAGATGCTTGAAGCAATTTGGCCTGTCCGTTAAATGTCTTATCAATGAAGTTTACATGACTACTTTAGGTTTGTTTTTATACTTTTATCCGATGACTTAAACTGCTTTGAATCTTTATTCGAACGTGTATACCAATTCTATGTTATAGGTGTATACCCGCTTTGTATCGCTATTTTACATTCGATCTATATAATTGTTCTATGTTCGCTGCCTTACTTTCGTGTCTAAATGTTATATAACGTACGTTTACATTCGATTTCTTTGATATCAGCTTGATATCGTTTCCGTATACCATCTTTATATTCTTGTATACTCGCTTTATACTGTTCGTGTATGCCGTTTTATTTCGTAAGTGTCTACACATTTTATGTCGTTGGTGTACATTTATTAGATATCGTTCGTTTATACCAACTTTATACTGCTTTTGTATTCCGCTTTATAACTTTCGTTTATACACTCTTTCTATCGTTCGTAACAATAAGCTAAAATGGTTTTGTACACGCACTATATATAGTTCTTGTCTACATTCTTTGTATCGTTCTGTTATATCGATTTTGTATACCTACTTTGTATCGTTCACGTATTCCCAGTACATGTTGTTTGTGCATACATGCTTTATATCGATCTTGTATACCTGCTTTATATTGTTGACACATAACTGCTTTATATCGTTCGTATTTTCCTGATTTATTTCCTTTGCATTTACTCTCTTAATCGGGTATACCTCCCTTATATCGTACCTTAACCACTGTATTTATCTTTTGTATAACCGCTTTATATCGTACATATATACCGGCGTTATATATTTCTAGCACGCCCGCTTTACATAGTTCTTGTATACCCATTTATAATATTTTTGCGTGCCCGCTTTTTCTTGGTTGTGTATTCCATTGTAATATCGTTCTTATATGCCCACTTTCGTTCGTTTAATATTGTTCCTTTATACTTGCTCCAAACTGCTCCAATATATAGCGGGAATATTTTACCGGTATACACGCTTTATACTGTTCTTTTATACCGGCTTATATTTTTCGTTTTATGCCCAGTTATATTGTTTTTTGTGTACCAGCTTTATATTGTTCGTTTCTACACGTTTTATAACGTTTGTATCTATAGTTTTTATATCGTTCTTAGAGATTTGCTTGACATCGTAATTATATACTCACTTTATATCTTTGTTGAAATCCTGCGTTATATCTTTCGTGTATACCGTTTAACATCGTTCGTTACAGTTCGCATCAACATTTGTTGTACTCCCACTTTATAAATTTGGTGCCTCCAAGCTTTATGTCGTTCGTTTACCTCCGTTTTATATCGTTTATTTATACATTTTTTTATCTTTCTTGTGTACCTGCTCTAGATCGTTCGAATATTTCTTCTGTATATCGTTTATATCGTTTGCGGTTAAGGGCTTTATATCTTTCCCGTTTGCCTACTTTACAGCGTTCGTGTTAAACCACTCTGTGTTTTATTGTATAACCACTTTATATCGTTTGTACATACCAGTTTTTTAAACTGGAGCATAGCCGCATTTTAAATGTTTGTGTGTATACGATTTTGATTGTTTGTTTTGTTTGTTTTGTTTGGATGTTGTTTAACGCCACTTTCAGGAATTTGTTTCAGCTGTATCATGGCGTCCAGTTTTTATTGGAGGAAAGCCGAAGTACCCAGAGAAAATCCCCAACCTTAGGTAGGATAACTGGTAATCCTTGTCTATTAAGATTTGCAGTCAAACGCACCCTGCCCGCAGTGAGGTTCGCCAGTGTTGACCGACCATGTGATCTATAGCAGACGAACTACCTTAATCACTCCGCCACCGAGGCCCCTTTATTGTTGGTCTATGCCCGATTTCTAACCGTCTTGTTTAAACGCTTAATGTCGTACGTGAATAGCCACGTTATATAGTTATTTGATTCCCGCTTGTTATCCTTTCTTTTTGCTGCTATATATCGTTCTCGTATGCAAGCTTTATGTCCTTCTTATAAACCAGCTTTTTTTAATTCTAGTTTGCCCAAGTTATAGTATTCTTGTAAACCAACTGAAAATCGTTCGTGTATTTCCGTTTGGTATTGTTCTTTTATATCCACTTTATATGGCTTGTGTATACCCGCTTCATGTCTGTTTAACAATCCAGTTCAATAGTTTGAATACAGTCACTTGATAAATTTCGAGTCCTAACGCTTTGTATCGTTTGTGTGCATACTCTTTCTACCGTTTCATACCCGTTTTGTACTCTCGTATCGTTCGCATATAAATGCTGTATATGGATTTTGTATACCTTCTTTATATCGTTGACGTATACCTGATGCATATCGCTCTTGTATACCTGCTTATATCGACCTTGTATACCCAATGTATATTGTTTACGTATACTCGCTTCATATCGTTCGTATTTTTGTCTATGCCGACTTTATATCGTTCGTGTATGCCTCCTTTTAGCGTTTGTGTTTACCCATTATATGTTTTTATGGTTTAACCGCAAGATATCGTTCATATATACCAGCGTTATATTATTCTAAAAAACTCGCGTAGAATCGTTCTTGTATACCCGCTTTACAAGCTACTTTTATGCACGCTTTTTATTGTTATTGTATACTCGCTATTGTATGCTCGTATGATATCGTTCTACATGCGCTTTCTAATTTCCGTTTATTCCCGTTTTCCAAAGTTCGTGTTTACAAGCGTGATATAGTAAATGCATGACGGCGTTGATACCTTGTTGATATCATTTCATTATACACACTTCACATCATTCTGTATAGAGCTAAATATCCTATTTGTATACAAGCTTTATATTTTTTCTTTCGTGGCGAATTTATATTGCTCTTGTATTCCGCTTTTGTATTGTATTTCTATGTCCAATTTATATTGTTCTTAAATGCCAGCATTATTTCGCACGTCTACACGTTTTTTTATAGCTAGTGTCTACACTCGTTAGAGTACATTCACTTTATATGATTCGTTTAAACCCGCTTGATATCGTTGCTATGTACCCGCGTTTGTTTCGTTCGTATACATTTGCTTTATATCGAGTCTGTATAGCCGTTCTGCATCGTTCACGTACACCCATTGTATATCGTTTGCTTATACTCGCTTGATATCGTTGTTGTATAACAATATATATCGTTCGTGTTTACCCCCTTTTGTCTTTTGTGTATATCCGATTTATATAGTTTGTACTTTTCCTTGTGTTATCGTTCTGTTTACCTTCTATGCCGATTGATGTTGTTCTTGTATACCAGCTATATGTCTTTCATGTATTCCTGTTTCATATTGTTCCATCAGGGCCTGTTTTATATCTTTAGTGCCTATACGTGTTTAGTGTCTATACGTTTTATCGTTGGTTTCTACACATTTGCTATCGCTTAATATCCGCTACATTTCGTTCGTTTATACCTACTTTATATTGTAATTACATTTCCCCTTTTATATAGTTCTTCTTTTTTCAGTTTTATAAATTTCCGCCTTATATTTTTCGCTTATACAAGTTTTATATCGTTCGCGTATACACTTGTTTATCGTTCGTGTGTACCCTCTTGATAAGGACACTGTACAACAATTATTCTATGATACACATACCTATAGTTTGTATGCCTCTTTGTACAATTTTACTAAACACTTAGGGTCGAAATTTGGAAGTCAGGACTTTTACACTGTCAGTCTTTACCTCCCCAAAACCTTGCTGTTGGCAACTCTTGAATTATATGTGCACAATTATTATAAGGATGACAGTACTACATAAGCATCTTTAGAAACATATTTTAATTTTCATATCTCGATTCAGATTCTTATTATTATTTAGAACATATAAATCAAGATTTGTAATCGTGACTTGACTTTCGACTATGGTTGTTTGGTCGGTTGCCATTCTTTAATTCACCAGCCTTATTTCATGTGTGTAATTGAACAAGGTGTGAAAACCGTATCATTTAAAAAAAATAATGGGGCCTCGGTGCCCGAGTGTTAAATGCAGTTAATAATGTTCTACCGATAATGTGGTCTGTTAACATTAAGGCTGTGTTTGAGTCTAAGTCCTGGTACTCCTACTTCCCTCCTTTCCCAAAAAACTGGACGCTATGATATAGCTGACGACTGTTCAAAATGTCTCATATAGCACCATTCAAACAAATAAGAAATAAATATAGTCTTTCTTTATGAATAACGTTTTAGGTCTTAAAAAACATGTATATGAGCAGAATTACAGTTTTAAAAGTTGATCAAAATGTATTTGTGTTAGCCTTTTTTGTGGCACTAAATATTTTATGAGAAGACCGGGTTTTACAAAATGCATATTATATGTATAATCAGCCAACGAATATCGTATATGATAATGTAAGAAATAATCTTTAAAAATCTTTAAGCATCTTGGCAGATTCTAAATTCGCAAAAACACTAATATATGTATTTAGTTTCTACTGTCAAAACTACATTTTTATTCTGTCAGAATCCAATATTGAATAGAGGTTTATTTGGTCGTAGACCAGTCATAATTTGTTGCACTGAAAATAAATACTAGTTTTTACGATGTTCTCGAGGTATGTGATCTAAATAATAACATTGAACTTAAGTAGCAGTATCTGTAAGAATCATGCAAAATTAGAAAATAGTGATATAGCCAGTGGAAGGGATTTCCCGTCAACTGTCTTCAAATTGAGGCATTACCTACCCTGAATACATAAAACAACAAAAAAGTCATATTTTCCATATACCTGATTTTTTTTTCCTTTTTAAAAAGTTGATATTTTCCCTATATAGCTATTGTTAATTTCAGGTATTTCTGTTATAGATCTTATAAAAATACAAATTATTTAAGAGAAGCTGAATATTGATTTGGAAAGATCATGTTCAGAAGTGTTAAAAACATTTTTCAGAACATTAGGAAACATGTTTATTTCTCTATAAACAACAATTAAAATATCACCAGGAGCCTCGAGTTTTGGCGCCAAAATTAACTCCCTTTGCAATCTCTCTAATGTGAAAACACTAAAACTTCATGTTATCAATGGAGGCTGCAGATTTCAACAAACAGCAGACGTGCAGTTTTAGCCTATTTACAAACACTCCCTGTACTAATGCTCAGGATATTTATTTCATCAAAGATTGTTCAAAACCCATTTCATCACATTTAAGATCTCTTAACATATCATACGATGACAAATTTATGTCAGAGGGCCTTTTGATCTGCTCAAGAGTTGGTAACTTCTCTCGTGTTCCCTATTTGACGGTATGCCAGTACCACAGGGCCTCATTGGGTCTTCAATGGAAAAGAAGAAGTGCATGTGTTTTTCCAGGTCACACTGGAAAATGTAAAGGAGATAGACCTATATCGACCCAGGACAGTTTTGCCATGGCAGCAAGGGGAATTTTGCTCCCAGTAGGGTCTGGTAAGTTTGCTATACAATAAATAACTCAAAATCTATTGTAACATGATTGTTAGTTTTAATATTTTAATAAACATCCCAAATTTTCTGCTGTTTTCAAGATTTAAAGTAAAACAGGTTGGGACCACTTTCCAAAATGAGATATTTTATGATAACCTATCGGACGAGCATTACTCAGACAGCCCATTTCTCGGACAACCCATAACTCCAAAAGCCCATTATTCCCACAAACTATTACTCAGACAAAGAAAGAAATGTATATATATATATATACAGTATCAAGACATGTTTTTATAACAAACATCTGGATATGTATGTGATGTTGTAAAGGTCAATAGATGGGGATGCAACTGTGATAAGCTACTAAACATAAAAATTCTCTGAAAATTATTGTCACTTTCGTGTAGATGTTTGGCAAAATTGGTCAGAACCCACCCACCCCCCTTTTTAAAAAATTTCAGGAACCGTCCCTGCTTTTAGAATGAATATAACATATAAATTGCATTTTTGACCTGGTTACATAATGTGCAAACCCGAATCATAGTGATAAATACTGGGCGACGGCGGATCCAAGTACTACTATAGCCTATTTATTTAATACAAATACTTGTCATTTTTGTCATTGTCTGAGTAATGGGTTATTGGAATAATGATATGACCACAACCCATCTGGGTGATTTTTTTATTTTTATGACGCACACAATTCACTAATTTTGGAAGTTTGCCTAACATATTACTGTAAGTTCATATCAAAATTTGTTCTGATATCTGCAGGCCAGGACGCTTAACAAAATTTGTCTGTTAAGCATGTTAAGGGTACATATACCTGGGTACATATATGTACAAAATCTTTTACATGAGTGCAAAAATAACAAAGTTAAGTCATAGCAAAGTTAAGTTCACAAAACCACATAGACAAGAATGGATATTTTATTATGGAGTGAATGTATACTTGTATATACATGTAAAATCCTAATTATAAAGGAACAAGGATTGATATGATCAATGGTGGAATCAAGGCTACAATGTTCTCCCCTAGATCCATATAAATTATAGTACTTTGCTTAATCATGCTACAAGATATAACTCTAGGGACAATGTTGCTTTATTTTTTCGGGGAACGATTTGAACATTGCTTTTGATTGTACATTGCAAAAGTTCAATAAAGACGACCTCAAAAATCAGTCTTATAAAGCACATTTAAATGAATTTATGTGGAATTTGGATATTTGTAGACTACACTCGGGACTCCTGGGTCCAATTTTACAAAATCATGAAATTGTATCATTTATTTCTTATTTATTTCAGCAATATGCAAGTTTTGTAGAAAGAAGATCGCTAGTGAGTTAGAGTCCTTTCCAGACATAGTGAGTACATGTATTGTTAAAACATTTGTGGGTTAACCAGAATGATGAATGTTTTATACATGTACATATATTGGTTGACTTTCATTAGGAGTTCTAGTTCCCATATGGTTAAATGATGGTGTAATATGTATAATTCACAAAAAAATAATGAAAATTATTTGCAATGTAGAAAATATATATATTGACTTTCATAATCCAACACAAGTAATTTTATTGGTTACAGATCTGTCTAGCTTTATCAAAATGGATAGCTTAATTTCCAAAGGAATATGTGTAAAAAATGTACTTTTCTTTTTACAAAAAGACAGATGTAATGTCTGACCAGGCAATAGCATCCTGTGATCATAAAGTACCTGTAGAATGTCCAACAGATGACCACATGCAAAATGATCATGACAGTGAGCTACAACAAGATTTGGTAAATAAATTCATTGAATGAATAACAGTGAAAAATAAAAGGTTGAATTGTAAAAATGTGAAAACTAAAATCTGTTGTTGGGCAAAAGACAACTAATAGTAGAGTTATTGCCCTTGAAATGTCTATTTTTACAAATTCTCACTTTTGAAAGTTGTTATTGTAAGATTTTCTACGATATTAGAGTTCAGTTTCTTTAGAGCTTCTAGTTTATCTCTTATTTGTACCATTATTAAAATTTACATAAATTATATTTCAGATCCTGAATAGTCAAGCCAGTGCCACTGCCAATGCAGAATTTTCAAGTTCACAGACTGAATCTGATATATTTATAGTAGGTGCACATTGTTCAAACTTTGTAAATGAAGATTATTTCCCACACCTCAGCATCCCCTTCACAGTCTTTATTCATAAAAAAATTAGGCCCCACCACAAAAATGATACACATATATTAATCATTATCTCTGTTACGATTTATTATGTTGTATGATAACCCAAGTACAGAAATATCAAAACATGTATACATTCCTATTGTAAATTTTGACAAACCTTGTGCACGTGGGTAAGGAGAACAATTTGTCAATATGTTTACCAGTTAGCTCTGTCAGTGCGGTACTTGTCTGCAAGTATGCCTTCAGCGATTCAAATAAAATTCAAATACAGAATCGAAAATAAGCTACTATAGAGGGAGAGGTATTTCTGTTTTGGAGCATTTTATATTATACTGGATACTGATTAAGAAAAGACAAGTGGATAAAGTGAAACTTTTTATCTTTTGAACCACTAAGTTAGATAATTTGCATTATGACTTTTATTTCAGGCTTCAGTATCATCTTCCCAGGTTTCCTCATGGAGTGTGGAGAATCAAATTCACAGTAGGGAAACATTAGATGCTTTACAGAGAAGGTGCCAGGGAAAGATCAGTCCTATATCATATCAGATAAGGAAGGATGTGGATAAGTTGGCTCCCAGTACCATAAGGCAGCTGAAACGAAAAGCAGCAACTGTAGTAGAAGAGACTCTTGACTTACTTGCTCCTAACCAAGCAAAGAAAGTATGGAGGCTTATTAATCAAGAGATGGTATGATACTACTAGTTACACAATCAGTTATTGAAATTAGGCCGTTCTGGTTCAGACTAGTTAAATTTTGTATTATGATATTGAAGGGGAGGGGGGGCATACCTTTTTCCAGATGCCAGAATGGCCCATTTTTAAACCAGGGAATTTGGGTTTTGCAAAATTAAAGTTTGGGATTTCGTGAAAAACTTATGATGCAGGATTTCAGTTGTTCAAGTTAATTTCTTGAAAATTGTTAGTAAGGTCTTCATGAAATTTTGTACACCGAAACTTATCATCATATTGACTATATAACAACACATTTTAGACAAATGCAGTGGTCGCGCTAGGCTATAAATTTCTGCGTTAAAAAAACGCAGTAATGGTAAAAATCTGCGTGCAAGTCGTTGAAATTAGCGTGACCCAAAACACAATATGACATACACATGCATATTGATTTGTAAGGTAAGTTTTGATATTGTTTTTGTAAAGGTTTGATTGTTCAGTATTAAATTAATGCAATATCGTCTTCACTGTTGAATTCAACGAGAGAAAATGTTGTGTATTGACCATTGTAAATATCTGATTATTATAGGGGACTTTCTCAGAATGTGTGTTTAAACATGCGATCCGATTTCGTAAGAACTACATTAGCCGATTTCAAAATGTTTAACTTATTATTTGAACAATTAAAATTTGAATATTTGAACGGAACAACAGCTCGGTTCAAATCAGTTCTAAGTGCAATCTGCGATCTTTAATTTTTATTCTCCGATAATACATTTTGAGAATTCCCTTACTTTCATCATTACCATTTCTATTTATGAACGAAAAAAAAATTCCTTGATGCAACTGTTTCGCCGACATTGGCTTTAAAATCAAGATGAAAAACACTGTATCGGCAACTTTTTTACCAACATAAAAGAGGTTACAACCAAATTAAAGTGATTTATTTTACTATTTCATTGACTAAACCCTGTTTCAGTTACAACTCGTTCTTTCTATCCTTGCATGCATTTGCATGCAGGGTCTAATATTTTTGTGTGGAATTTTTTTTAATTGCGTAAAAAACGCAATATTTGGCATTAACACGATCTCTGCAAATATGTGCCAAGTGGACATTTATTTCTTGGAGGAACATTTATTGTTTCAATACATTCACTTAAACAAAAATGTGCATAGTTGGATATCCATACCTTCAAGACACATTTCTTGTTTTGCTTTAAAATGTTTAATTTTGGTTTTTTTTTTTAGCCACCAGAATCTCCTAAAATTGACAGCTTGGTTTTACAGTTGTATAAAGAGACAAATGACAAGAACTCAAAGACACAGTTCTTGTCAATGATTGCAAACAATTACTCAAAAGAACAACTCAAAGAATTGCTCCCTGGCATAACAACATACACCATTGACAAAGCCAGAAGACATGCTAAAGAGGATGGAAAAGGTATTTCTTTTTAGAAATTAATGTTTATCAGATTTATTAGGGATTTTCCACAAAATATTGTGGTTGTCCTACCATTAGCAAGTCTGTTTGTTACAAAATAATGCCCAGGTTGTAACTTTTTTCATGGCGCTACCACATACATATAGTTGTACCCTTGTCTGTCCGTTTGTATGTTTTTACACTTGTCTGTCCGTTTGTATGTCACTTTGGTTAAGACTTGGTTAAGTTGTTAGTTAAGGTCCGTATCACAGGTATGTTTTGGATCAATAATATTTCACCACTAGATAGTTGGGGGAAGTGACTTCTACCTGGCAGCCAAACAGGAATAAGTGAGGCCCTGATAAGGAGACTTCAGGGAGACATTAGGGAGAAGTCATGGGGCCCATACAAATAATTAATTTTTGCAGTAGTTACATACATTTTTCATTATTTACATCATTTTGGACCAGATCATATACAAGTATCTTCTGTGAACCATCTGGAGACTTGAGGGAAATAACCAGGCGACTTCGACTTCGCTTTTGAGGCATCGTAGGGCGACTTCATGTTCCAGTAGGGCGACAAAGTCGCCCACTTCACCCAGTGTGGTGAGCCCTGGGTAGATCACCTAAAGGCATTGAATTGCGTAAAAGATCCATGACCGTCCACTGTGAACACTGACCTTTAGATCTGCATTTAATCCTTCCAAAATAACTCAAAATACACTTTATTATTGTTAATGATATTGTCAATACAGTAATGACATCACACATAAATGCCTTTTCTGCTGGTGTCCTTACAATTTATATGTCTTAAAATAATATTGTTATTTTTTCAGGTGTTCCACTTCCTGATAAGGAAAAGTTCCTTCGTAATAGAATGGACCAAGACAAGCTAGATCATGCCATAGATTTCTTTTTGAATCCAGCTTACCACCAGGTTTGTAAACTTTAAAAAATTTTCAAAATGATAGCCTAAAAGATCTCCTGGATTTTTTGGCCGGATTACACGGAGTGAAAATTGCGGGTAATAAAATATTGAATGTAGGGCAGATGGGAAAATTTTTTTGTAACAGTTATATTTGGTCAGCATCAGCATGGGGCCCAATAATGTGGGATTCAGTTTCAGGTCTGTCGCTCACCTACTTCCTGTTTAATGAATCTGGCCATTTTTGACTTTGACAGATTTTTACTATTTTTATTTTGCTTTTTTTTGAAAATATTGGAGTATAAAATTGCACTTTCTGGTTTCCAGTACAAATTCATGAGGTAAAAGACTGAGTTATAATTCAAAAGTCAATGTCTTATATATTTATACCCCCTCCCCACAAACTTGTTTGGTGGGGTATATAGGAATCAACCTGTCTGTTTGTTCATCTGTCCACATCCCTTGTAAGCACAACTCCTCCTAAACCACTTGATGAAATTTAATGAAATTTAGCATAAAGCAAGAACATAATATGTAGATGTGCATGAAGGTTTTTTATTGACCTTGAATGGGAGATAATTGGACTTGGAAGCGAAGGTGGTATCCATTTGTGATGGTGCTCACAGTTCACACTTGTTTAATTGTATGTCGAACCTGCTTTTTTGTTACATTGTAATTTGTCTAAATATCACTTACAGTGATATTATTTTACAGGTTTCTTCATATGGTGTAAAGGAAATGCATCTAAGTAGTGGTGTTGTTGTCACAATCCCACAAGTTGTCAGGACTGCCTGTCATGCTACACTAGTTAACATGTACCAGTCATACTGTGAGGAAACAGATTTTCATCCCCTTTCCAGGACTTCACTCTACAGAATTTTAAATGTTTGCCCAGCTTCCAAACAGACAAGTCTGAAAGGACTGGACAATATAGCAGCAGATGGTGGAACAGGCTTTGATTCTTTGTTTGGTGTTTTGGAAAATCTGAAACCATACCTCACACAGCCAGATAGATTAAACTTGGTCCAAGAGATAAAGGATAGCCTTTTAGCATTCAGATGCTATTTGAAGACAGATTTTCGGTAAGCATTGATAAAAAATGCTGAGTTATGACCATTTACTATTCAACTCTTCAAAATAAAAAGAATGGAACAAACAAAAACTTATTCCGTTAGTATATTTCATATAGCAAGAGAACTAAATATAAGCTGAATATATAAGAACTTTAAAAGGCGTGGTAATTATAGGTTATTTACGTTTTTTTAAACGAGATGCGTTTTCTCGTTCATATCTCATCGAAGGGCGACAGCCTTGAGATGAGATGACGAGAAAATGCATCGAGTTTCATAAAACGTAAATAATCTGTTTATCGATGTTTTGTAACATTGTGACGTCACAGTGTTACTTAACGACATCTTGACAGCGAGCAGAGATGGGCCCATCTCAAGCTAGTAGAGCGAGATGGAATAATATTGCACACACAGATCAAAGGAAAATACTGCAAAATAGCGATAATCTACAATTTTCAACAAATTATCAAATCCAAATGATGTTAACAATACACCCAAGATTTCTGTGCAGAATTGAAAAAAAAACACTACCATGCATTGAGGAAAGAACGTTTTATTTTTTGTTGACAAGAGAAGAATGCATAAAAGTATAATTTGCTTTCTTTACAGAGCTCACATTCAACGACAGGACAAATGCAGCACTCACTGCATCCAGCATGCATTAAGTGACCCCACTGACAAACTGTACAGCATTGAATGTGAGAATCATTGTCATGACTTTTGCTGTGATAGATGTGACCTTTTCCCTAGAGCAATTGAGGATATGAAGAACCTTCTGAAAGATTTTGAAGGTAAATACAAATGTATTGAATTACTACATGTACCTGATAAATCTGTCTTGGAAAAAATTAACATGTAGTACATGTACAGATTCACACAATGACATACCAATCATTTTTTTATAAAATGAGATTAGTCAAATGTTTTTAGATAAAGTTTCAATTTCAGTCAAAGAAATTAAGATTTGAATCCACAGGCCAGTCTTACCTGTAGATCCAAAATTTTTTCAGATCCGAATGAAAATTCATACGTCCAAAAACCTTCATACTTTTTATTTCTTTCCCTTTCATTTATTGAATTATCTGCTTTAAAGGCTTTCTTGGTATTTCTCCGGCGACGTACCTCAACATGGAGACCGCCATGTGCATGCGTACAGCATTATATGTAAATTTTATTTATAAAAAGAAAGCAAATGTTTACAATTATTTTATTACCGATGATAGACCAATTAAATCAGAAAATTATGACACGTTGAGGTAATCAAACCCGACATACACAACTTGTTTAATAGTTACAATTTGAGAAACACAACATAGAAGGAAACATGGCTTGTACCGGTCAGTTTGGCAGACTTGGCAGACAAATCCACCAGCCCGCTTTACTGGCTGCGGACCGATGGACCGGTGCTAATTTCGAAGACTGCAATTTCTTATTTATTTTCAATGGAAATGGGAGGTAATGATTGTAAAGAAAATGCAGGGTTCTAAATTTTAGTTGTTTCGACATTTTTGAGATATAAGGTGTAAAAAAGGCAGAAAACACATATTTTAAAAGCTCATGATTTTTTTTATTATCTGATTCGAATATTTTTTTGTGGTCATACTGCGCTCTTTATTGACAACATCAATCGTCTAAGCTAAATTTTATGAATATTGAAAATATACAATTTAGGTGATGTGCCAGCTGAAACCTCAGAGGAATTTAATATTGATGTTCAGAATGCAGAGCTAAAGATTTTAGACTGGCAACGACATGTTGTACGTACAGTGAACCAAGATTTGAGTAGAACCGAATTGCTTGACTCTCTTTCAAAAAACCAATGTCTACTGGTGATGGACTGGGCTATGAAGTTTCTTCCATTATCATTTAGAGAGAAACAGAGTGATTGGTTTGGCCAAAAGGGTATAAACTGGCATGTGATTGTATGCATTTACAAGACTGAAGACAACCAGTTTAAGGTAAGAATACACAGCAAAAATGTCATCTTGCGAATGTAAAGGACACATCCGTAAAACGTACGTAATATGTACACCAAACAGAGATGAAAATAATAGATTACCGTTATTTTTATTGTACATCACATAAATTGTTTAAATTACCAAAATAAAATTTTTAAAATCCGTTTTTCATCCATTTACAAACATTCATAAAAAAAAATGTTGGTTTCACATATGTTCAATGTCTGATGCTTTTCATATGTAACAAAACATACATACTTTATCTGTAATTTCGCATAGTTTTACATTGTTGCCCTAACATACACATTCTGTTTTACAATATATTTTTCATACAGCTATATATTGAGGGTACACTGTTAAAAAAACTATACCCTAATAGACAAAATATTTATGACAATCATTCCTTAAAAGGAGTAGTTGGAATCCTTATTTGAATTCACTGAAAAGATCTGATCAACCACATTTACTGTAGTATGAAAAAGTAATCATTTATTTTTTCAGCACAGAACATACACTCATTGCTTAGAAGGGACAAAGCAGGACTGGCATGCTGTAGCAGTATTGTTGGGGCATGCATTGACAACAATTAAGCACCAGTTGCCCGTCATCAACACAGCATTCTTGCGAAGTGATAATGCTGGCTGTTATCACTGTGGTGCTCTCTGGTTCACTATTCCATCTATTAGTGAGGCAACAGGTTAGAATAATAATGAATAAATCATAATACTAAAATCTAGCAATAAAATTCCATTCTACTGTTCCATGACTTCTGTTCAAGGATTCCTCTCCATCTACCCATCATAAAACATGGTAACAGTTAGTCCTCCTAAACAAAAAATAGCTGATAACTATTGTTTTTAGTCCCCAACCAGTGAAAGCCAAAGGGGATGTTAGGTTTGCACTCGGTTCGTCTGTCACACTTCAGTTTTCTGGTTTTTTTTTCTAAACGCTTGTAGATAATAAACTGATAGTTGGTAAATGAGCCTACCATGACTTATATCTAAATTTGTCTATATTATCTTGAATTTTCTTTTACAGGAATAACAATAAAGCGGTATGACTTTAGTGAAAGCCAGAGTGGCAAATCGTACTGCGATGCCAAGATAGCACACATGCGTGCAAAGATTCGGAAGAGTGTGGCTGAGGGAAGGAATGTATTAACTGCTGCAGATATGAAATCAGCCATAGATTCATATGGTGGAGTAGCTGGATGCCAAGTAGCTCATGTTGAAATTTTAAATACCTCCAGCAAACCAACAGGGTTGATTAAGGGAATCTCCAAGATTTCAAATGTAGAGTTTACTGATGATGGCCATCTGGTTACTTGGAAGGCATATGGAATTGGTGCTGGAAGAAAAATCACTGTCTCCAACTCAAACAGAATTGAAAGGTTTGTATATGAACATACACATCTAAATATAGATAACTATTTGGCAGTAGGGAGAAAATGTACCATTAAATGTAGTCCAGGCATGTGCACTTGGATACAGATATATCTAGGTGAGGGCTGCTCCATTAAAATTAACATAGGGTAGAATGATGCACTTAGTTGGATACTCACCTCCAATATCATGAAAATCTTATATCAACCACCATTGAACCAGATTTTATATGACCTCCTAAAAAAGAACTACCGTTGAAATTTTGATTCGTTGAAAAAAGTCCAATGTTACAGAATTAAACATATGTTTAAAACTTAAGATTTTGCTGGAATCGAGATGGCTACGATTTATTTACTTGGATGCCAGGTGAGCCATTCAGGCTCTTTGGGAGCCTCTTGTACATGGATATAAGGGTTAAGGTAAACTTTTTGACAGAGAGATTACCTATTTTTGCATACAATCATGTCATATTTCTATCATCAAATGTAATCACCTTTGAATATCAAAAACTTGAGGACATTCAGATATTTTTACTTTTACAGAAAACTGAAGGCGCACTCTGACTTTAAAGAGCCAAGAAATAAAGAAGGAACGCTGACCTATAAACCATCAGATGAAGGAACTCTGGGTTGTCCTGATGGCTGTTCTGATGCATTCACTTCTTTCAGCGCTATGTATGATCACTGTTTGGTTGGAAAACATAATCATCAACTGCAAAGAATGTCTACTTTCGATAAAATCAAGCTCCGATGGTATGACAACTGTATGAATCTTACTGAGGGAGTGGCTATACAGCGATCTTATCAGAGCTCATCTGAGGAATCTGCAGTTGTTGATAAAGGTTGGGCTATGAAGAAAGCAAGAAAGCATGTGCGGTTTTCTGAAAAAGTTGTACAATATCTCTTTGATATATTTCAAGCAGGAGAGGAATCTGGGAATAAAATGAATGCCCATGCTGTATCCAAGAACATGAGAGTAGCTCAAGAGAATGGCTGTAAGAAATTCAGTGCTTATGAATTCCTTGAGCCTACTCAAATAACATCTTACTTTTCAAAGTTAGCAGCTGAAAAGAAAATAAAAAGTAAGGCTGAAGAGGACATTAAAAGTGCTGTTGCTTTGATTGAACAGCTAGAAGCCATGGAAAAGGTTACGTCATTGCTTTCCTGAACTATGAGATTTGTTTTAGAGCTATGAAGTTCATGAAGTTTGCTGAAAATTTCCATTAACTTTGAAGTGAACTTTCCTTTATACTAATGTTTATCATAGTTCTGTTGTTTAGATCGTATTTGATGATGGACTTAGTGTCCCCTGCCTTTCCGTCTGTCATTCAGTCTGAAATTGGTTTTCAGATCATAGCTGTGCCTTCACAGAATTTCATGAAACCTTAACCTTAACACTTGATACCTTATGAGGTAAGGGAGGCTGCTATTGACTTTGGGGTCATTAGGTCAAAGGTCGAGGTCAAACACAGACTTTGTAAAACTTTGAGGGATTGCTAGGGAACCTTGACCACTGCACTTGTAATATTTATATTTTGGACTTAGCTCAGACTGTATATTGTATTATAATTTTCCAGCATAAATTGGACATTGGATTTACTTGTAAGAATGAAAAAATAATCAGCACTTTCAGCTTTGAAAATTGAGGCAAAAAATGTGTATTGATTTCCTATTTTTTTAACGCTTTGATAACATATGCGAAAATAACACAGTAGCTTGTGAAATCAAACCTGGTAAGCCTCACCTGGAGGAGGTCATTAGAGATGAACAAAACTTATCAAGATTCATGTAAAGTTAGTTTTGGTAAGGCATTTAAATAGGATATGTTTTGTCCGGTAAAGAAAAAATTAAACAAGTCTGGATTCTGTTTTTCATCTGTTTTCTATTTTTTGTGATTTCATTCCTCGTATCGAAACACAAATATTTACCAAAATAATTTTTATGTTAACTCAACTTACTAGGGGTGGACATGTACATAAGGAAAGGATTACTTCTTAAAAATTTGGGGACAGTAGGTCATAGTTCAAGGTAACTTGAAATTGGTGAATTTGCTCCTAGGCAGTGGACCATGTCCACTGCTCTTATACCAGAATAAATTACTGGTATAAGAGTTTTGGTCTTTTTTTTTATTTATCAAGTTTTAAGTCTAGTCATTTCCTTTTTCTGTCACACCTGATTTGCATTTCGTTGATAACTCGGAAACAGCAAGTTCCAAGGATTTTGATTTGATTGTGTAAACTTATTTATCAGCAGATGGAATATAGAATCACCAAAGATAACAAATAGAGTGTATAAGGCAAAATATGTTCGAAATGGGACATTGGTGTCCCAGAGACATTTTTATTGTTATGTCAGTTTTTACTGATTTTTTAGCTATTTGTTTTTTTTTGCAACTGATATTTTGATATCTATAAGAGATTGATAATCAAACTAAAAAGCAAAAGTGATCATCATCATCATTTCTATATACCTGCAATTTATCATAAAAAAATTAAACATACAGGAAGTGTTATAGCCCTTTATATGTAAATTTTCATCAGATTTTACACATTTTATTTGGATTTTTCATAGTTTTTGGTTGCTATGGCAACCATAATATCCATTTTTGAAGTTTAAACACCAAACCCAACCTGAAGTGTATTTTTAAGTAGTATGTTTTTCTAATTTTTTCGCATTTAGCAGATATTAATTAACTTTGAAAAAAGACATCCAAACCAGCATTTTTAAAAAAGAAATGAAAAAGTGACTCGGAATCGGTTGCCTAGCAACAAAATGTGAATGTGTTTCCGACTGTTTTGAATTTTGTTTATTGAAGACCAATAGCCATTAATAACAAACATATTCACCATTAATGTCCAACTTTCGGGATTTTTTAGTAATAAGTAGTCAAAAATGTGTAAAAACAGAGGTTTTCACAAAAGTTAAAAAAAGAAAGATTAACGTGTAATATCAGTTACACTGCAGATATGATGGACGTCGACAAACACAACAGTTATATTGTCGTCACTGTTAGGTCACTAAGCAACATTTAAACCATACGTGATCATAATCGTTAGTACAATGGGGTATAAGAAGCATGCACTAAGAATGGGGTCAGCAACGGCAAACTCTAATCTAAACTAAATATTACTAATACTGATTAAATACAACGGCTATTTGAACACTTTGTTGGGTAGTACTTAATGTGAAGTTTGTAATATAATTAGTCACACCTTAATTTGAAGATGTATATAATTTAAATTACAGGCACAAGCGATGTATTTCGTTTTAAATGCCAAACCAATAGATGGTATCGGTTCAACATATGGTCACCTTATAATATATGAATAGATAGTTCCGTGCGAACTTGCGAGTGACAATATTTCCCAATATTCATGCAATAACCCTTTTATTATATATATAGAGTGCTTTTAAATGATCATTCGTTAATTTTGCTATTTTGTAATATTTTACTGGGTAAAATATTATCATATTTTCCCATGGTCAATATTTTGTTTTGTTTATTTTTGTTTACAGTCGATTTCGTCTTTTGTTGGTCCATGAATTCTTTCACTTTACTTTCTTCGACAATCGAATTCACTTTCATTTGTTCAGCGGTTGTGCTAACTCTTCCGTCGATAGCAGATCATGTTTTGTCTGATATATCTAGTTTATACTATTGTGCAACAGAATGGATGAGAACCTAATTAAACAATTTGGAAAAGAGATTATTTCGATGTAGATCAATACCACTAGTTCTGTACTAAACACACTTATCTCAGGTCATTTACTGAAATATTGTGTAGAACTGTACAATATGCTTGTCAATGTGCAAATCAAATCAATCAATGTGTGACGGTTTTTAAATAAAATAGAAAGTAGAAGAATATAATAATATGAAGAAAAGCGAAAAAAAAAAGATTTATTTCGAAATACAGTATCATTTACACCATTACATGTACAGTCAAACTTTGGTTCGCGAACTCAGTTGACTCGATACTTCGGTTATATCGTTACAATGTTTCAGTTCTGGCATTGTTTCCACCTCTACAAAGGAATTCTTCTTCTGATGTGTTGACAAGTTATAACATAAAAACTATCGGATGCACATTTTACTAAGGGTATTTGTTTTGATTAATTTTACGACATGGGATAAAACTTTATTTGCACTTGCGCTTTGGTAATTCCAAACTCTACGTGAACGTCGTTAAGTAGACTGGTTTCCCGTTTCAGATTGCTTTATTTTAAATATAGTCCACTAATGCATTTATTTATTTTTGACACTCTGTTTTTCTCCTTCCATTGTTTTTTTACGTGAAAGATTACACTTAACCCTTTCTTGTCTTGAAAGTATTACATTTTACAAAGCCGCAAAATGTAATCTTTAGATGTGTAAACACTGTTTTAAGGTTACTAAGAATGAGTTCTTTGAATAATTGTTACAATGTACAGCAAGTAAGAACTTCTTACAGTACTCTGTACTCCATAGCTAGAAAAATGTATTGACTTAATAGATTTTAAAGTTAAATTAAAGTTTGTCCTTGCTATTTCCATCTTGTTTATTTTACTAGCAAATGTTACAAGATAGTGTATTGAATCTAGTTAACATTGATGAAATCTGCATAGTTGTAATTGAACATGAAAGTTGAATGTACGACGACTTGTAACACAATGTACCTTCACGATAAGTTACAAAGGGAGAATAATGTTATATAATCATTCGTTTCATAAGAAAGTAATAGCATCCCGAGGAAGCCCCACAATGCAGAAGGAAAACCAGAAATCCTTATTAAATTAATGTTGAGTCAAGCACTCCTTGCCGAAAGATAGGCTCTGATTGAGAACAGTAGTGTTGACAGCAATTGTTTTATTTATCTAGATTTATGTGAAAAGGATTCATTGCCTCCTAGTTTTCCAGGAAGATAAAACACATTCTGAATTGTTTTTTATTGGTTGACCTTTTGCTGTTTATTATGAGCAATTTTTGGTTTCCGATTGAATGACGTTTAACGCATGGCGCCAAGTTTTTAATGGAGGTGTACCCGGAGAAAACAACGTCATTAATAATACTTAAATTATATCATCTGTGTTCCTAATAGAGTGGTTCACGAAATGTTTTCTTTCTTAAATTAAAGCAATTAGAAGAAAAGAATAATTTCAAAATAGTTATTTATCAGGACAACCTTATGAATACTGTGGATAGTTTCGATAGAACCAACTAGCGACTGTGATACGATTAACCGTATACAGATAATAAGGACTGTATTGTTCTTAAGTGAAGTTTTTATACCTTTGATTTGTATATATATTCGATGCCGAAAAAATTTGTGGAGAGGATTAAATGAATTTCTATACTCAAATTCACCGAGGTTCCCTTGATGGATGTAGAAGGTATGTATGTTTATAAGTTATATTTGCATGCATTTTTTTGAAATCTAATTGAAAAATGGCATCTGAAAAAGCTACATTGATGGAAATGTTTATCATGTCTTCACGTCATGTCAACACGTCATTTCTATAATGTTATTACGGATGGCTTACAGAATTTTAGCATGCAATTTCTGACAATATAACTCATGTTATATCATTGCTGGAATGCGCATGTTATATTACCGGTCATCTGCGATGTTGGCTGGATTTAAACTGATTATATAGACTTGAATTAAACAGGCTTCTAAATAAGAAAAATAGCAAAGAAACCGATCGAACAACAATAATCAAAAGACAATGTACAATTACACATTCCGATATATTTAAAAAAAACCTGTTAAATAATTAATTCTTTAAAAAAATTGAATCTGAAATACTCGTACACATTACTTCTAAGACAAACCAGCTTAAATGTTATAAATCGAGAAGCGAAAACATATAAGAAATCAGTAATACCGGGAAAAGTTGTATAGAAAAGTTTGTTATATAAGGTTTGTAGGTTTAGCAAATAATCATTTACTAAATCAAACGATATATGAATAAATACTGAACGAAACCTTTTGTAAACCATAGCTTATAATTTTACACATTTTGTCATACAAACTCATACTAAAGAAAAAAACACTGTGAGTATGCATTTGTCGGAGCAATAAATGTTCGATGAAGTCGTATAAGGGCTAACAAAGCTAAAATAAATTTGTTTGTGAATTTCTGCATGAATGTTTAAACGGTATTAGCAACAACACTTGAAAGAAATGAACCTACAAAATTTGAGGAATATGACAAATTGTACACCAATAATAAATAATGAACGATATTCGACACCAACGCATAGCGACACATCATTTAATGATTCTCAATTTGCCTGTTTTCACTAATTTACCTAGTTTGATTTTTGGCAAATGTATCGTGAAATAGAAAAATACATTATTATAAGTTTATAAAAAATAGTCGGGAAGTAGAAATATATATATTATCTTAGTTTTATACTTAACAATATTGTTATAAATGTGGGATTTTGTGGTAAAACCCTGACCGTAGACAGGTACCATCTCTCTTTTTCACACGAAACACTTCGAGTAATTTTTGCCTGTCAGTTAAATGTCTTATCAGTGAAATTTTACATGACTACTTTTTGTATACTTTAATCCGATGACTTGAACCGCTTTGATTCTTGATACCTTCTTTTTTGTATGCGTATACCAGTACATATATTATTCGTGTATACCCGCTTTGTACCGTTATTTTATATCTGATTTGTATCGTCGTCTTATGCTCGCTTTCTGTCGTGTTTAAATGCCTTATATAGCACGTGCATATCCGATTTCACTCAGATCTATTCCGTATACAGGCCTTATATCCTTGTATAATCTTTTATATTATTCGCGTCTTCCCGCTTTATATCGTCAGGTTCTACACTATTTATATCGTTCGTGTATATTTATTCGATATTGTACCTTCATACCCACTTCATATCATTCGTAACAATCCGATAAAATAGTTCTTCTCTACACGCTTTGTATCGTTCGTATATATCCGCGTATATCGATCTTGTATACCTGCTTGATATCATTCACGTATTCCCATTGTATATTGTTACTGTATACCCGCGTAATATCGATCTTGTATATCTGACACATAACTTCACTATATCGTTTGTATTTTCCCGATTTATATCGTTTGCCAATACCGGCTTAATATCGATCGGATATACCTCAGATATATCGTTCTTGTTTAAGTGTTGTATTTAATTTTTGTATGACCGCTTGATATCGTTCATATATTCCGGCGCGGAGTTATATATTTCTAGAACACCCGCTTTATGTAGTTCTTGTATACCCACTTGATAAGGTTTTTGTGTGCCCGCTTTTATCGTTCGTGTAAACCACAGTGATATCTTTCTTATATCCCCGTTTTCTTACTTATTGTTCCTTTATAACCGCTTTATACTGTTCCAGTATATAGCGGGTACAGGCTACTTGTATACCCTCTTGATATTGTTCTTGTATACCCGCTTTATATTTTTCGCGTATGTCCCATGTATGTTGCTTTTTGTGTATTAGCTTTATATCGTTCGGGTCTACACGTTTTACTCCGTTTGTATCTACGCTATGTATTTCGTTCGTTTGAAATCGTAAGTTTATACCCACTTAATATCACTCTTCTAAACCCGCTGTATATTGTTCGTGTATACCAGTTTGACATCGTTCGCTACAATTTGCTTCAACATTTTTAAATACCCACGTTATTTAGTTCGTGTCTCCAAGCTTTATCTCGCTTGTGTACCTGCTCGGATATTTCTGCTGTATATCGATTTGTATATCCGCTTCATATCGTTCACGTACCCCGTTGTATCTCGTTCATGTATATACCCGCTTTTTATCATTCCGATTGATGTCATTTGCGTTTACCGGCTTAATATTTTTCGGTGTTACCTAATTTATAGCGTTCGTTTTCAACCGCTCTGTTTATGTATTGTATAACCTCTTAATATCGTTTGTATATATCAGTTCTATACAATTGGTGTATAGCCGCGTTTTGAGTTTTGATTGTTTGTGTATATCCGATTGTTATCGTTGTACTATGCCCGCTCTCTTATGGTCCTGTCTAAACGCCCTATACCGTACGTGTATGTCCTATTTATACAGCTCATGTACACCAGCTTGATCTCGTTCTTCTTTCTGGTTTTCTAGCTTTCTTTCATATCCGTTTACTTACATTCGTGCCTACACGCGTAATGTCGCGTGTATACTAGCTTAATTTCTTTTGCATACCAGCTTTAGTCGTTCTTGTTTACCCGCTTTATATAAATCGGGTATACTAGCTTCATATCGCTTGTGTATACTTATTTGATATCGTTGTAACAATTCTCTTAAATAGTTTGTGTACATCAACTCTCAATATTTATTGTCCTCGCGCTTTGTATCCTTTGTTTGAATAGTATTTATACCGTTTTTACCCGTTTTATTGATGTGTACCCTCTTTATATCGGTCTCATATAAATGCTGTATATCGATTTTGTATACATTCTTGATATCGTTCACGTATACTCAATGTCTATCGTTCGTGTATAACCACTTTATATCGTTTTTGTATACCCGCTTATATCGACCCTTTAAACCCTCTTTACATTGTTTACGTATACCCGCTTTATATCGCTCGTATTTTTCCGATTTATATCGTTCATACATATCATCGTTATATCGTTCTATCATGCCCGCATAAGATCGTTCTTGTATACCCGCTTTATAAGGTGCTTTTACGCCCTCCTTTTATCGTACTTGGATACTTGGTTGATATCATTCAATTCCCGCTTTATTGTCGTTTAAACCCGTTTTCCTATGTTCATTCTTACAATCGTTATTTAGTAAGTGCATCGCCGCTTTATATACTTATGTATACCCGCTTGATATAGTTTCATCATACCCGCTTCACTTTGTTCAGTATAAAGTTTTATATCCTACTTGTAGACCCGATTATATTTTTCTTGTATTAACAATTTAAATTGCTCTTGTATTCGTCTTTATATTGTATTTCAACTTTTATATTTATATTGTGCTTGAATGTCAGCATTATTTTGCTCGTGTCTACACGTTTTTTATAGTTCGTGTCTACACTGGTTATATCGCTGGAGTACATCTACTTTATATGGTTCATTCAAACACGCTTGATATCGTTGTTGTGTATCTGATTTATATCGAGTTTGTATACCCGTTCTGCTTTGTTCACGTATGCCCAGTTTATATCGTTTGTGTATACCCGCTTGATAACGTTCTTGCATATCCGCTTTATATCAATTTTGTATAACCGCTTGACATAGTTTGTGTATTCCCGATTGATATTGTTCGTGTATACCTGCGTTATAGTAGTCGTGTCTAACCGCTGCATAGATTTCTTGTATTACACATTATACCGTTCGTGTTTATTTGCTTGTCGTCGTTCGTACATAATATATACTACAATACTAAAGGGACGTATTCAAGTCCGTCTGACATTTATAAAAAGATCATGTTGCCTCTCTTGTTATTGTTCATTTAACCTTATATGTCCGATTTATATTGTTCTTGTATACCAGCTCTATGTCTTTCATGTATTCCTGCTTTAAATCGTTCCATTATGCCCATGTTAGATCGTTAGCGTCTGCACGCTTTTATCGGTGGTGTCTACACGTTTGCTGTGGTTTTTTTATACGTTTTATGTTGTAATGGTATACCCGCTTCATATTTTTCGTGTATATTCAGTTATATAAATCTTCTTTTTCAGCCTTATATCTTTGTTCAAGCTTTATATCGTTCGGGTATACACCTTTTTATCGTTCCTGTGTAACTTCTTGATAAGGAAATTGTGCAACAATTATTCTATGATAAACATACAGATAGTTCGTAAACCTCTTTGCATCATTTTAATAAACGATTTTGGTCAAAATTGGGTAGTCAAGACTTATAGACTAACTCTCCAATGCCTTGTTTCCGGAAAATCTTGAAGAATATGTGTTCTGTTATAATAACGATTACAATAGAACGTAAGCATCTTCAGAAACATGCCTTAGTTTTGATATCTCGATTCAACAAGTATTTTTCTTAAGCAAGTTGAAAAGTAATATGTCCACAGTTATTAATTCAAACATGTTTGTATAAATGAAGATTTGTAATCGTGACTTGACTTTTGACTATGGTTGTTTGATTCTTTAATTCATCATCTGTATTCTATATGTGAAATTGAACAAGGTGTCAAAACCTTATCATTTTAAATAAATGTAGGGTCCTTGGCCGAGTGGTAAGGTCTGTTAATCATCTTCTACTGAGGACTTGGTCTGTTAACATTGAGGTTGTGTTGGAGTCCTGGTACTCCTACTTCCCTCATCCCCATGACGCCATGTTATAGCTGAAAAGCTGCTCAAAATGTCACATAAATCACCCTTCGAACAAATAAGAAATAAATATATAGTCTTTCTTTATGAATAATGTTTTAGGTTAACAAAGAAAAGATATATATTAACGGAATTAATGTAAATTTCAGAAGTTTGGCAAAAAATATTTCTGCTAACCTTTTTTAGAATTAAATATTTTATGACTAGACCAGTTCTTACAAAATGCTTAGAGAGTTATAATCACCCAACAAATATCGTAAATGATCATGTAGGAGATAATCTTTAATAATCTTCATGACAACTTCTAAATGCGTAAAAACACAAATAGTTGTATTTATTTTTTACGATCAACACTTCATGTTTGTACTGTCAGAATAGAACATTAGATAGAGGTACTATTTGTTCTCAGACTAGTCATAATTTGTTGCACGGAAAATAAATACTAGTCTTTACGATGTTCTCGAGGTATGTGATCTAAATAATAACAATGAACTAAATGAACTTTTTAACACAAAAATATCTCATGATAATTATGTGAAATTTTTAAAACAATACTAAAGGGACGTATTCAAGTCCGTCTGACATTTATAAAAAGATCATGTTGCATCGTTAATTTTTTAAGAAACAAAGAAAAACAAAACATTAAAATTTGTACTTAGATATAAACTTTTCGAATGACAGATTAACACACCCGCCTGTTATCCTTTCTTTATAGCCGCTATATATCGTTCTCGTTTAAAAGGTTGACATCCGTCTGCTATACCCGCTTTATATTGTTCTTGTAGGTCGAATATTTATTGTTTTTGTATGCCTAAGTTATATCATTCTTGCAAACCAGCTTTAAATTGTTTGCTTGATATTTTTTGTTTTTGCCCACCTTTTATCGTTCGTGTATATCTATAAATTTTCGCCATATTTCTTTGGCTTATACAAGCTTTTTATTGTTCGAGCATACCCCATTTTATCGTTCGTGAGTACGATAACGACTTTGTACAACAATTATTCTATGATACACGTACAGATATTTCTTATCCGTCTTTGTACTATTTTACTAACCAAATTTGGTTGAAAGTGGGTTGTCAAGACCTTTACAATGTCAGCCCTTAACTGCAATACTATGTTGAATGCAACTCTTGAATAATATGTGTACAATTATTATAACGATGATTCCATATTTTTCATATCTCGATTCAGGTTCTTATGTTCCACTAGCACGTTAAAAAGCGATATGTCCATAGTTATTATTTAATAAATCAAATAAATGCATAAATCAAGATTTGGAATCGCGACTTGATTTTCGACTTGGTTGTTTGGCTGGTTCATGGTAATCCTTTGTCCGTCCTCCTCAATAAAAACTGGACGCCAAAATATAGCTAAAGAACTGCTCAAAATGTCTCTTAAAGCACCTTTCAAGCAAATAAGAAATAAATATAGTATTTCTTTATGAATAACGTCTACAAAGGTCTACAAAGAAAACATGTTAATGAACGGAATAACAATTGTCAATTTTAGAAGTTCAGCAAAATGTATTTGTGATAACCTTTTTTGTGGCACTAAATATTTTATGACTAGACCAGTTCTTACCAAATGCATATAGTTGTATAATCAGCCAACAAATATCGTATATGATCATGTAAGCAATAATCTTTAATAATATTTAAGCATTTTGTCAACTTGTAAATGCGCAAAAAACACGAATGTATGTATTTTTTGCTGTCAAAACTTAGACTGGTCATAATGTGTTGCACTCAAAATAAATACTAGTCTTTGCGATGTTGTCGAGGTACTTGATCTAAATAGTAACATTGAACTAAATTAACTTTTTGACACACAAATATATGCTGATATGTGAAACAATACTAAAAAGAAGGATTCAAGTCCGTCTGACCTCTTTCAATAAAAGATCATGTTACATCGTTAAATCTTTAAGAAACAAACAAAACAAGATATTTAAATTTGTCCTTAGGTATTACTGTTCGAATGATAGATTAACACAGTCATTTAAGCAAAACAATTGTTTCTTTTCATTCTTTCTAACTACAATAATTAGGAATCGTTGCTCTGTCAATGTCTTCCTAAGTTCATGACATACTTTTGAAACAATAGCAGTACTATATGTTGTATTTATTTGTTTAACACATATTTCATTTCATATTTTGAACACTTCAAATTAGTAGTCTTCGATCTTTTATTTTAAATATTTGCAATCTTTTAAAACAACTCTTGTCCATTCATCAAACATCCATTGGAACAACAGTCAGCAGAATACCATCATGCACACGGAAAACATTCAATAGGATATTCAGCTCTATAGTAATCAGGTTGATTGTAAAAATCCGTGAAATGTCGTAACACAACAGACTTAATTTAATCTCTTACTTATCTGTCAAACCGATAACATGCTAGCCCACGTATACATAATCGGGACAAAAATCTCTTAATGATTGTTTAACTATTCACAGCTGTGTCGTATAACGGTTATTTAAATTAACGTACCTTACTTAAATCAATTTACTTTTGCTGAAAAGTATGAATAGAAAAACCGATGTTTTTAAATATTTACACCCCTGCTTGATGTTTGTATTTTACACCTTGCTCTGTATAAGATAATGAAGTTTTAACTGCTAAACCACTACCTCCTAGCCGGTTATTTCTTAATTCTTAATACAAATAACATAATTTATTTGGAAATGTATTTGTCTGTCCATAAGAAATGTAGCCAGGAACTGACCAACCAACAAAACCAGAAGTATAAAGATTATTACAAATCATGTTTTTAAAAAAGTATACAACAAGCATACTGTAAATGCGCAAACCTTTTATTATATCTTGTTCAGAATATTGCAACTTCTGGATATGTTTATATTATATTTGAAAGTAAATGGCAGCTTGAAACTGATTGCTAATAATACAAGGATATTAAGCTGCTTTCCCGGCCTTAAATTATCTTTAGAATACTTTTGTTGTTCTGGTTTTGTCATATATAACTAGAGCAATTGAGCAATCAGATGGATAAGAACACGTAAACAATTTGTCAAAGAGATTATTTCAATGTAGATCAATACTGTTAGGTTTGTTCTAGACACACTTATCTCAGGACGTTTACTAAAATATTATGCAGAACTAAACAACATGATTGTCACTGGGCAAATTAAATTAATAGATACGTTACTATTTTTTAAATAAAAATAGAAAGTAGAATAATTTAATATTATGAGGAAAAGGCAAGCAAAAAGATATATAGGATCTAACACCGGTAGGAGTGCAAGACGGGAAAATCTAAGACACCCAAGTGAAAAAATTTCTGGTCTCCAAGAAGGCTCTGCCGAGTTGGAGACCAAAGGAAATCTTTCTCGCGGGTGTCTGAGATTTTTCCGTCTTGCCCAACCACCGGTGTTTGATTCTATTTGTCACTAATTCGCTAAAAACTGCGGTTCTGTTCTATTGCAAGATGGCAACAAATAGAGTTATCTACCCTGAACGTAATCTGCCGTGTACACATGTTGCGTCACCGTTTTTCTTTTGATGTTTACTGCTATCACATTGTGGCATAAATTGGGTAATGGAAGCTCAGATATGTTGTTTTCATGCTAATATTTAAAAAGGCATAGTAAACCAACACAACTAAAGCAAATATTTTAAAATTTTTATTGCTGAAACGACAGTTGACGTCACAATACATTTTTACCGCTCTATATCGTTCTCATATAAATGCAATATATCGATTTTGTATACCTCTTTTTATCGTTTGTGTATACACTTTTTATATAGTTCTTGTGTACCCGCTTATATCGATCTTGTATACACGCTTATAATGTTTACGTATACAGGCTTTATATCGGTTTTATTTTCCCGATCGATAACCTGTGCCTAATCCAGCTTTATGTCGTTGGTGTATACCTCCTTTATAGCGTTTGAGTTCAGCCGTTATATTTATGTATTTTATAAACGCTTTTTATCATTCATATATACGATTGTTATATAGTTCTACCATACCCGTTTAACATCGTTCTTGTATACCCGCTTTATCAGTTCTTTTATGCCCAATTTATATCGTTCATTTATACACGATTTTTGTCGTTCGTGTATACTGGGTTAACATCGTCCGATGTGCGCGTTCTTATTTTCGTTGATACAATATCGTACGTGTATATCCGATTTCTTTTATATCAGCTTGATATCGTTTCCTCGTGCAAGCTTTATATCGCTGTATACTCGCTTCATACTGTTCGTGTAAGCCGCTTTATATCGTAAGCGTCTACACTTTTTATATCGTTCGTGTATATTTATTCAATATTGTTCGTTTACACCAACTTTATACGTTTTTACCCGCTGTATATCGTTCGTGTATACCCGCCTTATATCGCTTTTGTATTCTCGCATTGTATCGCTCGTTTATACCCGCTTTCTATCTTTCGTAACAATCCGCTAAAATAGTTGTGTGCACCCAATTTATATAGTTCTTCTGAACACGCTTTGTATCCTTTGTATATAATATCTTATATTATTATTTGATAATTTGGCTGTATTTTAATTTGTCCAAAGTTTACCACGTGATATGATATTTTGTATTTTGCGGATTGACAGATTTATTGCGGACTGACCTTTCGGATTGCACGGTTACTAAAAATAGAACAAAAAATTCCAAAAATCGTGTGACGTTTCGCAATCAGCCAATCATATTTTACATCTGGCTGTCAATCGTATTCTAGAACACAACAACAAACAACGAACAGTGTTGAGCACAAAAGGTTTGCATCCTTAAATAATAGACTTTAATCTTTTTATTTTTTTATGTAACGAATTAAAATTTTCAATTACTAATACAAAAAATACAGCCTTTCTCTTAGTCAATAAAAGTTACACATATTGACCTCGAGTTATATATCGACCTCGGACTACGTCCTCGGTCTATATACATCTCTCAGTCTATATAAACTTGTAGTTCGCGAAATAAAAAAAAATATATAAAATGAAAAATGAGGGCATCGCTTACATATTTCGGTATTCACATACAGTGCTAGGCTCTACATTTTCCAATACGTCATTTTCAAGATATGATCGCTCTCGCGGGGTAACAATTGTAACGCTGTTAACGGGATTTTATGGCAATTTACGATACTTTGATTGGAAAGCGGCGACATTAAAATGAAATGGGACAGCTTAAGAAAGACGATGCAAAACGAAACGTTTTTGTTGTTGTTGCGTAGAGCAAAGCCCGCACTTAACATAAATTTATGAAATGGGTTGTGTTTTGTGGTTTATTTGTTGTTTGTAAACACAATTTTAAAAGATGGTGCGATGAGTAAAGTTCCATAAATAAAATAAAGCGATACCATTTATCACATGATTGTGTACATCTAACTACCTATCTTGAACCCTTCCTATTTATTGATTTGTTTTCAAAGGAATATGAAGTAATTTAGATTAAATCGATTTTGGTTTCTAACCGTAAACATAATTAATAAACATCTCATTTTATTAAAACTAATCTAAGTCAACGGTTCATTGTAAATTCGTCGTACATTCCCTGTGGCAAAGATTATTTGTTTAGCAATCAATTTGATGATATAATTAGTGGTTTTAAATGATGGAAATGAGTATAAAAGGTGTTAAAAAAATAGAATGCTTTATTGGTCGTTATTTCAATTTATAAAGTTACTTAAATATGTGTTTATGCATCAACACTTTATAACGAAAAGCACAAGGGGACGTACGTTCATTACTGGCGGAATTACGCAATTAAATAAATAACAACGATGCTTTTTATCAATATTATTTCTGTTTAGTGTCATAAACACATTAAAGTTGTTCATTTTACAAAATTGACATATCCATCGAAAACATATCAATATAACTATGCATCTTGAATATCAGTAGTCATTAGCCATGTAAATAACCGAACCGCACTATATCGTTCGGATATTTCTGCTGTATATCGTTTTGTATATCCACTTCATATCGTTCATGTACCCTCTGTATCTCGTTCATGTATATACCCGATTTCGTGCTTTCCGGATCAATATCGCTTGCTTTTAGCGGCTTATTTTCTTTCGGGTTTACTTACTTTATTCGGTTCGTGTTAAACCGCTCTGTTTATTTAATGTGTAACCTCTTTATATAGTTTGTATATACCAGTTCTATAAAATTGTTGCATAGCCGCCTTTTGAGTGTTTGTGTTGATCTGATTGTTATCGTTGTTCTATGCATGCATTCGTACGGTACTGTCTTAACGCTGGATATCGTACGTGTATGTATATCCATCAGTATTGACACGTTATATAGTTTTTTGATACCCTCTTATTATCCTTTCTTTATAGCTGCTATATATCGTTCTCGTATACAAGCTTTATATCCGTCTGATATACCCGCTTTATATTGTTCTTGTTGGCCGAATTTGTTGTTCGTGTATGCCCAAGTTATTTTTTTTTTGAAAACCATCTTTAAATCTTTCGTGTATATCCGCTTGATATTGTTCGCTTATAAACACTTGATATATTTTTTTCGTACCCGCTCTATGTCATTCCTTTATACCCGCGTTATAAAGATCGTGTATACCCGCCGTATAGCGTGAATAAATCCTTTATAGTGTTTGTGTTTAACCGTTATATTTATTTATTGTATAAAAGCTTTATTTCGTTTTTATATACATGCGTTATATCGTTCTAGCATACCCCCTTAACATCGTTCTTGTATATAGCATATAAAACTGAACTTGAGATCTCATTTGAGCATCAGTAGTGTTGCATGCAGAACCGACAGCTGACTACACAATACAATTTTGCAGGTATAGGAGCGTGAAATTCTTATCTCACCCATGGATACAAATAGACACCACACTGTCGCATTAGTGAGAATAAATTAACTTTAAACAGTGATGATCACTATCATAATCAGCTTTCACATTCAGGGCTATCTACATGTATATTTAACAGTGATGATCACTATCACAATCTTCTTTCACATTCAGGGCTATCTACATGTATATTTAAGGTAGCATTTTCATTTATCAACTCTTGTATCATTCCCATATGTCAAGCATATCTTTTTTGAAAATAATGTTAATTGATAAGCAATCTTAATTTTATTCACCATCTATACTGAAATTATTAGCTAAATTATACGTTTGTATTAATGCGATTTTTATTATAATATGACATGCGAATTGTAGACTAAAATCTCGCTGTCCGCAAAAAAAAGATTAAAGTGTAATATCAGTTACACTGCAGATATGATGCACGTCGACATACAAAACAGGTATATTGCTTTCACTGTTAGGTCACTAAGCAACATTTAAACCATGCGTGATCAAAATCGTTTGTAGAATGAGGTATAAAAATGATGTACTAAGTATAGGGTCAGCCACGACAAACTCTAATGTAACCTCTAAATTAATTTTGCTTATAATGATTATGTCGCTAAATTCAACGGCTATTTTGGACACATTATTGGTTAGTACTTAATGTGAAGTTTGTAATATAATTAGTCACACCTTAATTTGTAGATGTATATAATTTAAATTACAGGCACACGCGATGTATTTCGTGTTAAATGCCAAACTAATAGATGGTATCGGTTCAACGTATGGTCACCTTATAATATATGAATAGATAGTACCGTGCGAACTTAAGGTCACCTCGTAACGTTAATTTAGACTATATTGACAAAGAAGTCAATGTGAAGTCAGGAGTGTAATTTGTAACGCCCTAATTAGGATTTGTATAGAATGTTCGTGACATCACCAAAATCACGCTTTAAATATAATCAAAGGAATTGATGGGTGAAATAACGGTAAACGTTTGTCAATCATTCAATGTGAAGGGAAAACGTACTCAACGCAAGTAAAGTATATAATATCATAACAAAATATAAAATAGAATAAAATAAAATAAAATAATATAATATAATATAATATAATATAATATAATATAATATAATATAATATAATATAATATAATATAATATAATATAATATAATATAATATAATATAATATAATATAATATAATATTATATTATATTATATTATATTTTATTATATTATATTATACGGTTATTGGATGAATATTGGTAAATATTCTCCCTCGCAAGATGTTATACTGCACAAGATTGCTAGTGCAATATAGCATCTTGCGAGGGACAATATTTCCCAATATTCTTGTAATTAACCTTTTATTATATAGTAGTCATTTTTGGAGTGCTTTTAAGTCATTATTCATTATCTTTACCATAAGGTAATATTTGACTAGGTAAAATTTTATCATATTTTCACATCAACAATATTTGGTTTGCAGTCGATTTTGTCTTTTGTTGGTCTATGAATTCTTTAACTTTACTTTCGTCGACAATCGAATTATCTTTCATCTGTTCACGTTCAAGCGGTTGTGCTTATTCCTCGCCCCTAGATAGTTGATTGTGTTCTGTCTAATATATCTAGTTTATACTATTGTGCAATAGAATGGATGAGAACCGAAGTAAACAATTTGAAAAAAGATTATTTTGATGTAGATCAATACTGCTAGGTCTGTATTAGACATACTTACTTCAGGGTATTTACGATGTTGCTAACTCAGTTGACTCGGTACTTCAGTTATATCGATACAATGTTTCAGTTCTGGCAGTGGTTCGATCTCTACAAAGTAATTCTTTCTATGATGTGTTGACAAGTTATAACATATTTGATGCACATTTTACTGAGGGAATTTGTTTTGATTAGTTTTACGACATGGGATAAAATATTATTTGAACTTGCGCTTCGGTAATTCCAAACTTTACGCGTACGTCGTTAAGAAATCTGGTTGCCAGTTGCAGTTTATTTTATTTTAAATATTGTGCAGTAATGCACTTATTTATTTTTGACACACTTGCTAAAATGCATTTCTCCTTCCATTGTTTTATTAGAAAGACATTACTATCGTTTTATATTGTTTCAATTTAAATAGAATTTAATTGCTACAGACTCGCATAAAAAGTCCTGGGAGCATAATAAACTATATATGTACAATGTACGTGAACTTAAACCACTCTTGTCTTGAAAGTATTATATTTTACAAAGCCGCAAAATGTAATTTTTAAATGCGAAAAGCACTGTTTTATGGTTAAAAAGAATGAGTACTTTGAAAAATTTCTAAAATGTACAGCATGTAAGGACTCCTTACGGTACTCTATACTCCATAGCGGGATAAAAGTATTGACTTAATAGAATATGGATTAATAAACTGGTTGATTCTGAGTGCGTTTATTTTGCTCGCAAAATGCCACACTCTACATATTTGTGTTCGTACGTATGATTAAATTTGTTAGAACGACAACAAATGGGGCGCTAAGATACTGCTGTCAACACTGAGGAGATTATCAAGTCGGAATTCGGCAATGTGTGGTCGGGTATATTTTAACAAGGATTGAAATTGGGCATTCCGATGGTAATGTTTTCTCAGCAGAGTTATTCCTACACCGTTAGGCTGCAGAAGTCTCTGTACTGAAAATATCGTGTAAATTCATTAAAAGAGTACAAAATTAAAACAAACATATTGATACTTTAACAGGAGTGAAGTAGTTTTCCTACCTTTATCTTGCTTTGGAAATGTAAATTGTTTTTGAATGCCTTTATTTGCATACAGTAACCTTCAATATGAAACCAATGTTCATATATTACTGACTAAACACTTATCATCCTTTACAATCACAAGACAAACCATACTAAGTTACCAGGACCATTTACAGTTTGTATGTGATCGTTTAAATAATTGACATAGAAACACGCGGCACAAGCATTGCAATTCTCGGTAAGTCGTTGTACTAGGACTTTAAAATATTTTATGTCAGTGATTTATTTAGCAATTTTGTTCCGGTTTTACCAATTCATGAGAAGGAATAAAATAAAATAATATAATATAATATAATATAATATAATATAATATAATATAATATAATATAATATAATATAATTTAATATAATATAATATAATATAATATAATATAATATAATTATATAATATAATTATAATATTATTATATTATATTATAATTATTATATTATTATATTATATTATATTATATTATATTATATTATATTATATTATATTATATTATATTATATTATATTATATTATATTATATTATATTATATTATACGGTTATTGGATGAATATTGGTAAATATTCTCCATCGCAAGATGTTATACTGCACAAGATTGCTAGTGCAATATAGCATCTTGCGAGGGACAATATTTCCCAATATTCTTGCAATTATCCTTTTATTATATAGTAGTAATTTTTGGAGTGCTTTTAAGTCATTATTCATTATCTTTACTATTAGGTAATATTTTACTAGGTAAAATATTATATTTTCACATTATCAATATTTTGTTTGCAGTCGATTTTGTCATTTGTTGGTCTATGAATTCTTTAACTTTACTTTCGTCCACAATCGAATTCACTTTCATTTGTTCAGGTTCAAGCGGTTGTGCTTATTCCTCGCCCCCTAGATAGGTGATTGTGTTCTGTCTAATATATATAGTTTATACTATTGTGCAATAGGATGGATGAGAACCGAAGTAAACAATTTGAAAAAGAAAAATATTTTGATGGAGATTAATACTGCTAGGTCTGTACTAGACATACTTACTTCAGGGTATTTACAATATTGCCAACTCAGTTGACTCGATACTTCGGTTACTGTGGTTTCATTTTTATTCGTGGGGTACCAATTTTCGTCGTTTTCGTGGGTGGGGACAAACCACGAAATTAAAAAATCAACGAATAAAGATCTCAAGAAATCTATAATGACGGTAAGCTGCTATGGGACGGTTGTTTACATGAATAATGACGACTGATGTTCAAGATGCATCGCTATATTGTTACTTTTTCAATAGATATGACAATTTTGCATTATGAACAACTTTAGTGTGTTTATGACACTAAATAGAAATAAAATTGAGTTAAAAAAATCTTTGTTATTTTTAATTGCGTTATCTTGTCAGTAATGAACGTACTTCCTGTTTCCTGTTGTGCCTTTTCGTTGTAGTGTTGTTGTACACACAAATATTAAAGTAACTTTCTTTATTGAAATGAAGATTAATAAAGCAATTTTTTACACCTTTTATACTGATTCCAATAATTATGTCATCACGTTTATTGTCAAAAAACAAATTTAATCCTTGCCCCAGGGAATGTACGACGAATTTACAATGAACTGTTTACTTAGATTGATTTTAATAGAGTGACATGTTTATTAATTGTATTAATTATGTTTACGGCTACAAAACAAAATTTGTTTAATCTTTATTGCTTCATGTTCCTTTGAAAACAAAACAGTCATTACGCCGTTTTCAAGCTGGCAGCTAGAGGTACTTTATCGCGTGATTTTATTTAAGGCACTTTACTCAACGCACAGTCTTTTAAAATTGTGTTTACAAAAGACATAAAACTGCAAAAAAACGCAACCCCTTGCATAAATTTATGTTCAGTTTAGGATTTGCACCACGCCAGTAAAAGGTTACGTTTTGCATCGTCTTTCTTAAGCCGTCCCATTTCGTTTTAATGTCGCCGCTTTTCAAAAAGTATCGTAAATTTCTATGAAATCCCGTGATCAGCATTACAATTGTCACCTCTCGAGAGCGATTATATCTTGAAAATGATGTATTTGAGAATGTAGACTAACACAGTATGAATACCGAAAATTTGTAAGCAATTCCTTCATTTTTGATTTTTTTTTGTAATTCCGCGAACCAGAAATTTAAGAATCCCACAAAATGTTTTTTTCCCCAACCTCGAAAATTGATGCCCACGAAAATAAATGAAACCACAGTATATCGATACAATGTTTCAGTTCTGGCATTGGTTCCATCTCTACACAGTAATTCTTCCTATGATGTGTTGACAAGTTATAACATATGATGCACATTTTACTGAGGGAATTTGTTTTGATTAGTTTTACGACATGGGATAAAATTTTATTTGCACTTTCGCTTCGGCAATTCCAAACTCTACGCGTACGTCGTTAAGAAATCTGGTTGCCAGTTGCAGTTTATTTTATTTAAAATATTGTGCAGTAATGCACTTATTTATTTTTGACACACTTGCTAAAATGCATTTCTCCTTCCATTGTTTTATTAGAAAGACATTACTATCGTTTTATATTGTTTCAATTTAAATAGAATTTAATTGCTTCAGACTCGCATAAAAAGTCCTGGGAGCATAATAAACTATATATGTACAACGTACGTGTAGATTGAACTTAAACCACTCTTGTCGTGAAAGTATTATATTTTACAAAGCCACAAAATGTAATTTTTTAAATGCGAAAAACACTGTTTTATGGTTAATAAGAATGAGTGCTTTGAAAAATTTCTAAAATGTACAGCATGTAGGGACTCCTTACGGTACTCTATACTCCATAGCGGGATAAAAGTATTGACTTAATAGAATATGGATTAATATACATAGGTTTATTCTGAGTACGTTTATTTTGCTCGCAAAAAGCCACACTCTACATATTTGTGTTCGTACGTATGATTAAATTTGTTAGAACGACAACAAATGGGGGCGCTAAGATACTGCTGTCAACACTGAAGAGATTATCAAGTCGGAATTCGGCAATGTGTGGTCGGGTATATTTTAACAAGGATTGAAATTGGGCATTCCGATGGTAAGGTTTTCTCAGCAGATTTATTCCTACACCATTAAGCTGCAGAAGTCTCTGTACTAAGAATATCGTGTAAATTCATTAAAAGAGTACAAAATTAAAACAAACATATTGATACTTTTACAGGAGTGAAGTAGTTTTCCGACTTTTATCTTGCATTTGGAAATTTAAATTGTTTTTGAATGCCTTTATTTGCATACAGTAACCTTCAATATGAAACCAATGTTCCTATATTACTGACTAAACACTTATCATCCTTTACAATCACAAGACAAACCATACTAAGTTACCAGGACCATTTACAGTTGGTATGTGATCGTTTAAATAATTGACATAGAAACACGCGGCACAAGCATTGCAATTCTCGGTAAGTCGTTGTACTAGGACTATAAAATATTTTATGTCAGTGATTTATTTAGCAATTTTGTTCCGGTTTTACCAATTCATGAGAAGGAATAACAAAACATCTTCAGAGAACAAGTTTCATGAGAACGCTATTATCACAATTTAGTGATGTTGGTAGATATTATTTTGCTTACAACATGCCATGATTACATACTATTATCAGTGTTCTTGTAATATTGATCTATGAAATTGATGAATTGCTTTCGTAAATATAAAGATGATAAAATGAACTGATTGTACTACTGTTGTCCAATCGCACCAATTAAAGTTTGTCCTTGCTAGTTTCATCTTGTTTAGTTTACTAGCAAATTTTACAAGATAGTGTATTGGATCTAGTTAACATTGATGAAATATGCATAGTTGTATTTGAACATGCAAGTTTAATGTACGACGTCTTGTAACAAAATGTAATTCCACGACAGTATCCTATCAGCAAAAATACATACAAGTTAATACTACTTTAAGTCACAAAGAGAGAATAATGTTATATAATCATCAACCAGAATCTTGGGCTGCATTTACTACCCTAATATGTGTTTCATAAGAAAGTAATAGCATCCCAAGGAAGCCCAACAATGCAGAAGGAAAACCAGCATTCCTTGTTCAATAAATGTTGTTTCAAGCACTCCTTGCCGAAAGATAGTCGCGATCATCATTTTTCCATCTATATCATGGCCCCAAGTTTTTTTTGGAGGAGCACCGCAGAAAACAAACAACGGTCTTTATTATACTTAAATTATATCATCTATGATGCTAATAGCGTTCTTGTTTAACTGCTGTATTTAATTTTTGTATGAACGCTTTATATCGTTGATATTTTTCGGCTTATATATTTTAGTACACCCGCTTTATATAGTTCTTGAATACCCGCTTTATAAGGTTTGTGTCTGCCCGCTTTTTATCATTCGGGCATACCACTTATATGCTCTCTTTCTTACATATTGTTCCTTTATAACCGCTTTGTACTTATCCAGTATAAAGCGGGTATATGATACTTGTATACCATCTTTATATTTTTCGTTTATGTCCAATTTATGTTGCTTTTTGTGTATTAGCTTTATATCGTTCGTGTCTATTCATTTAACACCGTTTATATCTACATTTTTTTCGTTCGTTTGACTTCTTAAGCGTATACCCTCTTTATATCTTTCTTCTAAATCCACTGTATATTGTTTTATGTATACCAGTTTGACGTCGTTTGTTACAATTCACTGCAACATATTTGTCTCCAAGCTTTATCTCGCTCGTGTACATCCACTTTATATCATTCCTTTATACCCGCTTTATATCTGTCTTTTGTACCATCTCGGATATTTCTGCTGTATATCAATTTATAATCTGCTGAAGTAATGTATCTAGTGAATACCTACTATTTGATTGGTTAATCAAGACGGGGATATTATACCGTAATTTGTTTTTCACATAATATAAAAATTAAACATAATATAAAAATATCAAATTACATGCATTTTACGGAATCTTTCATCCCCCGTCTGCGATTTGTCTTGAAATTAACAATGGCGATAACCTTAAATTGAAGTCTTTTAAAATGGCAAACAAAAGCATTTGCATCGGACTTTGAAAGTGAAATTTATCATTAAAAGTATGGCTGGGAATAATAGTCAAAATTATCCAAGGTTATATAATTTTAAGCCATTAAGAGTTTCGTGCTTAAATCTGTTGAATTGTAGGTTCTCCGATAGTGGTGGTCCCAACTAAATTTTTTCTTCAAGCATGAAAATGTCTAATCTTATTATATACTCTAGAATATTAGTACAATAAGACTTCAACAGAATATAACTGTTATTCGGGTTTCACCGGGGATACGGTTTTATATTCCCTGTCCGTATTCTACATTCCCTTCGCATATAAAACACAGACAAGGGAACATGAACCCGTATCCCCTGTGAAGATCCCGAATAACATATAGTATATCCGTTTCATATCGTTCACGTACCCCGTTGTATCTCGTTCATGTATATACCCTTTTTCATGCTTTCCCGATTGATGTCGTTTGCGTTTAGCGGCTTAATATCTTTCGGGTTTGCCTACTTAATAGCGTTCGTTTTAAACCCCTCTGTTTATTTATTATATACCAGTTCTATAAAATTGGTGTATTGCCGCTTTTTGAGTGTTTGTATATTTACGATTGTCATCGTTGTTCTATGCCCGCTTTCTTGTGGTCATGTCTAAGCGATTGATATCGTATGCATGTCCTTTTTATACAGCTCATGTATACCCGCTTGATCTCGTTCTTTTTTGCCCGCTTTCTTACTTTCTTGATGTCGTACGTGTATAGCCAAGTGATATAGTGCTTTGATACCCACTTGTTATCCTTTCTTTATAGCCGCTATATATCGTTCTCGTATACAATCTTGATATCCTTCTAACATACCCTCTTTATATTGTTCTTGTATGCCGAATTTATATTGTTCTTGTATGTCCATGTTATATTATTCTTGTAAAAAATGCTTTAAATTAATCGTGTATATTCGCTTGATATTGTTTGTCTATACTCACTTGATATCTTTTCGCATACCAGCTTTAGTCGTTCTTGTATACCCGCTTGATATAAATCGCCTATACTCGCTTTATATCGCTTGTGTATACCACTTGATATCTTTGTGACAATTCTCTTAAATCGTTTGTGAACATCCACTCTATATATTTATTGTCCTCACAGGTTGTATCGTTCGTGTGCATACTATTTATGTCGTGTTTTACCTCTTTTATTGATGTGTACTCTCTTTATATCGGTCTCATTTAAATGTTGTATATCAATTTGGTATGTATACCCGATGTATATCGTTCGTGTATACCATCTTTATATCGTTTACATGCTTAGATCGACCTTGTAAACCCTCTTTACATTTTTTACGTATACCCGCTTTACATCCTTCTTATTTTTCTGATTTATATCGTTCGTGCATATCATCGTTATATTGTTCCAGCAAACCCCTATAACATCGTTCTTGTAAACTAGATTGATAAGGTTCTTTTATTCCCGCTTTTTATCGTTCTTGTATACTCGGATGATATCGTTCTATGCCCGCTTTATTTCCGTTAATACCCGTTTCCTAAGTTCGTGTTTACAAGTGTTATTTAGTAACTGCATCACCGCTTTATATACTTCCGTACACCCGCCTCATATAGTTTCCTTATACCGCTTTACTTTGTTCTTTATAAAGTTTTATATCCTACTTGTATACCCGCTTTATATTTTATTGTATTACCAATTTAGATTGCTTTTGTATTTCGTTTGATATTGTATTTCAATGCTGGATTTATATTGTGCTTGAATGTCAGCATTACTTTGCTCGTGTCTACACGTTTTATATAGTTCGTGTATACAATCGTTATATCGCTGGAGTACATCCACTTTATGTGGTTTATTTAAACCCGATTTATATCGTTGCTGTGTACCCGCGTTCCTTTCGTTCGTATACGTTTCTATACCCGTTCTGCATTGTTCATGTATACCCAGTGTATATCGTTTGTGTAAATCCGTTTGGTATTGTTCTTGTATACCCGCTTGATATAGTTTGTATATTCCCGATTGATATTGTATACCTGCTTTATAGTAGTCGGGTCTAACCGTTGCGTAGATTTCTTGTATAACACATTTATATCGTTCGTGTTTACCTGCTTTTTGTCGTTTGTGCATATTCGATTTATATAGTTTGTACTTTCCCTCTTGATATCGTTCCTTTTTACCTTATATGCCCGATTTACATTGTTCTTGTATACCAGTTTTATGTCTTTCATTTATTCCTGCTTTTTATCGTTCCATTATGCCCGTTTCATATCGTTAGTGTCTGCATGTTGTTATCGTTGGTGTCTACACGTTAGCTATCGTTTTGTATCCGTTTTATGTTGTAAATGTATACCCGCTTCATATCTTTCCTGTTTATCCAGTTATATAAATCTTCTTTTTCCGCCTTATATCGTTCGCGTATACCCCTTTTTATCGTTCGTGTATACCTTCTTGATAAGGACATTGTGCAAAAATTATTCTATGATACACATACAGATAGTTCGTATACGTCTTTGTATCATTTTAATAAACAATTTTGGTCGAAATTGGGTAGTCAAGACTTTTAGACTGTCATCCCTAACTCTCAATGCCTTGTTGGCGGCGACTCTTGAAGAATATGTGTACAATTATTATAACGATGACAGTACATTGTAAGCATCTTCAGAAACATACCTTAGTTTTCATATCTCAATTCAGCTTCGTATGTTTCACTAGCACGTTGAAAAGCGATGTGTCCACAGTTATTAATTAGAACATGTTTGTATAAATCAAGATTTGTTATCGTGACTTGACTTTCGACTATGCTTGTTTGGTCGGTTTCCGTTCTTTATTTCGTCATCTATATTCTATATTTGTAATTGAACAAGGTGTCAAAACCTTATCATTTTATATAAATGTAGAGCCTCGGTGGCCGTTTGGTAAAGTCAGTTAATAATCTTCTACTGAGCATGTGGTATGTTAACACTGACCTGGTACTCCTACTTCCCTCCTCCCCAATACAAACTGGACGCCATGATATGGCTGAAAAACTGCTTAAAATGTCTCATTAATCACCTTTCGAAGAAATAAAAAATAAATATAGCCTTTCGTTAAGTAACGTTTTTGGTTTACAAAGAAAACATTTGTATTAACAGAAGTGAAAATTTCAGAAGTTCAGCAAAATGTATGTGTGCTTACCATTTTTGAGCACTAAATATTTTATGACTAGACCTTATATGTGAATTTTTTTAAAACAATACTAAAGGGACTGATTCATGTCCGTCTGAACTTTATAAATAGATGGTTTAAAAAAGATTTAAAAAAAGAATCTTTAAGAACAAACAAAAACAAGACATTTATATTTTTACTTAGATATAACCTTTTCGTAACATATAACAGTCAAATCATGTCAAGAACCTAACTGAAACAAATTTGCTTCCCATTGGAATGAAAAAAACCTATGTTTGTGATTATTTCAACACAGTGCTGGATATTCGTATTTCACACCTTGCTATTGCTCGGTATAAGATAATGAAGTTTTACATGACTACTTTAGATTTGTTTTTATACTTTAATCTGATGACTTAAAAAGTTTTGAGTCTTGATACCTTCTTTATTCGTATGTGTATACCAACTCTATATTATTCGTGTAAGCCAGCTTTTTATCATTATTTTAAATCAGATTTATATCGTCGTTCTATGCTCGCTTCCTTACTTTTGTGCAAAATGATTTATATCGTAAATGTATATCCGATTTATCTTATATCAGATTGATATCGTTTCCGTATACATCTTTATATTTTTGTATACTCAGTTTATATTGTTCGTGTATGCCCGCTTTATATTGTAAGTTTCTACACTTTTAATATATATTTATGTATATTTATGATAGTATTCGTTTATACACACTTTATTTTGCTTTTGTATTCCCGCTTGATAATGTTCGTTTATACCCGCTTTATAGCGTTCGTAACAATCAGCTAAAATAGTTTTGTTCACCCATTTTATGTAGTCTACACGTTTTGTATCGTTCGTTTATATCTGCTTATATCGATAGTGTATTCCCACTTTATATCGTTTACGTTTTCCCAGTGTAGATTGTTCGTGTATACCTGTTTTATATCGATATTGCATGCCCGCTTTATATTGTAGACATATTACTGCTTTATATCGTTCGTATTTTCCCAACTTATATCGTTTGCCTTTCGCGCTTAATATGTTTCCGGTATACCTTCTTTACAGCGTTCTTTTTTAACCGCTGAATTTATTTTTGTATGACCGCTTTGTGTCATTCATATATACCGGCATTTAATATTTCTAACACTCCCGCTTTATATAGTTCCTGTATAACCAATTGATAAGGTTTTTGTGTGTCAGCTTTTTACTATTCGTGATATCGTTCTAATATGCCAGAATTTCTTACTTTCGCTAAATATTGTTCCTTTATACCCGCTTTATACTGTATAACCGATAAATATCGTTTGTATATATCAGTTCAATAAATTTGGGTTGTAGCCTCTTTTTGAGTGTTTGTTTATATCCAATTTTTATCGTTTTCCTATGCCAGCTTTCTTACGGTACTGTCTAAACGCTTGATATATTGTAATATATGTCCTTCTTATACAGCTTGTATACCCGCTTGATCTCGTTCTTCTACGTCCATTTTCTTACTTTCGTTTATATCCGTGTACTTACATTTGTGCCTCCATGCTTTATCTCTTGTGTATAGCCACTTTAGTTGTTTGATACCCGCGTGTTATCCTTTTTTTATAGACGCTATATATCGTTCTCCTATACTAGTTTGATATCCTTTTCATATACCCGCATTATATTATTCTAGTATGCAAAATTTATATTGTTATTGTAAACCAGCTTTAAATCGTTCGTTTAACCGTTGTATTTTTTATTGTATAACCACTTATATCGTTCTGGCATACCAGCTTTATTAGGTTCTTTTATGCCCTCTTCATATCGTTCATGTATTCCCGCTTTAATATCATCCGTGTATACCCGCTTTTTATCGTTCGTGTGTACTTGGTTGATATCGTTCTATGCCCGCTTTCTTATTTTCGTTTATACCCGTTTCCTAAGTTTGTGTTTACAAGCGTTATATATAGTAAAGGCATCGCCGCTTTATATACTTCTTTATACCCGCTTGATATCTTTTCCTTATTCCCGCTTCACATCGTTCAGTATAAATCTGTATATCCGACTTGTATACCCGATTTATATTCTTTATATTGTTCTTGTATGCCGATTTAGATTGCTCTTATATTCTGCTTTATATTATATTTCTATGCCCAATTTATATTGTTCTTGAATGTCAGCGGTGTTTTGCATAGCTATGTGTCTACATGTTTACACCCGTTTTAGTACTTTCACTTTATATGGTTCGTTTTTATCCGCTTTATATAGTTGTTGTGTACCCGCATCGAGTTGTTTCGTTCGTATACATCTAATTTATATTGAGTTTGTATACCCGTTCTACATCGTTCACGTATACCCACTGTAAATCGTTTGGGTACAGCCGCTTGATATCATTAGTGTATACCCGCTTGATAAAGATCTTATATACCCGCTTAATATCGTTCGTGTATTCCCAATTGATATCGTTCGTGTGTACCTGCTTTATAGCAGTCGTTTCTAACCGTTGCATATATTGCTTGTATAACCCTTTTATATCTTTCATTTTTACCAACTGTAGCTTGTACATTCCGCCTTGATATCGTTACTTTTTACCTTATATGACTGATTTATATTGTTCTTTTGTACCAGCTTTTTATTACATTAATATAATTTTGCGTGTTTTTGATTTGTCTATTGTGCTAAAAACAATCTTCGGGTTACGATAAAACGCGACAGTACTAAAATTAAATAGAAGTCAAGCGGAATCCAATATTGACCTGGTTTTTATGTTTAAACAAACAGAAAAGACGTCTTAATAAATTCATTCGTCCAATCAAATCGATTGTATTAAATGTACACAATTCATTGACGTCAGCTATACATACATCGTGCGTGTCAACAACAAACTGGAGAAACGTCGGTTCTGTGATATATTGATTCATTTACACTCTTCTCCATATTTGAAACTGTAATTCCAGGATTATCAGCTTATTGATATCAAATGCAGTTTTAAATAAAAAATACTAAGGGTAACTAGCATTACAACAATTACAAAATGTAAGCAGGTGCTCCAGTAAAAAAGCACTCAGTTTTTCTGATTAAAGGAGATGGTGGTTTTATTCATGTAATAATATACAATTACAGTACTTGAGGTTGAAAACGCAACACTTTTATCAATCCGTCAGCGATCCGTCAGCGTTCCAAAATCCGTCACCAATCAGTTATCAATCAGTCAGATCATTCAAATCGTTCCCAATCCGTCAGATCGTTCCCAATCCGTCCATCCGTCAATTGACGGATTTGGAACGATTTGACCGATCTGACGGATTGATTTGGACTGATCGCTCCAATCCGTCCATTCAACTTCCGGTTAGTAAAATTAATATTTCGAAATGTGAAAATTCGTTTCACTCGCAAATATTAGAAGTATAAAAAATGTCAACTGTTATGTCCTCACTGATGGATCGTTTTACCTAATAATAAGGCTAAAACTGGTCTAAAGTTATTAATAAAAAAAAAAAGAAATTCCCCCAATCTATTACTAATGCATCTGTGACGAAATATAAACATTACATAGTGTAATTTTATTAACAAAATAATTAAAACAAAGTTAATTTAAAAACGCGCACACACAATGACTTTAAAAAAGCCTCTCGCGTGCCAAGGCGCACGTCCGTATTTTGAAAGCGGAAAACGTCTAGTCTAAAGTTATAAATGATAAATAGAAATTCCCCCCTCCCCCCCCCGGAATATAAACATCACATATTGTCAATTTATAAAAAAAATAATTAAAAGAATTAATGAAAAAAACAAACACACATACACACAATAAATTCAAAAAATATTTGACCTCGCATGCCAAGGCGTACATCTCGTATTTGTCTTCGAAAAGTTTTAAAGCGTAAAAAGCGAGAAACACGAAAAACGTGAAGGCGAAATCGTAACATTTTTTCACTTCGCCTTTTCGCGTTAGCATTGTATGTATGTTTGAAGTTTCGACAGGAAAACTGGTGCTCTTTGCAAATTGATAGGGATGAGTCGAGCACACCATCTCGCTGTAAGGATCGAACAGACAACTTGGCGATCAATAATAGGTTACTGCTACCTTTACCTCCGTGGTCGAGGTTTTTTTTATTGTAAACGGTTAAAAAGATCATTTGTCGCGGTTTGATCAGTTTGTATTCTTTGCCACAGTTCCTATGAATTCCGGTGTTTAATACTGAATAAGATTTACGACAAAGGCCAAAACATCTATTTATATATTTTATTTAACTACCCCATAGTGTCACATGAATGTACACAAATTAAATAAAGAATAAACTACTGTGCCATATTCCTAAGAATTCCGCTGTATAATACTGAATAAGATTCACGACAAAAGCGTATTTATTCACTCTATATCTCATTGTGTCACATGAATTTACAGAGAATCAAATCTTAAATAAAGAATAAACTACTGTGCCACATTCTTAAGAATTCCGCTGTATAATACTGAATAAGATTTAAGACAAAAGCGAAAACATCTATTTTTATATTTTATTCACTATCTCATTGTGTCACATGAATTGACACAAAATTAAATCTCAAATAAAGATTAAACTACTAACCGCGTTTGTATATCGAAGCTTATGAGTTAAATATGCGAACATGTAAGCGTAATACGAAAATCAATTCTGCTTTCGCATTTTAGCCGTCTCAATTTGTTTATTTTACGCTGTCTGTTAAAGTCATTCCACAGTTAATGATATATAAGTATACATGGTTTCCTTTAAAATCGGAAGTACTTGAAATTAGTTACTAGGTGTAACAAAGCTGCCCAGCGCGTCCTCAGCTGGCGGACTGTTTTTTTTTTTTTTTTTTTTTTTTTGGGGGGGGGTGGTTCAAGTCATATTAAAATTGCCGCGAACCATAGTGACCTGTTTAGAGAGTGTCACGTTCCTTGCACGAATAAAAAGTTAATCTTATATATCGTATATATCGCTTTTGTATTCTCTCATTATATCGCTCGTTTATACCCGCTTTATATCTTTCGTAACAATCCGCTAAAATACATGTGTGCACCCACTTTATATAGTTCTTGTCTACAGGCTTTGTATCCTTTGTATATATCTGCTTATATCGATCTTTTATGCCTACTTTATATTGTTCACGTATTCCCTTTGTATAGTGCTCGTGTATACCCGCTTTATATTGATCTTATACTGTGGTTTCATTTATATTCGTGTGTATCAGTTTTCGTGGTTGAAGTGAAAATGACATTTCGTGGAATTCTTAAATTCGTTGTTGCCGAACAAAAAAATGAAAATAAGGGCATCGCTTACATATTGCGGTATTCACATACAGTGTTAGTCTGTACATTTTCCAATACGTCATTTTCAAGATATAATTATTGTCGGGAGATGACAATTATACTGCTGATCACGGGATTTTATAGAAATTTAGAGTACTTGCATTGGAAAGCGGCGAAATTAAAATGAAATGGGATAGCTTAAGAAAGACGATTCAAAACGAAATTTTTTTGTTGTTGTTGCGTGGTGCAAAGCCAGCACTTAACATAAACTTATGAAAGGGGATGTGTTTTGTGCCTTTTTATGTCGTTTGTAAACACACTTTTAAAAGACGGTGCGTTTAGAATGTACCCAAACTAAAATAAAGTGATGCCATTTATTACATTATTGTGTCCATCTAAGTACGTATGTATCGAAAACTATTTTAGCTGCTTGTTACGAACGATATAAAGCGGGTGTAGACGAACACGTTATATAGTTCTTTGATACCCGCTTGTTATTTTTTCTTTATAGCCGTTATATATCGTTTTCGTATACAAGCTTGATATACTTCTGCTTCTCATATACACGCTTTATATTGTTCTTGTATTCCGAATTATTAAATTTTTCTTGTAAGCCCAAATAATATTGTTCTTGCGAACCAGCTTTGAATATTTCTTATCGCTTGATATTGTTCGTTTATAAACACGTTATATCTTTTTTTTGCATACCCATTGTATGCCGTTCTTGTATACCCGCTTTATATCGCTTGTGTGTACAAACTTGATATCGTTGTAACAATCCTCAGCTGCGTTATATTGTTCGGTCCTCACGCTTTGTATCGTTTGTGTACATACTCTTTAAATCGTTTTATTATCGTTTTATGCATGTGTTACCTCTCTATATCGTTCGCATATAAATGCAATATATCGATTGTGTATACCATCTTGATATCTTTCACGTATACCCTCTTTATATCGTTAGTGTATACCGTCTTTAGATGGTTCTTGTGTACCCGCTTATATCGATCTTGTATACACGCTTTATACTTTTTACGTATACAGTCTTTATATCGTTTTATTTTCGATTATACAGAATCGTACGTATATATCCGATTTCTTTTATTTCAGCTTGATTTCGTTTCCTTATACAAGCTTTATCTTCTTGTATACTCGCTTAATACTGTTCGTGTGTGCCGCTTTATTTCGTAAACATCTACACATTTTATAACGTTCGTGTATATTTATTCGATATTGTTCGTTTACACCCACTTTATACCGTTTTTACCCGCTGTATATCATTCGTGTATACCAGCCATATATCATTCGTGTATACCAGCCATATATCACTCTTGTATTCTCTCATTATATCGCTCGTTTATACCCGCTTAATATCTTTTGCAACAATCCGCTAAAATACATTTTGCACCCACTTTATATAGTTCTTGTCTACAGGCTTTGTATCCTTTGTATATATCTGCTTATATCGATCTTTTATGCCTACTTTATATTGTTCACGTATTCCCTTTGCATATTGCTCGTGTATACCCGCTTTATATTGGTCTTATACTGTTGTTTCATTTATATTCGTGTGTATCAGTTTTTGTGGTTGAAGTAAAAATGACATTTCGTGTGATTCTTAAATTCGTTGTTGGCGAAAAAAAAATGAAAATTAAGGGCACCGCTTACATATTTCATTATTCACATACAGTGTTAGTCTGCACATTTTCTAATACGTCATTTTCAAGATATAATCGTTCTCGGGAGATGACAATTATAATGCTGATCACGGGATGTTTATAGAAATTTACAGTACTTGTATTGGAAAGCGGCGACATTAAAATGAAATGGGACAGCTTAAGAAAGACGATTCAAAAAGAAATTTTTGTGTTGTTGTTGCGTGGTGCAAATACCGCACTTAACATAAACTTATGAAAGGGGTTGTGTTTTGTGCCTTTTTATGTCGTTTGTAAACACAATTTTAAAAAATGGTGCGTTTAGAAAGTACTTAAACTAAAATAAAGTGATGCCATTTATTACATTATTGTGTGCATCTAACTACCTATCTTGAACACTTCCTATTTATTGTTTTGTTTACAAACGAACATCAAGTAATTAAGATTAAACCGATTTTGATTTGTAACATAATTAACATAATTAATAAACATGTCATTTTATGAAAACCAATCTAAGTCAACAGTTCATTGTAAATTTATCGTACATTCCCTGGGGCAAAGATTATTTCTTTGTCAATAAACTTGATGGCTATAGTTAGTGGTTTTAAATGATGGAAATGAGTATAAAAGGTGTTAAAATAAAAAAAAATAGAATGCTTTATTTTCGTTATTTCAATTAAGAAAGTTACTTTAATATTTGTTTATATATCAACACTTCAAAACGAAAAGGTATGAGGGGAACTACGTTCATTACTGACGGGATTACGCAATTAAAAAATAACAACGATACTTTTTATCAATTTTATTTCTGTTTTGTTTCAGTAAAATTGCTGATAATGCAAAATTGACATGTCCATCGAAAAGATATCAATATAACTATGCATCTTGAACATCAGTAGTCATAATACATGTAAACAACCGTACAGCTCTATATCGTTCGGATATTTCTGATTTTTACCGACGTGTATATCCGCATCGTATCGTTCACGTACGCCTCTGTATCTCGTTCATGTATATATCTGATTTCGTGCCTTCCCGATTAATATCGCTTGCGTTTACCGGCTTAATATCTTTCGGGTTTACTTACTATATTCAGATCGTGTTAAACTGCTCTGTTTATTTATTGTGTAACCGCTTAATATCGTTTGTATCTGCACGTTCTATAAAATTGGTGTATAGCCGCTTTCTGAGTGTTTGTGTAGATCCGATTGTTATTGTTTGTTCTATGCCCGCTTTCTGACGGTCCGGTATAAATGCTTGATATCGTACGTGTTTCTCCTATTTATTCAGCTCATGTATACCCGCTTGATCTCGTTCTTAATTGGCCGCTTTCGCACTTTCGTTTATATCCGTTAACGTGTAACACTCTGTATCTTTTTTGCATACCCGCTTCATATAGATCGTGTATACCCGCTTTATATGGCTGGTGTATACCCATTTGATATCGTTGTAAGGATCCTCTTAAATAGTTTGTGTACACCCACTTTATGTTGTTCTGGTCAACACGCTTTGTATCTTTCTTGTGCCTACTATTTATATCGTTTTATACTCGTTGTATTGATGTGTTTCCTCTTCATATGGTTGCATATAAATGCTGCATATCGATTTAGTACACGATCGTGATATCGTTCATGTATACGATCATTATGTTCTTCTTGTATACACCCTTATATCGATCTTTAATACCCGCTTTATATTGTTAAAGTATACCCGCTTTATATCGTTCATACTGTCCGATTGATATCGTTTGCCTATGCCGGCTTAATATCGTTCGTGAATACATCCTTGAAATAGTTTGTATTTAAAAGATATATTTATTTATTGTGTAATAGCTTTATACCTCTTTTATATACAAGCGTTATATGGTTCTGGGATACCCGCTTAATATCGTTCTTGTACATAGAATACAAAACTGAACATGAAATATCATTTTATCATCAGTGGTATTATATGCCGCACCGACAGCTGACTTCACAATACAATTTTGCACACGGATACAAATAATTACGACACTGTATCATTGATGAGAATAAATTAACTTTCAACATTGATGATCACTATCATAGTCTGCTTTCACATTCAGGGCTATCGACATGTATATTCTAGGTAGCATTTTTATTTATCAACTCTTGTATCATTCCCATATGTCAAGTATATCTATTTTTGAAAGTGATGTTAATTTAGAAGCAATCTCAATTTTATTCACCATCTATACCGAAATTGTTAGCTAAATTATACGTTTTTATTAATGCTATTTTTATTATAATATGACAGACTTAAATATTCGCCGTCCACAAAAAAGAAGATTAACGTGTAATATCAGTTACACTGCAGATATAATGCACGTCGACAAAGACAACTATATTGTCGTCACTGAGGTCACTAAGCAACATTTAAACCATACGTGATCATAATCGTTAGTACAATGGGGTATAAGAAGCATGCACTAAGAATGGGGTCAGCAACGGCAAACTCTAATCTAAACTAAATATTACTAATACTGATTATGTCGCTAAATACAACGGCTATTTGAACAATTTATTGGGTAGTACTTAATTAGAAGTTTGTAATATAATTATTCACACCTTAGTTTGAAGATGTATATAATTTAAATTACAGACACACGCTATGTATTCGTGTTAAATGCCAAACTAATAGATGGTATCGGTTCAACGTATGGTCACCTTATAATATATGAATAGATAGTACCGTGCGAACTTAAGGTCACCTCGTAACGTTAATATAGATTAGATTGACAAAGAAGTCAATGTGAAGTCAGGAGTGTAATTTGTAACGCCCTAATTGGTATATGTATAAAATGTTCGTGACATCAGCAAAGGGAAACTGTAATTACGATCTAAGTAGTTGAGCGGTGGAATAACGGTCAACGCTTGTCAATCATTCAATGTGAAGGGAAAACGTACTCAACGAAGTCAATGATATATCATAAAATAAAATAAAATGAAATGAAATGAAATGAAATGAAATGAAATAAATACAATACAATACAATACAATACAATATAATATAATATAATATAATATAATATAATATAATATAATATAATATAATATAATATAATATAATATAATATAATATAATATAATATAATATAATATAATATAATATAATATAATATAATATAATATAATATAATATAATATAATATAATATAATAAAATATAAAAAAAATATAATATAATATAATATAATATAATATAATATAATATAATATAATATAATATAATATAATATAATATAATATAATATAATATAATATAATATAATATAATATAATATAATATAATATAATATAATATAATACAATATAATATAATATAATATTATATTATATAATAGGGTTATTGAATGAATATTCGGAAATATTGACCCATGCAAGATGTTATGTCGCACCTGCTTGCAAAGCTTGCTAGTGCAATATAGCATCTTGCGAGGGACAATATTTCCCAATATTCATGCAATAACCCTTTTATTATATAGTAATAATTTTTGGAGTGCTTTTAAATGATTATTCGTTAACTTTGCTATTTTGTAATATTTTACTGGGTAAAATATTATCATATTTTCACTTGGTCAATATTTTGTGTACAGTCGATTTCGTCTTTTGTTGGTCCATGAATTCTTTAACTTTACTTTCTTCGACAATCGAATTCACTTTCATTTGTTGAGCGGTTGTGCTAATTCTTCCGTCGATAGCAGATCATGTTTTGTCTGATATATCTAGTTTATACTATTGTGCAATAGAATGCATGAGAACATAAGTAGACAATTTAGAAAAGAGATTATTTCGATGTAGATCAATACTACTAGATCTACTAAAAACACTTATCTCAGGCCATTTACTGAAATATTGTGTAGAACTGAACAATATGCTTGTCAATGTACAAATGAAATCAATCAATGCGTGATGGTTTTTAAATAAAATAGAAAGTAGAAGAATACAATAATATGAAGAAAAGGGAAACAAAACAAGATTTATTTATAAGAACTTTCGAAATACAGTATCATTAACACCATTACATGTACAGTCAAACTTTGTTGTCGCGAACTCAGTTGACTCAATACTTTGGTTATATCGATACAATGTTTCAGTACTGGCATTGTTTCCATCTCTACAAAGGAATTCTTCTTCTGATGTGTTGACAAGTTATAACATAAAACTATTGGATGCACATTTTACTAAGGAAATTTGTTTTGATCAATTTTACGACATGGGATAAAATATTATTTGCACTTGCGCTTTGGTAATTTCAAACTCTACGTGAACGTCGTTAAGTAAACTGGTTTCCCGTTTCAGTTTATTTTAGTTTAAATATAGTCCACTAATGCATTTATTTTTGACACTCTTCCTTACATGTTTTTCTCCTTCCATTGTTTTTTACGTGAAAGATTACACTTAACCCGTCCTTGTCTTGAAAGTATTACATTTTACAAAGCCGCAAAATGTAATCTTTAGATGTAAAACACTGTTTTAAGGTTACTAAGAATGAGTTCTTTGAATAATTGTGACAATGTACACAGCATGTAAGAACTTCTTACAGTACTCTATACTCCATAGCTGGATAAATGTATTGACTTAATAGAATATTGTTTTATATACATAGTTTTCTTCTGAGTGTTGCATTAAGCTGCAGAAGTCATGGTATCTATGTAATGATACTTTAACATGAGGCAAGTAGTTTTTCTACGAATATCTTGCATTGTGAAAATTTCAATTGTATTTGAATGCTTTTATTTGCATACAGTAACATTCAATATGAAACCAATGTTCCTATATTACTGACTAAACACTTATCATCCTTTACAATCAGCAGACAAACCGTACTATGTTACAAGGACCATTTACAGTAGGTATGTGATGAAATAATTGACATAGAAACACATGGCACGAGCATTGCAATTCTTAGAAAATTTGTTGTACTAGGAAATATAGCATATTTATTTGTTTGATGTCGGTAATTTATTTAGCAAAATTTGTTCCGGTTTTACCAATTCAGGAGAAGGAATAACTTAACACCTGCAGAGAACAAGCTTCATGACAAAGCTATCATCACAGTAGGGAGGTTGGTAGATATGATTTTGCTTACAATATGTCATGATTAATACTATTATCAGTGTACTTGTAATATTGATCTTTATAATTGATGAATTGCTTTCGTAAATATAAAGGTGAAAACATGAATGAGACTAGCATATTAATTTGTCAACAAAAGATGCCAATGATTTTCCCACGATGTATGTTAAAGTAATGCACTGTTAAGATAATTGGTACGATTTTGCGTGCAGCGTTAGAAATGAGTACATTTAAATGTAGTAGCAATCTATCACAGCCACAATTAATAGAGGTGTTTGCAATTTACTAAACAGTAAAATGTATAGTGTTTGTTATTGAAACAAGATTCAAAGTGTGCAATACTAATTTATAAATTCTAATATTTCATAATAAACACACATAAAGTATCTACAATGAAGATACGTAAAAAACGTCAAGGTCAAGACCACGAGACATATATGCTAGACCTCAACTAAATATGCACAATTGGTTAACAATTGGGTTATTAAGTGTCTTTGTTTGACAATGAGGTTTTGTTATTCAAGTCAATTTGTCTTTAGTTTCAGTCTAATTTATCATCTTTCATTTGTTTGACCAGAGTGAGTTTGCGCTACTGATGCGTACAACTGATTGTACTACTGTTGTCCAATCGTACCAATTAGAGTTTGTCCTTGCTATTTTCATCGTGTTTAGTTTACTAGCAAATTTTACAAGATAGTGTATTAAATATAGTTAACATCGATGAAATCAATCTGCATAGTTGTATTTGAAACATAAAAGTTAAATGTACGACGTCCTGTAACAAAATGTAATTCCACGATAAGTCACAGAGGGAGAATAATGTTATATAATCATCAACCAGAATATTTAGCTGCATTTACTACTCTAATATTCGTTTCAAAAAGTAATAGCATCCCGAGGAAGCCCCACAATGCAGAAGGAAACCCAGCAATCCTTATTAAATTAATGTTGAATCAAGCACTCTTTGCCGAAAGATAGGCCCGAACTGAGAACACTAGTGTTGACAACAATAGTTTTATTTATCTAGGTTGATGTAAAAATGATTCCTTGCCTCTTAGTTTTCTAGTACGATAAAACACATTCTGAATTGTTTTTGATTGGTTACCATTTTGCTGTTTATTATGAACAATTTTTGGTTTCCGATTGAATGACGTTTAACGCCACCTTAATCATTTTTTTCAGCTATATCATGGCGCCAAGCTTTTATTGAAGGGTACCCGGAGAAAACTTCGTCATTAATAATACTTAAATTATATCATATGAGTTACTAATAAAGTAGTTCATGAAATGCTTGCTTTTTTAGGTTAAAGCAGTAAGGAGAAAACAATAATTTCAAAATAGTTATTTATCAGGACAACCTTATGAATACTGTGGATAGTTTCGATAGAACCAACTAGCGACTGTATACAGATAATAAGGATTGTATTGTTCTTAAGTGAAGTTTTTGTAGCTTTGATTTGTATATATATTCTAGGCCGAAAAAATTTGTGGAGAGGATTAAATGAATTTCTATACTCAAATTCAATGAGATTCTCATGATAGTTGTAGAAGGTATGTATGTTTATAAGTTGTATTTGCATGAATTGTTTTTGAAATCTAATTATTAAAGCAAAATCTGAAAAAGCTACATTGATGGAAATGTTTATCGTGTCTTCACGTCATGTCTTCGGGTCATGTCAACACGTCATTTCTGTCATGTGATTACGACTGGCTGACACAATTTTAGCAATTTCTGTCAATAAAATTCATGTTATATCAATGCTGGAAGGCGTATGTCATATTACCGTTCATCTGCGATGTTGGCTAGATTTAAACTGATTATATAGACTTGAATAAAAAACGCTCCTAAATAAGAAACATAGCAAAATAATCGACCGAACAACAATAATCGATAGTCAATGTACAATTTCAAATTCGGATATATTAAATAAACTGTTGAGTAACTACTAAATTAAAAACAAATTGAATGTTAAATGCGCGAACACATTATTTCTATGACGAATCAGCTTAAAAGTTATAAGTCGAGAAGCGATAAAATATAAGAAATGAGGAATACCAGTAAAAGTTGTATAGACAAACTTGTTTTATAAGGTTTGTAGGTTTAGCAAATAATCAATTACTAAATCAAACGATATATGAATAAATACTGAACGAAACCTTTTGTAAACCATAGCTTATAATTTTACAAATTTCGTCGTATAAACTAATCCTAAAGAAAAAAAATACCTTGAACCTGCATTTGTCGCAGCAATAAATGTTCGCTGAAGTCGTATAAGGGCCAACAAGGCTTTCGGCATGAACGTTTAAGCGGGAAAAATTGAGAAATATGACAATGTGTACACCAATGATAAATAATGAACGATATTCTACACCAACGCATAGCGACACATCATTTAATACTTCTCAATAGTATTGATAAATATATATTTGCCTGTTGTTATTAATTGACCTAGTTTGTTTTGGGCAAATGTATCGTGAAAAAGAAAAAATGCATTATTACAAGTTTATAAAAAATAGTCGGGAAGTAGAAATATACATATTTTACTTTTATACTTAACATTGTTATTATAGAGGTGGGATTCTGGGGTAAAATCCTGACCGTAGATAGGTACCATCTCTCTTTTTCACACGAAATGATTCGAGTTATTTTGGCCTGTCAGTTAAATGTGTGACCCATGAAAGTTTACATGACTACTTTATTTTTGTTATACTTTAATCCGATGACTTGAACCGCTTTGAATCTTGATACCTTCTTTATTTGTATGTGTATACCAGCAATATATTATTCGTGTATACCCGCTTTGTACCGTTATTTTATATCCGATTTGTATCATCGTGTTATGCTCGTTTCTTTCGTGTCTAAATGTCTTATATCACACGTGTATATCCGATTTCACCCAGATTGATATCGATTCCGTAGACGGGCTTTATATCCTTGTATACTTTCTTTATATTGTTCGTGTTTGCCCTCTTTATATCTTCTGGTTCTACACTTTTTATATCGTTCGTGTATATTTATTCGATATTGTACCTGTATACCCACTTTATATCATATGTTACAATCCACTAAAATAGTTCTTCTCTACACACTTTGTATCGTTCGAATATATATGCTGATATCGATCTTGTATACCTACTTGATATCATTCACGTATTCCACATTGTATATTGTTACTGTATACCCGCGTTATATCGATCTTGTATACCAACTTTATATATCTGACACATAACTGCATTATATCGTTTGTGTTTTCCCGATTTATATCGTTTTCTTATACCGGACTAATATCGTTCGGATATACATGATCTTTATCGTTCTTGTTTAACTGCTGTATTTAATTTTTGCATGACCGCTTGATATCGTTCATATATTCCGTCGTTATATATTTCTAAAACACCCGCTTTATGTAGTTTTTGTATACCCACTTGATAAAGGTTTTTTGTGTGCCCGCTTTTTAGCGTTCGTGTAGACCACAGTGATATCTTTCTTATATGCCCGCTCTCTTACTTATTGTTCCTTTATAGCAGCTTTATACTGTTTCAGTTTAAAGCGGGTATAGGCTACTTGTATACCCCCTTGACATTATTCTTTTATATCCGCTTTATATTTTTCGTCTGTGTCCAATTTATGTTGCTTTTTGTGTATTAGCTTTATATCGTGCGTGTCTATACGTTTTACACCGTTTGTATCTACATTTTTTATTTCGTTCGTTTGAAATCGTAAGTTTATACCCATTTTATCTTTCTTCTAATCCCGCTGTATATTTTTCGTGTATACCAGTTTGACATCGTTCGTTACAAATCGCTTCAACATTTTTGAATACCCACGTTAAATAGTTCGCGTCTCCAGACTTTATCTCGCTTGTGTACCTGCTCGAATATTTCTGCTGTATACCGATTTGTATACCCGCTTCATATCGTGGTCAAGGTAGTTCGTTTACTATTGATCACGTGGTCTGTCAACACTGAGATTGCGGGTTCGATTCTCACTGCAGGCAGGGTGTTCTCGACTCCAATCTTAATTGACAAGGATTGCCATTTTTCCTACCGCAGGTCGGGGGTTCTCTCCGGGTACTCCGGCTTCCTCCCCCAATACAAACTGGACGCCATGAAATAGCTGAAAAATTGCTGAAAGTGGCGTTAAAACACCATTCAAACAAAAAACAAACAAATATTCCCGCTTGATTTCTTTTTGCATACCAGCTTTAGTCGTTCTTGTATACCCGCTTTATATAAATCGGGTATACTCGCTTTAAATCGCTTGTGTATACCCACATATCGTTGTAACAATTCTCTTAAATAGTTTGTGTACATCCACTTTAAAAATTCATTGTCCTCGCGCTTTGTATCGTTTGTGTGAATAGTATTTATATCGTTTTTTAACCGTTTTATTGATGTGTTCCCTCTTTATATCGGTCTCATATAAATGATGTATATCGATTTTGTATACATTATTGATATCGTTCACGTATACTCGATGTATATCGTTCGTGTATACCCTCTTTATATCGTTTCTGTATACCCGCTTATATGGACCTTGTAAACCTTCTTTACATTGTTTAAGTATACCCGCTTTATATCGTTCGTGTTTTTCCGATTTATATCGTTCATACATAGCATCGTTATATCATTCGATCAGACCTGCATAACATCGTTCTTGTATACTTGGTTGATATCATTCTATGACCGTTTTATTTTCGTTTAAACCCGTTTTCATACGTTCGTGTTTACAAGCGTTATTTAGTAAGTGCATCGCCGCTTTATATACTTCTGTATACCCGATTGATATAGTTTCCTTATACCCGCTTCACTTTGTTTAGTATAAAGTTTTATTTCCTTTATATTTTTCTTGTATTACGAATTTAGATTGCTCTTGTGTTCCTCTTTATTTTGTATTTCAATGCTGGATTTATTTTGTGCTTGAATGTCAGCATCATTTTGCTCGTGTCTACAAGTTTTTTATAGTTCGTGTCTACACTCGTTATATCGCTGGAGTACATCTACTTTATATGATTTATTCCAACACGCTTGATATCGTTGTTGTGTACCCGCGTTTTTTTTTCGCTCATATACATCTGATTTATATCGAGTTTGTATACCAGTTCTGCATTGTTCACGTATACCCAGTCTATGTCGTTTTTGCATACCCGCTTGATAACGTTATTATATACCCGCTTTATACCGATCTTGTATAACCGCTTGATATAGTTCGTGTATTCCTGGTTGATATCGTTAGCGTCTGCACGCTTTTCTCGTTGTTGTCTACACGCTTGCTATCGTTTTTTATCCGCTTTATGTTGTAATGGTATACCCGCTTCATATTTTTCGTGTATATCCAGTTATATAAATCTTCTTTTTCCGCCTTGTATCTTTCACTCAACAAGCTTTATATCGTTCACGTATACCCCCTTTTATCGTTCCTGTGTAACTTCTTGAAAAGCTCATTGTGCAACAATTATTCTATGATAAATATACAGACAGTTCGTAAACGTCTTTGCACCATTTTAATAAACAATTTGGGTCAAAATTGGGTAGTCAAGACTTATAGACTAACTCCACAGTGCCTTGTTTCCGGAAACTCTTGAAGAATATGTGTTCAGTTATTATAACGATGACAATGGAACGTAAGCATCTTGAGAAAAATGCCATAGTTTTCATATATCGATTCAGTTTCGTATTTTTTTCAAGCAAGTTGAAAAGTAATATGTCAACAGTTATTAATTAAAACATGTTTGTTTAAATGAAGATTTGCAATCGTGACTTGACTTTTGCCTATGGTTGTTTGATCGGTTTCCATTCTTTAATTCATCATCTTTATTCCATATGTGAAATTGAACAAGGTGTCAAAACCTTATCATTTTAAATACATGTAGGGGTCTTGTTGGCCCCGCGGTAAAGTATGTTAATCATCGTCTACTGAGGACTTGGTTTGTTAACAGTGAGGTTGTGTTGGAGTCCTGGTACTCCTACGTCCCTCCTCCCCAATACAAACTGGACGCCATGATATAGCTGAAAAGCTGCTCAACATGTCTCTTAAAGCACCCTTCAAATAAATAAGAAATAAATATAGTCTTTCATTATGAATAACGTTCTAGGTCTACAAAGAAAACATGGATATTAACGGAATTACAATTGTAAATTTCAGAAGTTCAGCAAAATGTATTTGTGCAAACCGTTTTTTTAGCACTAAATATATTATTACTAGATCACATCTTACAAAATACATATAGTTGTATAATCATTCATCAAAAAAAGTATTCGATGTAGGCAAAAATCTTGAAAAAGTATTTTGGCAACTTAAAATGCACAAAAACATAGATAAATATATATTTATTTTTTACAGTCAAAACTTCATTTGTATACTGTCAGAATCCAACATTAGGTAGAGGTTTTTTTTTTATCTTAGACTAGTCATAATTTTTTTCACTGAACATGAATACTAGTCTTTACGCTGCTCTCGAAGTACGTGATCCAAATGATCAAATTGAACTAAATGAACTTTTTGACACACAAAAATATCCTTATATTAAAAATATAACTAAAGCGACAGATTCAAGTCTATCTGACCTTTATACATAGAAGATCGTGTTACATCGTTAAATCTTTAAGAATCAAACAAAAACAACACATTTATATTTTTACTTAGATATAAACTTTTCGAATGACAGATTAACACGGTCATCTAAGCAAATCCCCTGTTTTATTCTTTTCTAACTACAATATTTTAGAAGATTTGCTCTATCAGTGTCGTACTAAGTTTAGACATACTTTTGAAACGCTAGCACCACTTATAGTTGTATTTTTTTGTTTAAACCTATTTTTCATTTCACAAATTTTGTCAATTGAATATATTAACATTTCAAGTTAACAGTCTTCGATCTTGAACTTGTCAAAAACTCTATTATTTCAAATACTGGCAATCTTTTAAAACATTTCTGATCTAACATTAGGTTGTTATACAAAATACAATTATGCTCAAGCACATTGTATACTGCTATTTTTACTCAGCATGCATTATCTGTGTAAAGTTTTCAAAAAACCGATCATATTGAGATCTATTACATATATTGATGACCAATCCAATAAATAATAAAAAATGTATGTTTATAAAGCCCAATAGGCGTAAATGAGAGCAAAGTCAAAATGGTGGAATTAAGATCCACTTGGAGAAAAAAAAACAACTCGAACAACAGTCATCAATATACCATAATGTACATTAAATGTCGTAAAGTAGGCCGATGAAATTAGAAGACAAACCACACTAAATTTAATCCTTTACATATCGTGTCAAACAAATAACAAGCTAGATAATTGATACGTAATCTGGACAAAACCTTTTAATGATTGTTAAACTATACGTCGTTGTGTCGTAAAACGGTTGTACAACATATCATCTTAATATTTTACCACCTAAGTATTCCCAGATGTGAAAGTACTTTCTGTAGATTAAGCAAATACTCAATCAAACGCTTTATGAATAAATACTGAACGAAACCGTTTGTAAACCATTGTGGATAATTTTACAATTTTCGTCATATAAACTCATCTGAAAGAATAAAATACTGTGAACAGCCATTTGTCGAAGCAATAAATGTTTTGTTTGTTTATTTCGACATGAATGCCTGCCTCAAAGGTAGTAGCAACAACACATGACAGAAATGTACCTGAACAATTTGATAAACATGAAAAATTGTACACTGTGAATTTTCAGAGATTAGTTTGAAAACTGTAGGAGGAGTTGATAACACGAAAAAGTGCCCTACCTAAAAATAGCCGGAAAGTTGAAATATGCATATTAACTTACTCTAATACTTAACACTATTATAATAGAATTAGACTTCTGGGGTGAAATCCAGACCGTAGATATAGGCCATCTCTCTTATTCACACGATAAGCCTGGTACCTGTATATCCGATTTCTTTTATATCGTCTTGATATCGTTTCGTGAACAAGCTTTATATTCTTTGTATACTCGCTTTATATTGGCCGTGTATGCCCACTTTATATTGTAAGTGTCTACACTGTTGATATCGTTCGTGTATAATTATTCGATATTGTTCGTTTATACGCACTTTTTTCGATTTTGTATTCCCGCTTTGTAATGTTCTTTTATACCCGCCTTATATCTTTCATAACAATGAGCTGAAATCGTATTGTACACCCACTTTAAATAGTTTTGTCTACAGGCTTTGTATAGATTGTATATATCTGCTTATATCGATCTTGTATACTAGCTTTATATCGTTTGCGCATTCCCATTGTATATTGTTCGTGTATATCGCTTTCTATCGATCTTGTATACCCGCTTGATATTGTTGACACAAAACTGCTTTATGTCGTTCGTATTTTCCCGATTTATATCGTTTGCCTATACCGGCTTAGTATCGTTCCGGTATACCTCCTTTATAGCATTATGTATTTATGTTCTGCTTTATATCGTTCATATATACCGGCGTTATATAATTCCAGCACACCCGTTTTATATAGTTCTTGCATACACTCTTGATAAGGATTTTGTGTGCCCGCTTTGTATCGTTCGTTTTTACAACAGTGCTATCGTTCATTTATACCAGCTTTCTTACTTCTTATATTATAGATGTATAACTGCGTTGTATTGTTCTCATATGCACGTTTTATAATTTTCGTTTTTTTTTGTGTACCAGCTTTATATTGTTCGTGTCTACACGTTGTATACCGTTTGTATCTATACTTTTTATCTCGTTCGTGTATATTCGCTTGACATCGTAAGTTTATAACCACTTTATATCTTTCTTGTAATCCCGCTGTATATCGTTGGTATATACCCGTTTGACATCGTTCGTTACAATTGGCCTCAAAATTTTTTGTACACCCACTTTATGTAACTCGTTTACATCCGCTTTATATGGTTCTTTTATACCCGCTTTATATCTTACTTGTGTGCGTGCACTATGTCGTTCGGATATTTCTGCTGCATATCGATTTGTGTGTACGCTTAATTTCGTTCACGTACCCAGCTGTATCTCGGCATGTATATACCCGCTTTCGTGTTTCCGAATTGATATCGTTTGCGTTTACCGGCTTAATATTTTTCCGGTTTACCTTATTTATAGTGTTCGTGTTAAACCGATCAGCTTATTCATTGTATAACCGTTTAATATCGTTTGCACATACCAGTTCTGTAAAATTGGTGTATATCCGCTTTTTGAGTGTTTGTGTATATCTGATTTTTATCGTTTTATAACCGTTATATATCTTTCTCGTATACTTGCTTTATATCCTTCTGTTTCTGATATACCAGCTTTATATTATTCTAATAAAACCGAATTTATATTGTTCTTGTAAACCAGCTTAAAATCGTTAGTGTATAGCAGCTCGATATTGTTTGTTTATACCCACTTTATATCGTTTTTGCATACCCGCTGTATGTCGTTCTTGTATACCCGCTTTATATAGATCGTGTATACCCGCTTTATATCGCTTGTGTATACCCACTTGATATTGTTGTAACAATCCTCTTAAATAGTTTGTGCACTGCCACTTTATATAGTTCGGGTCATCACGCTTTGTATCGTTCGTGTGCATACTCTTCATATCTTTTTATAAACGTTTTATTGATAAGTTTTCACTCTCTATACCGTTCGCATATAAATGTTGTATGACGATTTTGGATACCATCTTGAAATCGTTCACGTATACCCTCTTTATATCGTTCCTGTATTCTCTCTTTATATCTTTCGTGTATATCCGCTTATATCGATTTTGTATACTGGCCTTATATCGTTCGTATTTTCCTTTTTATATCGTTTGCCTCTGCCGGCTTAATATAGGTCGTGTATACCTATTTTATGGCGTTTGTGTTCAACCATTACATTTATTTGTTGTATAACCTCTTGAAAGTATTCATTTATACCAGAGTTACATCGTTCTAGAATACTTGCTTAACATCGTTCTTGTATACCCGCTTTATAAGTTCTTTTATTCAATTTATATCATTCGTGCATACCTGATTTTTATCGTTCATGTATACCCGGTTGATATCGTTATATGCGCGGTTTCTTGTTTTCGTGTATACCCGTTTTCCTAAGTTCGTGTTTACAAGCGTTATATAGTAAGTGCATCACGGCTTTATATACTTCTTTACACCCACTGATATCGTTTCCTTATACCCTCTTCACATCGTTCAGTATAAAGTTTTATATCCTACTTGTATACTCGCTTTATATTTGTCTTGCATTCCCGATTGATATTGATCTTGTATTCCGCTTGATATTGTATGTATATGCCCAATTTATATTGTTGTTGAATGTCAGCATTATTTTTTACTCGTGTCTACACGTTTTACACCCGTTATAGTACTCCACATGATATGGCTCATTTTAACACGCTTAGTATCGTTGTTGTGTACCCGCGTTTCGTTCGTATACATCTGCTTCATATCGAGATTGTATTCCCGTTCTGCATCGTTCACGTATATCCACTGTATATAGTTTGTGTATAACCACCAGATATCGTTCTTTTATACCATCTTTATATCGATCTTTCATACCCGCTTGATATCGTTTGTGTTTGCCTGCTTTATAGCAGTCGTGTTAAAAAAATAGCAAAGAAAATCGACCGAACAACATGAACCAAAAGCCAAGGGACAGTTACAAATCCGAATATAGAGAAACACACCGAAAAACAAAAAACATAAAACAAAGAAAGAGATTAACACGAACCCAATAAGAACCATGGTTGCACTCACCTTTGCAAAGATTTTTTGTAGAACCCTTTATATCGTTCGTGTTTACCCGCTTTTTGTCGTTTGTGCTGCATATCCGATTTAAATAGTTTGTACTTTACATGCCCGATTTGTATACAGTCCCTGTAACGTGTAAGGTAACGAAACGTACGATACACAAAAATGATGTACGAACGATGAACGAACGATATACGAACGTCGTACGCACGATATACCAACGATGTACGCACGATGCACGAAACGATATTCGATACGATATACGATGGAAACGGTTATATGGCGTTTATCCTTTTGATAGATCGTATTGTCAATCGTAATGTACATCGTATCGTGCAACGTTTCGTTTGTCGTATGGTGCATCGTCTCCTATACCGTCAATGCATGGTTTAATTTAATTAAAATTTCTGGTATAAAAAGTTTATTTTTCAGTATTTTAATTCAGTATTGAAGGCATTTACTAGTTTTAAGATACACAATCATTTGAGTAATTTTTAGCATTCATATATAATGATATGCATTTTGTTATGTAACTTCATTGATCAATAAAATTACTGTGACACCTGTTTAAAATATATAAAAAATATAACATAAACCATATTTACATCTCTTAATAAAAGCGTTTACAATCATACGATTGAAAAAGCCAACAAAGTTAAACAATCATGTCTTTATGTTTTAACATGTGTACGCATCTATCATTTAATTCACTTAAACATGCGACTTTCATTTACAATTAGTAACATTATTTCGGTTTTCGATCACTAAACTTTTTCTGTCGCCGTGTGTGCACATGAAAATTGCCTATTTTGTGCTGAGGGTAAATTGATTCAACATAAATCTTAGTTCCTTATCATTAAATGTGTACTTTGTTTATATATAAATTCAAATATTCATAAGTCCTTAATATAAGCTTAAATATTGCTTTGCGGACGTCAAGCAATCCATAAATCAGTCTATCAAATATTCATATTTTCAGCTAAAATAGTATATTCTATAAACTATATTTCTATTCAGTAATATTATTGACACATCTTTCTAAAACGATCTTTAACTATATTCACAGACGCGTTTGTTTACAGAACTAAGTGTTAAACTACAAAATTGTTGTCATTATGTTGTTTTTAGATAAAATTATTTTTGTTTTCTTATCTATATCTAACGTTTACAATTAGTTAAGGTATTCTGAAAAACAATTTGATTTCTTGTTAGAAGTTATAACCCACTTTCAGCACTTTTCAGCAAAGGGGAGGAGGATCAAATTTTTAATAGAGAAGGAATCGCGAGAGGAAGACCCCCCATTTTTCGTGAAGGAAAGAGGGAAGAAGTCGAACAGACACTTTTTAGTTAGTTTAGTTCCACCGTATTTGAATACTTCCTCACAGCTCTTTAATAATACAAGACACTAGATGCATTTTGCATTCTAAACACACATTTTTTTTATTAATTTCAATATAAAACAAACTTTTAAAAATAAGCAAGATACGCGTGAATCGTTATGCACTATAAAGTTAGTTGAAAATACGAAAACGTAATTTTATTGTAATGATTGTTACTATGTATAAACAAATGTTCGTTACGTTTATTGAATGTATGTCAATTGCAATCACAACAGTTAACAGAAGATAACGTGTTCCTTTCAAGTGATTTTATTTCAGTGTAATTTTTATAACAACTTGATTATCTTTTGATTCGGCTTTATTATGAATTATTTTAATGGCTGATGTCTAAACGATAATGAAACCTTTTAACGTTCTATACACAAAATGCTTAATGAACTTTTGTAGACGGTATTTGTTAAAAACAATATACAAACAGAAAAGATTGTCCGATCGGGTACAAAGAAAGCCTATAGCGTTTAATGTTTGAAAGCAGATCACTAACAGATAACGTCTGCTTACCAAAACAAAGGTTTCTTAATGGTTATGCACATGCCAAAGTGATACAAATACATATTTATGAATTGAATGTAATTTGAAAGAATAGTATTCTCAGACCTAATCCAATGAATAACAACAAAATAATAAAATTGTTAGAGAAATAACAAATATTTAATCTTTCAAAATCTAACAATTATTTACCTCAATGGTATTATCGCTGTTTACCCAATGAGACCATAACAACCAACCTGTTAACCAAAGATATGGCTTTCCTTGCAACAATTAATTTCCTTGTTATCAATTTCATATTGTACTTACTCAGCAGAATTCTTAATCAAATTTGCTACTAACTCAGCAGAATTTTAAATTGTCTTAAGATCAATTAAATTTTTTTTATCTGATTTTACTGAATTATAACAATAATATCAGTATCGTTTAAATACATTGAAATTACATTTAACAAAATTAAAAAAAAAATTATTATTGGGATTCTACTTTAAATTTTGAGATTGGATTGAAATGTTGCATTAACAATGTATTTGCATAAAAAAAAGTCAACACCAGTTTCAAATATGTAATATGTTTTATCTATCCGCTAATTAGACTTCAGTAAAAGTGTCGATAAAAAAATTAGTAATGGCATTGGTCATTTTATTGAATGTAAATGAAGTACTTGTGTCTGTTCTGTTATGAATACGCCATAACAGTGAATATACTTTAAAGTTTACCGATAATTATATACAAAACATGAAGCTCCGTTACCTTCCATTTGTTCAATGGTACCATCCAGCGAAATGACAGCTACTGTTACACCTGTTTTATTACTAATTAATTTAATGGTTGACGTCTGAACGATAATGATGCCTTTAAACGTTCTATACACAAAATATTTAATGAACTTTTTTGGAAAGACTTTGTGAAAAACAATATAATAAGAGATAATTATATACACAACAAGATGCTGGTTGCCTGTTATTTGTTCAATATTACCATCAATCAAAATGACCAGGTACTGCTACATCTGTTTTATTATGAATTTATTTAATGGTTGACGTCTGAACGATAATGATGCCTTTAAACGATCTATACACAAAATTCTTAATGAACTTTTGTAGACAGTCTTTGTGAAAAACAATATAAAAACAGATAAGATTGTCCTATCAGGTACAAAGTACGCCCATAGCGTTTAATGTTTGAAAGCATAACACTAACAGATAACATCTGCTTACCAAAACAAAGTTTTCTTAATAGTTATGCAAATGCCAAGGTGTTACACATACATATTTAAATATTGAATTGAATTTAAAAGAATAGCATTCTCAGGCCTTACACAATGAATAACAAGAAAATAACAAAAATTGTTAGAGAAATAACAAATATTTAATCTTTCAAATTCTAACTATTAGTTACCTCAATAGTATTATCACTGTTGACCCAATCAGATCATAACAACCAACCTGTTAACCCAAAGATATGGCTTTCCTTGCAACAATTAATTTCCTTGTTATCAACTTCATATTGTACTTACTCAGCAGAATTCTTAATCAAATTTGCTGCTAGCTCAGCAGAATTTTTAATTGTCTTAAGATAAGTTAAATTTTTTTTATCTGATTTTACAGAATTATAACAACAATATCAATATCGTTTAAATACATTGAAATTACATTTAACAAACATTATTTTAAAACTGATTATTGGAATTCTATTTTAAATTTTGAAATTGGATTGAAATGTTGCATTAAAAATGTATTTATATCAAACAAAAAGTCAACACCAGTTTCAAATATGTAATATGTTTTATCTATCCGCTAATTAGACTTCAGTAAAAGTGTCGATAAAAAAAATAAGTAATGGCATTGGTCATTTTATTGAATGTAAATGAAGTAAATGTGTCTGTTCTGTTATTATTATGCCATAACAGTGAATATATTTTAAAATTTACCCGATAATTATATACAAAACATGAAGCTCCGCTACCTTTCATTTGTTCAATGGTACCATCAAGCGAAATGACAGGTACTGTTACACCTGTTTTATTACTAATTAATTTAATGGTTGACGTCTGAACGATAATGATGCCTTTAAACGTTATATACACAAAATACTTAATGAACTTTTGTGGAAAGACTTTGTTGAAAAACAATATACTAAGAGATAAGAATTATATACACAACAAGGTGCTGGTTGCCTGTTATTTGTTCAAGATTACCCTCAAGCAAAATGACCAGGTACTGTTACATCTGTTTTATTATGAATTAATTTAATGGCTGACGTCTAAACGATAATGAAGCCTTTTAACGTTCTATACACAAAAATCTTAATGAACTTTTGTAGACAGTCTTTGTGAAAAACAATATACAAATAGATAAGATTGTCCGATCAGGTACAAAGTACGCCCATAGCGTTTAATGTTTGAAAGCATAACACTAACAGATAACATCTGCTTACCAAAACAAAGGTTTCTTAATGGTAATGCACATGCCAAAGTGTTACAAATACATATTTATGAAGTGAATTGAATTTGAAAGAATAGTATTCTCATACATAACCCAATGAATAACAACAAAATAATAAAATTGTTAGAGAAATAACACATATTTAATCTTTCAAAATCGAACAATTAATTGCATCTCAATGGTATCATCACTGTTGACCCAAACAGATCATAATAACCAACCTGTTACCCCAAAGATATGGCTTTCCTTGCAACAATTAAGTTACTTGTTTTCAACTTCATATTGTACTTACTCAGCAGAATTCTTAATCAAATTTGCTACTAACTCAGCAGAATGTTTAATTGTCTTAAGATAAATTAACATTTTTTTATCTGATTTTACAGAATTATAACAACAATATCAATGTCGATTAAATAGATTGAAATTACATTTAACAAAAATTATTTTAAAACTGATTATTGGAATTATATTTTAAATTTTGAAATTGGATTGAAATGTTGCATTAAAAATGTATTTGTATCAAACAAAAATGTCAACACCAGTTTCAAATATGTAACATGTTTTATCTAACCGTTAATTAGACTTCAGAAAAAGTGTCGATAAAAAAATTAGTAATGGCATTGGTCATTTTATTGAATGTAAATTAAGTAAATGTGTCTGTTCCGTTATTATAATGTCATAACAGTGAATATATTTTAAAGTTTACCCGATAATTATATACAAAACATGAAGCTCCGTTATAATAGTATTCTCAGGCCTAACCCAATGAATCACAACAAAATAATAAAATTGTTAGAGAAATAACACATATTTAATCTTTCAAAATCTAACTATTAGTTATCTCAATGGTATTATCACTGTTGACCCAATCAGATCAAAAGAACCAACCTGTTACCCCAAAGATATGGCTTTCCTTGCAACAATTAAGTTCCTTGTTTTCAACTTCATATTGTACTTACTCAGAAGAATTCTTAATCAAATTTGCTACAAACTCAGCAGAATTTTTAATTGTCTTAAGATAAATTAAAATTTTTTATTTGATTTTACAGAATTATAACAACTATATCAATATCGTTTAAATACATTGAAATTACTTTTAACAAAAATTATTTTAAAACTGATTATTGGAATTTTATTTAAATTTTGAAATTGGATTGAAATGTTGCATTAAAAATGTATTTATATCAAACAAAAAGTCAACACCAGTTTCAAATATGTAATATGTTTTATCTATCCGCTAATTAGACTTCTGTAAAAGTGTCGATAAAAAAAATAAGTAATGGCATAGGTCATTTTATTGAATGTAAATGAAGTAAATGTGTCTGTTCTGTTATTATTATGCCATAACAGTGAATATATTTTAAAATTTACCCGATAATTATATACAAAACATGAAGCTCCGCTACCTTTCATTTGTTCAATGGTACCATCAAGCGAAATGACAGGTACTGTTACACCTGTTTTATTACTAATTAATTTAATGGTTGACGTCTGAACGATAATGATGCCTTTAAACGTTATATACACAAAATACTTAATGAACTTTTGTGGAAAGACTTTGTTGAAAAACAATATACTAAGAGATAAGAATTATATACACAACAAGGTGCTGGTTGCCTGTTATTTGTTCAAGATTACCCTCAAGCAAAATGACCAGGTACTGTTACATCTGTTTTATTATGAATTAATTTAATGGCTGACGTCTAAACGATAATGAAGCCTTTTAACGTTCTATACACAAAAATCTTAATGAACTTTTGTAGACAGTCTTTGTGAAAAACAATATACAAATAGATAAGATTGTCCGATCAGGTACAAAGTACGCCCATAGCGTTTAATGTTTGAAAGCATAACACTAACAGATAACATCTGCTTACCAAAACAAAGGTTTCTTAATGGTAATGCACATGCCAAAGTGTTACACATACATATTTATGAAGTGAATTGAATTTGAAAGAATAGTATTCTCATACCTAACCCAATGAATAACAACAAAATAATAAAATTGTTAGAGAAATAACACATATTTAATCTTTCAAAATCGAACAATTAATTGCATCTCAATGGTATCATCACTGTTGACCCAAACAGATCATAATAACCAACCTGTTACCCCAAAGATATGGCTTTCCTTGCAACAATTAAGTTCCTTGTTTTCAACTTCATATTGTACTTACTCAGCAGAATTCTTAATCAAATTTGCTACTAACTCAGCAGAATGTTTAATTGTCTTAAGATAAATTAACATTTTTTTATCTGATTTTACAGAATTATAACAACAATATCAATGTCGATTAAATAGATTGAAATTACATTTAACAAAAATTATTTTAAAACTGATTATTGGAATTATATTTTAAATTTTGAAATTGGATTGAAATGTTGCATTAAAAATGTATTTGTATCAAACAAAAATGTCAACACCAGTTTCAAATATGTAACATGTTTTATCTAACCGTTAATTAGACTTCAGAAAAAGTGTCGATAAAAAAATTAGTAATGGCATTGGTCATTTTATTGAATGTAAATTAAGTAAATGTGTCTGTTCTGTTATTATAATGCCATAACAGTGAATATATTTTAAAGTTTACCCGATAATTATATACAAAACATGAAGCTCCGTTATAATAGTATTCTCCGGCCTAACCCAATGAATAACAACAAAATAATAAAATTGTTAGAGAAATAACACATATTTAATCTTTCAAAATCTAACAATTAGTTATCTCAATGGTATTATCACTGTCGACCCAATCAGATCAAAAGAACCAACCTGTTAACAAAAAAGATATGGCTTTGCTTGCAACAATTAATTTCCTTGTTATCAACTGCATATTGTACTTACTCAGAAGAATTCTTAATCAAATTTGCTACAAACTCAGCAGAATTTTTAATTGTCTTAAGATAAATTAAAATTTTTTATTTGATTTTACAGAATTATAACAACTATATCAATATCGTTTAAATACATTGAAATTACTTTTAACAAAAATTATTTTAAAACTGATTATTGGAATTTTATTTAAATTTTGAAATTGGATTGAAATGTTGCATTAAAAATGTATTTGTACCAAACAAAATGTCAACACCTGTTTCAAATATGTAATATGTTTTATCTATCCGCTAATTAGACTTCAGTAAAAGTGTCGATAAAAAATAAGTAATGGCATTGGTCATTTTATTGAATGTTAATGAAGTAAATGTGTCTGTTCTGTTATTATAACGCCACAACAGTGAATATATTTTAAAATTTACCCGATAGTTATATACAAAACATGAAACTCCCTTACCTTGTATTTGTTCAATGGTACCATCAAGCGAAATGACAAGTACTGTTACTCCTGTTTTATTACTAATTAATTTAATTGTTGACGTCTGAACGATAATGATGCCTTTAAACGTCCTATACACAGGATACTTAATGAACTCTTGTGGAAAGTCCTTGTGAAAAATAATATACTTAGAGATAAGAATTATATACACAACCAGGTGCTGGTTGCCCATCATTTGTTCAAGATTACCATCAAGCAAAATGACAAGGTACTGTTACATCTGTTTTATTATGAATTAATTTAATGGCTGATGTCTAAACGATAATGATGCTTTTTAACGTTGGTTCTATACACAAAACTCTTATTGAACTTTTGTAGACAGTCTTTGTGAAAAACAATATACAAACAGATAAGAAATTCCGATCTTATACAAAGTACGCCAATAGCATTTAATGTTTGAAAGCATAACACTAACAGATAACATCTGCTTACCAAAACAAAGGTTTTTTAATGGTTATGCACATGCCAAAGTGTTACACATACATATTTATGAATTAAATTGAATTTAAAAGAACAGTATTCTCAGGCCTAACCCAATGAATAACAACAAAATAATAAAATTGTTAGAGAAATAACAAATGTTTAATCTTTCAAAATCTAACAATTAGTTACCTCAATGGTATTATCACTGTTGACCCAAACAGATCATAACAACCAACCTGTTTGACCAAAAGATATGGCTTTAATTGCAACAATTAATTTCCTTCTCATCAACTTCATATTGTACTTACTCAGCAGAATTCTTAATCAAATTTTTTACTAACTCAGGCGAGTTTTTAATTGTCTTAAGATAAATTAAATTGTTTTATCTGATTTTACAGAATTATAACAACAATATCAATATCGTTTAAATACATTGAAATTACATTTAACAAAAATATTTTAAAATTGATTATTGGAATTCTATTTTAAATTTTGAAATTGGATTGTTGCATTAAAAATGTATTTGTATCAAACAAAAAGTCAACACCAGTTTCAAATATGTAATGTGTTTTATCTATCCGCTAATTAGACTTCAGTAAAAGTGTCGATAAAAAAATAAGTAATGGCATTGGTCATTTAATTGAATGTAAATGAAGTACATGTGTCTGTACAGTCATGATAACGCCATAACAGTGAATATACTTTAAAGTTTACCCGATAATTATATACAAAACATGAAGCTTCGTTACCTTCCATTTGTTCAATGGTAAAATCAAGCGAAATGACAGCTACTGTTACACCTGTTTTATTACTAATTAATTTAATGGTTGACGTCTGAACGATAATGATGCCTTTAAACGTTCTATACACAAAATACTTAATGAACTTTTGTGGAAAGTCTTTGTGAAAAACAATATACTAACAGATAAGAATTATATACACAACAAGATGCTGGTTGCCTATCATTTGTAAAAGATTACCATCAAGCAAAATGACAAGGTACTGTTAGACCTGTTTTATTATGAATTAATTTAATGGCTGACGTCTGAACGATAATGAAGCCTTTAAACGTTCTATACACAACATTCTTAATGAACTTTTGTAGACAGTCTTTGTGAAAAACAATATACAAACAGATAAGATTGTCCTATCGGGTACAAAGCACGCCTATAGCGTTTAATGTTTGAAAGCATAACACTAACAGATAGCATCTGCTTACCAAAACAAAGGTTTCTTAATGGTTATGCACATGCCAAAGTGTTACACATACATATTTATGAATTGAATAGAATTGGAAAGAATAGTATTCTCAGGCCTAACCCAATGAATAGCAACAAAATAATAAAATTGTTAGAGAAATAACAAATATTTAATCTTTCAAAATGTAACAATTAGTCACTTAAATGGTATTATCAGTGTAGACCCAATCATAACGTAACAACCAACCTGTTAACCCAAAGATATTGTTGTAATAGGAAAGTCCTTGCCTTGCAACAATTAATTTCATTGTTTTCAACTTCATATTGTTCTTAATCAACAGAATTCTTAATCAAATTTGCTACTAACCGAAGCAGATAAATTAAGTTTTTTTAATCTGATTTAACAGAATTATTACAAAAGATTGAAATCGTTTTCATAATGATTACATGACTAAATGATAAAGATATCTTTAAATGCATTGAAATTGCATTTAACGAACACTATTTTAAAACTGATTGTTGGAATTCTGTTTCGATGACATTTTTATAATTATTACTTATTAGATCGATGAGACACATCACATATTTGAATGTGGTGTTGATCTTTAAATGTTTATTAACATCATGTTAATAAACATTTAAAGATCAACACCACATTCAAATATGTGATGTGTCTCATCGATCTAATAAGTAATAATTATTTTATGTCTTAATTAAGAAAATGAGTCTTGACATTGATCGAATATAAAAAACAATTTAAATGACTGTTCTATTCTAGTGGGAGGGGACCATACTGTGAGGGTTGACAGTGCACGACCCACATAGCTGTCAATCGTGTTCCCAGGTAGCAGATAGGGATGACCTCTCCTTGGAGGTTACCAGCTCATAATACATAAAGTCCAGCCGCCGACCTCAGTGGTTAACGCGTTTGAAGAGTGCCACCCTCATTGCATCAGAACGACACCTTAAGAAGATGTTGATGTTGTAGCCGCTTCAAATGCTATATTTGTTAACCTTATACTTTTCCAGCAGCATTCAAAATTTTCGCATTCGGTCTACATTTTTCGAAAGCTTTTATTGTTTGTTTACTCATCCTGAATGTAGCTTAAATAATGCTCAGAGGATCATATAATCAATCAATCAATCAAATTGTGAGGCCTAAGCTGTTATGCCTCCATTAACTTTTGCTCAGTTATTACCCAACATATTTTTAAAAACTATTTAAATAAAGCACATCAAAATAAAATCTCAAACCAATAATATTTTGCCATTCTAAGCACACAAAAATTTATAGAACACAACAATACAATTCATGTTTGCAAGGGGAGCACTTTGCAGTTGATCAGATCCTATTATAACACAGATATTAATTTCTTGTTTGCAACTTCATGTGGTTCTTACACTGCAGAATTTTAAATTTGATTGAACTGTTTCATCAAACATTATTTGTATCAAACATAAAAAGTAAACCCAGTTTCAAATATGCAATATGTTTTATCTATCCGCTTATTAGTCTTCAATAAAATGTAATGGCCATGGTCATTTTATTGACTGTAAATGAAGTAAATGTGACTGTCCTGTTATTATAACGCCTTAACAGTGAATATACGTTTAAGGTTATACCGTCATTATATACACAACAAGATGCTGATTGCCTGTCATTTGTTCAATATTACCATCAACCAAAATGACTAGGTACTGTTAGACCTGTTTTATTATGAATTAATTTAATGGCTGAGGTCTGAACGATAATGAAGCCTTTTTACGTTCTATACACAAAATTCTTAATGCACTTTTGTAGAAAATCTTTGTCAAGAACAATACACTAACAGATAATATTGTCCGATCGGGTACAAAGTACTCCCATAACGTTTAATTTTTGAAAGCAATACACTAACAGATAACATAGGTTTTTCAAAAAAGGTTTATTAATGGTTATGCACATGCCAAAGTACGCCCAATACTTTTAATGATTGAAAGAATTGTATTTTCAGGCCTAACCCAATGAAGAACAACAAAATAATAAAATTGTTAGAGAAATAACAAATATTTAATCTTACAAAATCTAACAATTAGCTATTTTACTGATATTATCACTGTTATCAACCCGATGATATGGCTGTAATATATACAAGTCCTTTCCTTGCAACAATTGATTTCCTTGTTTTCAAATTCATATTGTAATTACTCAGTAGAATTTTTAATCAAATAATTGAGTCAGTTTTATTCGATAAAGTGTGCCCGTTACTTTGTTCTGTGGCATTTTACCGTTATATTGTTTAATTTTACAGTTAATATAGACAATGAAAAAATACATTTTTAAATTTTATTGTTTTGTCTAAAGAACACAATAGGGTTTTAATTACTTGGAACCAATTATACTAAAACCGATTGGTATGCATCATATCCGCATGAAACAATATTTATTGCTTCTGAACCGTATAAATTCTTTATACAATTCTTGTTTACAATCTCTAATTCAATATATTATAAAGCTGTATCAAGCTTAATCCCTGATTTTGCTAGTTACAGTCTTAAACGAGTTAATATAAGGAAAGAGGATAAAAAACAAATTTAATATCAGAAATAATTGAAATATTAAATTACTCCAGATTTAAAAGATCGATCAGTTCCTATCTAGTTTATAACTATGCCACACCATTGCAACCAAAATCTGCACCTTCAGCATTTCAGTGTATCAATGATTTAAAGTCCAAATCTCCCGACTGCACCTTTGCAACTTAAAATATATTCCTGCTGGCCACTTCTTAAACAAAAGTGCAAGCTTAAGAAAGTAGCAAAGAAAACCGACCGAACAACAAGAGCCAAAAGCCAAGGGACAGTTACAAATCTGGATATAGACAAACACAACACAAAAACCTACAACATAAAACACAGAAAGAGAGTAGCCCGAACCCCCAAAAAACCATGGGTGCACTGAGGTGCTCCGGACGAGTAAGCAGTGCCTGCCTCTAGTTAGACACCGGTCGAGTTACTCATTGTATTGTCCAGGGATGCTCTAAGATCTTAAATGCTCTATTGGGTTGAGATCTAGACTTCTTGCAGGCCACGGAAGAGTGGTGACAGCTTCGTTCTCCAGATATGCCCTTACTGCCCTGGAACGGTGAGGTGTAGCGTTGTCATCCATGTAAACAGGCCTTGACTCTTACGGTTGGCTTTCAAAATGAGGTACAACTACAGGTGTAAGCTCGTCACGGGTGTACTTTTCGACATTAAGGTTGCCATTGATATTACTAGATCCAGTTTGCAATCATTTGAGCCCCCATCGAAAGGCACTGTTTTAACAACGTTTCTTGGCGTGTAAGATGGGTTTTGATGCCTCTAAACACGGGTTCGCCCATCAGTTACTTTGAGTAAAAATCGGCTCTCATCTGAGCAGTGTATTCGTCGCATGGTTCTAAAGTTCCAATGTTGTCTTGCTCTGCACCAGGCCAACCTGTCTCTGTGATGGCGATCACCAAGCATTGAGCTTTTAGTGACTCTTCTTGACTACAATCCTGCAGCTTTAAGACGATTTCGTACTGTTCTGACAGATTACGACCAAGTAACGATTGTTTCTTGAGACAGGTGCCTGCTGCAAACGGATTTTGCCTAACCAATCTACCAAGGCTCAGATCTTAACGTTGGGTTTTCACAGATAATCGACAAGATCGGGAACAGTCTTTAATATCTTGCATGGCAGCGTGTTTTCTGTTAAAGCGACAAATGCCTATATTGATAGCCACGATGACGTCCTATTGCCGTGCAAGAAAATCCAGTGGAATACATGCCGATGATTTGTCATCTCTCTGCTTCTGATATCCGCCTCCTTGCCCTTCTTACTTTAAATGATTTTGCAATTTTGAAATTCGGGATTCAAATACCGATATGTTGCACGAAAAATAGTGCACTTTGGACGTGATGAAGGGAGCAAGCTTCATGTGGACAGAAAACAGCGGTTGATTAAAATTTTACACCTGAACGCTCATATCATTTTAATTATACATTAAAGGATTAATAATGACCGAAATCATCAAAATTAAAATTTATTTACAACAAACAAAAAACAAAAATATTCGGGGTTCCTAACCCTGTATATTTGAATGTATAATTTAAAACTAAAAAATAGTAAAATCAGTCGAGCAAAATAATAATAATCTTACGATCCTTTCAACGTGACAATATTCACTATCATGGTTGTTTTGTTCTAAAAATTAGCTACGAAATTAAGCTTGACCATAACGAATTATTGCGATGCGGGCATACAGAACACACAATTTAATACCGAAATAGACAAGTCAACTCTATTTTAAAACACATAACAGATATGTAGTATGACAAGTAGAGGATTGCCTTAAAATATTCAAGTCATTAAAACCTAATATTGATATGTAAGGAACATTTTGAATTGTATCTAACAGTAAGCGTGATATGCGATAAAGACATTTGTACATTGCAGAAACAACAGAAACATATTCATCTACGTCATATTTAGACTTACACCTCGAATATGACATCATTTTAACACAAGCATTTACAACATAATAGACGATTTTAATTTCTAAATTATAAAGTGACAGTTTCAAATTCGGATATAGACAAACGCAACACAAACAACAACAACAACAACAACAAAACAAGAAGGAGAGTAACCCGAACCCAATAAAAACCATGGGTGCACTCATGTGCTCTAGACGAGTGAGCAGTGCCTGCCTCTAATTAGACACCCGTCGAGTTAGTGATTGTCATGACTAGGGAAAAGTCAAATCCAGGAATAGGAAACACTACCTATGACTCAGCAAAATTGTCAGATCGTATTTGAGACACTTATTTCCCATAATTAAGCCATGGTGACGACCATAGGACTTCTGGAGAGATAACATCAATCTAGGTACAACACACCCTTGTTTATGTAGTTTAAGGGTCAACATCATAATCTTACATAATCTTAAAGCATTTTCCCTGTCAGCAACAATACATCAATCAATTGAGCTACCAAAGATCCGGGATTTCCTAGAGATACACAAGCTTTTTCTCCAATAAAAACTTAGCTGGAAAATGTTTAAAATTGTTAAAAGTGGCGTTAAACACCATTCAACCAAACGCAAACAAATTAATCAAGAAACAAATATACAACATGCGCATACCGTTGCACAAATATCGTCAAAAATCAAATGTCAAGGTTATAAAATACATTGCACTAGACCAATTTTTCTTGTAATCATTTAAGTTTGAATAAAAATACTATAAATATACTAATAAAAATACTAGAGATTTGAATAATTACGAATTTGTTAACGAACGTAAGCACAACATGACACCTCGGTCATAAAAAATAACGGTCTAAAGGGGAAATACATTTATATATAGGAACATCAATATTGTTCTTGATTATCGGTTTAATTTTTTAAAGGGAAATGGCACAAGAAAAGTGTGGCTAATAAAATAAATGAAAAATACATATATACGATATGATACACATATAAATGAATCCCATTTAACCGGAACCTGCGTTAACGGTATAGGCATAAGCTAATTCAAATTAAAGGACATTCAAGATTTGAAAGTCATATCATGTGGTACATGATGTGACACATAATATCACTCGTTTGAAATGCAAACATCACCATATATCTAGTTGAATTAACGAATTAAGTATTAATAGGTCACATGACATTTCTACTTGCACACCCACTTTACTTCTCAAAGATAAGATTCGTGTAAAGAAAATATCACAATGCCTTAATATTTCAAATGTCAGACACGCACCCAAACAAGACTCGTCTGTGGCGCTCAACCCAAAGCATATTTCAAATACAGTTAGGAAAGTGTTATGGGTACAACTATTATTAATTTCATTAAGTGTGATCTTTATATAGATTTATTTGGCAATTAACATTATTGTATTTGTGTTCTTTTTTAAGACATAATAAGATCAATTTCAAATAAAACTTTAAAATAGTTCAAGACGTTCATTTCTTGCAGACTTTTTATAACATGTCCATATATAATGTTATTATCATGGTCGTGTAACAGGATCTGAAATAAATAGCCAGGTCAACAAATAAACATTAAAGTAGGTAATTTAAATTCATTTCTATAAAATCACTTTGCATGGTCTAGATCGTACAATCCAGTTGATCTAATGTGTATTAACAATTTGCGAAGAAACGAATTTTAATGTGGACGAAACAAATAGGAACATTTTGGAATACCATTTATTCAATGCGGGATGTTTTAAATTATGGCAGAATTTCAATTCATTTAACTGTTAATATCTTCTGTCACCTCTGTCACTTAAGGAATTAATGCACGTAATTAAATTTTGCCTGTGTATTTGTATTTTGATGGATTATTATATGTCCCTGCAGAAAGGGGTAAGTGTTTTTAATTGTTTCATAGTGTCTATTTTAATCATTTCTTAACTAAGGATCCAAATACGTTATATATCACGACACAGTTATAACAAAAATGTTATATTAGAGGTCACGTCAATATGTTAGTACAAATAATTACTAGCAAAGTGACTGCTTACTGCAATGTAATTTACATGTGTTTAAGAACATACGTTACGTTATTCGTTGCATGTACACCATCGTTATATCCATCAAATGTAAATATTAAACCCAATGCAAAATACAAAATTAACTGTGCTAGTTGATTGGATACCTTATATCGTAATGATAACTTTAGATAATTTTGTCAACACAGGCTGTACTCCATTTGATGGCATGGAAGAAGAAAACACGGCACTGAATTGAAAATGCCATTTATTACTTAAATGACCAAAACATAATACAAAAATCATAAAACATATTTACATACAAATAGAACAAATGTTACTACTATAATGAGGAACCCAACCCATCAAATACATTATTCGCCACCGTTTTTGGCGCAAACATTTTTCAGACAATAATCTCCCCATCCTCGCTTGTGTTGAAATAAAGAGATAAATGTACGATAAAACCCATACGTCATAAAACCTGGTAATTGGGGTGGGTTAAGAATTTGTTATTGTTGATATATACTTGACCGTAATAAAACGAACATCTGTGTCAACATACATCAAATTGATTATAGCTGTACAGTTTTCCCCACTGTCATTTTAATAGCTTTGGTCAGGAAAATGGATACAATCTTGACACTAATTTCTCTAATGTTCACCACTTTATTATTACCTCTACAGATTTTATGGAGCAAATCATGACAAAACTTTCTCTTAAATGACCACTTATTACTTGTGACACAGATTTTCAATGTGTTTCTAGTATGTAATTAACATACAATTCTGTTATTGAATGTAATTCTAGAGTTCAAACCTTTGTCGACACATCAATGTCAACGCCACCTGTTGGGAGATACCAGAGGGGAGGTAATAGAAGCTATGACTGCTAAACCTATTTAATAAAATTATCTCTTTTTGACTAGCAAATAACATGAAATATCCTGTTTGACCAAAAATTATTTATATAAAATATATCAAAAATAAACCTATATGTATCGTTGTATAATCTTCTAGACTTGTTTATTATGACTTAAATAGTGTCCTGCCTGTTATTGTTTTGTCAGGTATGTCTAGTGATTTATTGTCCTGCGTTTGGTTTGATGCTTATATTATGAATTAGGTGTAAGGATCGTCTTGTCTTATAGGAGATGTATGTTTAAAGATAACATTGAATTCAAGAAACACATTGACGTTACTTCAGAATTTGCAACACGTGCGCATAACCATCATGGCGACATTAAATGTATTACAGTCTGTTGAGTGTGACACATTTTTGCCACATCTTGAAGTACAACACTTTGTATAACCCAAAATAAAAAGTATGTATTACAATGGACTATCCATTACAGGGTTAATTGTGTAGTTTCTAAATACAGAGCTGTTCGTTTAACTATTTGTCATGGAACAATAATGTATCTTATGTTTCTTTCAAATGGGTATTTAGTTAGTGGCAATACTTAATTTGATATTTCAAATCCATTATATCTACGCCTCAGTCTTTGTAGAGTAAAAATAAGCAAAAACTCAGACCGAATAACAGGCAGCAAAAGTCAATGAACTAATAAAAATAGGTTTTACCTGAACATAACCCGAACCCGAAAACAAAAATTCAAAAATAGAAAGAAAGTAACCCTTACAAAACAAAAATATACGAGAACTAATCATTCTCCACAATTTCTGTATTACATAAAAAGTTTTTAGATTCACTTGTTATTCTGAATGTTTTAGATAGTTATGTCGTTTAAGTATACCTGCTTGATATCGTTCAATTATACCAGTGTGATACCGTTCAAGTATACACGCTTGATATCGTTCTTGTTTACCCGCTTTAAATCGTTCGTGAATATTGACTTCTATCGTTCATATATACCGGCTTTATTTCGTTCTTGTTTACTCGCTTTAAATCCTTTACGAAAATCAACTTATATCGTTCGTAAAAATTCGCTAAAAGTTAAATACTAGTAGTTGTTGTAAAACGACTTTATTCAAATTTGTGTATACACGTTTTATCTTCGCCCGAGTACATCCGATTTATATCCTTCATACATATCTTTCATATCGTTCTTATATTGCCGTGTATAGCCACGTTATACTGTTCTTTGATACTCGCTTGTTATCCTTTCTTTATAGCTATTATATATCGTTCTCGTATACAAGCTTTAGATCCTTCTGATATACCCTCTGTATGTTGTTCTTGAATGCCCAAGTTATATTATTTTTGTAAACCAGCTTAAAATCTGTCGTGTATATCGCTTGATATTGTTCGTTTATGAACACTTGTCTACATGCCTTATATCTCACGTGTATATCCGATTTCACTCAGATTGATATCGATTCCGTATACAGGCTTTATATCCTTGTATACTTTCTTTATATTGTACGTGTTTGCCTCTTTATATCGTCAGGTTCTACACTTTTTATATCGTTCGTGTATATTTATTCGATATTGTACATGTATACCCATTTTATATCATTTGTAACAATCCGCTAAAATAGTTCGTCTCTACACGCTTTGTATTGTTCGTATATATCTGCTTGTATCGATCTTGTATACCTACTTGATATCATTCACGTATTCCCATTGTATATTGTTACTATATACCCGCATTATATCGATCTTGTATACCAACTTTATATATCTGACACATAACTGCATTATATCGTTTTTATTTTCCGGATTTATATCGTTTGCCTATACCGGCTTAATATCGTTCGGATATACCTCATATATATCGTTCTTGTTTAACTGCTGTATTTAATTTTTGTATGACCGCTTGACATCTTTCATATATTCCGGCGTTATATATTTCTAGAACACCCGCTTTATGTAGTTTTTGTATACCCACTTTATAAGGTTTTTGTGTGCCCGATTTTTAGCGTTCGTGTATACCACATTGATATCTTTCTTATATGCCCACTTTCTTACTTATTGTTCCTTTATAATCGCTTTATACTCTTCCAGTATAAAGTGGCTATATGCTACGCTACTTGTATACTTGTACTTGACATTGTTCTTTTATATCCGCTTTATATTTTTCGTTTATGTCCAATTTATGTTGCTTTTTGTGTATTATCTTTATATCGTGCGTGTCTATACGTTTTACACCGTTTGTATCTACATTTTTTTATTTCGTTCGTTTGAAATCTTAAGTTTATATCCACTTTATATCATTCTTCTAATCCCGCTGTATATTGTTCGTGTATACCAGTTTGACATCGTTCGTTACAATTCGCTTCAACATTTTTGAATAACCACGTTATATAGTTCGTGTCTACAAGCCTTATCTTGCTTGTGTATCTGCTCGGATATTTCTGCTGTATATCGATTTGTATACCCACTTCATATCGTTCACGTACCCCGTTGTATCTCGTTCATATATATACCCGCTTTCTAGCATTACTATTGATGTCGTTTGCGTTTACCGGCTTAATATTTTTCGTGGTTACCTACTTTATAGCGTTTGTTTTAAACCGTTCTGTTTATTTATTGTATAACTTCTTAATATCGTTTTTATACACCAGTTCTATAAAATTGGTGTATAGCCGCGTTTTGAGTGTTTGTGTATATCAGATTGTTATCATTATTCTATGCCCGCTTTCTCATTGTCTTGTCTAAACGCCTGTTATCGTACGTGTATGTCCTATTTATACAGCTCATGTATACCCGCTTGATCTCGTTTTTCTTTGCCCGCTTTATTACTTTCGTTTATATCCGTTTACTTACATTCGTGCCTACACGCTTGATGTCGTACGTGTATAGCAAAGTTATGAAGTGCTTTGATACCCGCTTGATATCCTTCCCTTATTGCCGCTATATATCGTTCTTTATATACAATCTTGATATTCTTCTGACATACCCTCTCTATATAATGTTTTTGTATGCCGAATTTATATTGTTTTTGTATGCCCAACTTATATTACTCTTGTAAACCAGCTTTAAATCGTTCGTGTATATCTGCTTGATATTATTCGTGGGTACCCGCTTTATTTCTTTTTGCATACCAGCTTTAGTCGTTCTTGTATACCCGCTTTTTATAAATATGGTATACTCGCTTTATATCGCTTGTGTATACCCACTTGATATCGTTGTAACAATTCTCTTAAATAGATTGTGTACATCCACTTTATATATTCATTGTCCTTGCGCTTTGTATCGTTTGTGTGAATAGTATTTATATCGTGTCTTAAACGTTTTATTGATGTGTACCCTCTTTATATCCGTCTCATATAAATGCTGTATATCGATTTTGTATACATTCTTGATGTCGTTCACGTATACTCGATGTATATCGTTCGTGTATACCCTCTTTATATCGTTTTTGCATACCCGCTTTTATCGACCTTGTAAACCTTCTTTGCATTGTTTAAGTATACCCGCTTTATATCGTTCGTATTTTTCCGATTTATATCGTTCATACAGATCATCGTTATATCATTCAAGCATACCCGCATAACATCGTTCTTGTATACTTGGTTGATATAATTCTATTCCCGCTTTATTTCCGTTTAAACTCGTTTTCCTGCGTTCGTGTTTACAGCGTTATTTAGTAAGTGCATCACCGCTTTATATACTTCTGTATACCCGCTTTATATAGTTTCTTTATACCCGCTTCTCTTTGTTCAGTATAAAGTTTTATTTCCTACTTGTATACCCGCTTTATATTTTTCTTGTATGACCAATTTAGATTGCTCTTGTATTCCTCTTTATATTGTATTTCAATGCTGGATTTATATTGTGCTTGAATGTCAGCATTATTTTGCTCGTGGCTACACGTTTTTTATAGTTCGTGTCTACACTCGTTATATCGCTGGAGTACATCTACTTTATATGGTTCATTCAAACACGATTGATATCGTTGTTGTGCACCCACGTTTTTTTCGCTCATATACATCGGATTTATATCGAGTCTGTATACCAGTTCTGCATTGTTCACGTATACCCAGTCTATGTCGTCTTTGTATACCCGCTTGATAACGTTCTTGTATACCCGCTTTATATCGATCTTGTATAACCGCTCGATATAGTTTGTGTATTCCCGATTGATATTTTTCGTGTATACCTGCTTTATAGTAGTCGTGTCTAACCGCTGCATACATTTCTTGTATTACACATTTATACACATTTTATGTTTATACGCTTGTTGTCGTTCGTGAATATTATATTTATATAGTTTGTACTTTTCCTCTTGTTATCGTTCATTTTACCTTATATGCCCGATTTATATTGTTCTTGTATACCAGCTTTATGTCTTTCATGTATTCCTGCTTTATATCGTTCCATTATGCCCGTTTTATATCGTTAGCGTCTGCACGCTTTTATCGGTGGTGTCTACACGTTTGCTATGGTTTTATATCCGCTTTATGTTGTAATGGTATACCCGTTTCATATTTTTCATGTATATCCAGTTATATAAATCTTTTTTTCCGCCTGATATCTTTCGCTCAACAAGCTTTATATCGTTCGCGTATACCCCTTTTTATCGTTCCTGTGTAACTTCTTAAAAAGGACATTGTGCAACAATTATTCTATGATAAATATACAGATAGTTCGTAAACGTCTTTGCACCATTTTAATAAACAATTTTGGTCAAAATTGTGTAGTCAAGACTTATAGACTGACAGCCCTAACTCCATAACGCCTTGTTTCGGAAACTCTTGAAGAATATGTGCTCAGTTATAATAACGATGACAATGGAACGTAAAAAAATGCCTTAGCTTTCATATATCGATTCCGTTTCGTATTTTTCTCTAGCAAGTTGAAAAGTAATATGTCCACAGTTATTAATTAAAACATGTTTGTATAAATGAAGATTTCCAATCGTGACTTAACTTTTGACTATGGTTGTTTGATCGGTTTCCATTCTTTAATTCATCATCTTTATTCCATATGTGAAATTGAACAAGGTGTCAAAACCTTATCATTTTAAATAAAGGTAGGGGTCTTGGTGGCCGCGTGGTAAAGTCTGAAATCATCATCTACTGAGGACTTGGTCTGTTAACATTGAGGTTTTGTTGTAGTCCTGGTACTCCTACGTCCCTTCTCCCCAATACAAACTGGACGCCATGAAAAGCTGTTCAACATGTCTCTTAAAGCACCCTTCAAACAAATAAGAAGCAAATATAGTCTTTCATTATGAATAACGTTTTAGGTCTACAAAGAAAACATTGATATTAACGGAATTACAATTGTAAATTTCATAAGTTCAGCAACATGTATTTGTGCAAACCATTTTTTGAGCACTAAATATTTTATTACTAGACCACATCTTACAAAATGCATATAGTTGTATAATCATTCAACAAAAATTGTATATGATGTAGGCAAAAATCTTGAATAAGTATCTTGGCAATTTAAAATGCGAAAAAACATAAATATATATATATATATACTTATGTTTTACAGTCAAAACTTCATTTGTATACTGTCAGAATCCAACATTTACAACTTAAAAACAAAATAGAATATCGCATGCTCGTACACATTACTTATATGACGAATCATCTTAAACGGGATAATTGAGGAATATCAGGAAAAGGTGTATAGAAAATTTTGTTTTATAACTTTTATTAATTCTGTTGTGTGCTTTCTGTAGATTTAGCAAATACTCAACCACAAAATCAAACGCTCAATGAATAAATACTGAACGAAACCGTTTGTAAACCATTGTGGATAATTTTACAAATTTCGTCATATAAACTCATCTGAAACAATAAAATACTGTGAACAGCCATTTGTCGAAGCAATAAATGTTCGCTGAAGTTGCATTAGGGCCAACAAGGCTAAAAAAAATTGTTAATTTCGACATGAATGCCTGCCTCAACGGTAGTAGCAACAACACATTACATAAATGCACCTGAACAATTGGAGAAACATAAACAATTGTAGGCTGTGAATTTTCAGAGATTAGTTTGAAAACTGTAGGAGGAGTTGATAACACGAAAAGTACCCTACCTAAAAATAGCGGGGAAGTTGAAATATACATATTAACTTACTCTAATACTTAACACTATTATAATAGAGTTAGACTTCTGGGGTGAAATTCGGACCGTAGATATAGGCCACCTTTTTTTTCACACGTGAAGCCTGGTACGTGTATATCCATTTCTTTTATATCAGCTTGATATCGTTTCGTGTACAAGCTTGATATCCTTTTTTATACTCGCTTTATATTGGTCGTGTATGCCAACTTTATATTGTAAGTGTCTACACTGATGATATCGTTCGTGTATAAGTATTCGATATTATTCGTTTATACCCACTTTTTTCGCTTTTGTATTCCCGCTTTGTAATGTTCTTTTATACCCGCTTTATATCTTTCGTAACAATGAGCTGAAATCGTATTGTACACCCACTTTATATAGTTCTTGTCTACATGCTTTGTATAGATCGTATATATCTGCTTATATGGATCTTGTATACGTGCTTTATATCGTTTGCGTATTCCCATTGTATATTGTTCGTGTATACCCGCTTTCTATCAATCTTGTATACCCGCTTTGTATTGTTGACACATAACTGCTTTATGTCGTTCGTATTTTCTCGATTTATATCGTTTGCCTATACCGGCTTAATATCGTTCCGGTATACCTCCCTTATACCGTTCTTGTTAACCCCTGTATTTATGTTTTGATTTATATCGTTCATATATAGCGGCGTTATATAATTCCAGCACACCCGCTTTATATAGTTCTTGCATACCCACTTTATAAGGTTTTTGTGTGCCCGATTTTTATCGATCGTTTTTACCACAGTGTTATCGCTCATTGATACCCGCTTTCTTACTTTCGTTTAATATGGTACCTTTATATATAAATATATACATTTGATATTAACCCTGTATTTCTGATGTTTCAGAAATCCGCTGGATAGATATATTATATGGTTGTCAAATACTTAGACATTTGTATAAAAATTACTTACTGTGACTGTATGACAAGTAACTTTGTCATCCTAATTAATATATACAAAAATGCAGAATTTGATTACTGTCAAATTAATACGTATTGGTTTCGAAAATTCCATCGTCACACGCTAGTACACATGTACTATGTCTATGTCTACGTTTCACCTCGGTTAATGAAGCTATATTTATATATAGCCGAGGGGTCTAGACCGCTGGACATAGTGCAGGCGAATTGGTGCCACAGTGTCACAACGGTGTGAGTTCGAATCCCGCTGAGGGTAAGCAAAAAATCTGACAGTGTTAAAAATCCAATTCTAACAGTGTTGGGCTTAATTTGTAGAAATTCTAGATGTATAACTGCTTTGTATTGTCCTTGTATACACGCTTTATAATTTTCGTTTGTTTTTTTGTGTACCAGCTTAAATTGTTCGTGTCTACACGTTGTATACCGTTTGTATCTATACTTTTTATACCGTTCGTGTATATTCGCTTGACACCGTAAGTTTATAACCACTTTATATCTTTCTTGTAATCCCGCTGTATATCGTTCGTGTATACCCGTTTGACATCGTTCGTTGCAATTGGCTTCAACATTTTTTTGTACACCCACTTTATATACCTCGTTTACATCCGCTTGATATGGTTCTTTCATACCCGCTTTATATCTTACTTGTGTACCTGCTCTATGTCGTTCGTATAATTCAGCTGTATATCGATTTGTATGTACGCTTCATATCGTTCACGTACCCCGCTGTATCTCATTTACCTAATTTATAGTGTTCGTGTTAAACCGATCAGCTTCTTCATTGTATAACCGCTTAATATCGTTTGTACATACCAGTTCTGTAAAATTGGTGTATATCCGCTTTTTGAGTGTTTGTGTATATCCGATTTTATCGTTGTTCTGTGCCCCTCTTTATAACTGTCTTGTCTAAAAGCTTGATATCGTACGTGTATGTCCTATTTAGATATCTCATAAATACCTGCCTATTCTCGGTCTTCTTTGTCCGCTTTCTTACTTTCATTTATATCCGTTTATTTTTATTCGTCTGCACGCTTGACGTGTTTAGCTACGTTATATAGTCTTTTTATACCCGCATGTTATCCTTTCTTTATAACCGTTATATATCGTTCTCCTATACTAGCTTTATATCCTTCTGTTTCTGATATACCAGCTTTATATTATTCTTGTAAGCCGAATTTATATTGTTCTTGTAAACCAGCTTAAAATCGTTAGTGTATAGCAGCTTGATATTGTTTGTTTATACCCACTTTATATCGTTTTTTGCATACCCGCTGTATGTCGCTCTTGTATACCCGCTTTATATAGATCGTGTATGCCCGCTTTATATCGCTTGTGTATACCCACTTGATATTGTTGTAACACTCCTCTTGAATAGTTTGTGTACAGCCACTTTATACAGTTCGGGTCCTCACGCTTTGTATCGTTCGTGTGCATACTCTTTATATCTTTTTATAAACGATTTATTGATATGTTTTCACTCTCTATACCGCTCGCATATAAATGTTGTATAACGATTTTGGATACCATCTTGAAATCGTTCACGTATACCCTCTTTATATCGTTCCTGTATACTCTCTTTATATCTTTCGTGTATATCCGTTTATATCGATTTAGCATACTGGCCTTATATTGTTTACGTGTACCCTCTTTATATCGTTCGTATTTTCTTTTTTTATATCGTTTGCCTATTTTATGGCGTTTGTGTTCAACCATTACATTTATTTATTGTATAACCTCTTTAAAGTATTCATATACAGTACTTGCACCCGTAAACGCAACACTTTGACTGATTGATAACTGATTGCTGACGGATTTTGGAACGCTGACGGATCGCTGACTGATTGATGATGACTACATCCGTCCAAAATTATGAATCCGTCATTACCTTGGTAACCGTCAGCGATCAGTGCGATCAGTCCAATCAGTGCGATCCAGAATCCGTCATTTAATTATATGCATAAATCGGTTAGTTTATTGACGATTCGTATAAATTAACAATTTAAAGATAAAACGGATTCTGGGTCATTTGTATATAATATATGCATTTATTATACCATTTTTATAATAAAATAAAAACATGCGTTTAAAAGAATTGTTAATACAATGTCTCGTTCTAAATGAATAAATAAACATATTTAAAGAAAAAAAATTTTCTTTATATTATATAATTAAGCACATTTCTTTAAAGCAGGACATATCTGCGAACCGAGTCCTGTAAACCTTCAAAAAAACTTCTATTTCAGGCACATCAGTAGCGACGAGGTAAATGTTTTTTCTGTAATATATTATTGATTCTATTTTTTGTATTCCCGCGACTCGTGATTTCGGCCAATGTTATCTTTTGCGACCTGTTACATCTATATTTTTTGTCATATATTAAGCCGACCCGACTCCCCCAATCAGTTACAGATTTATTTCACATTTAGGAAAGAACGTGACATCATTATTAGTTACTTAAATGTATGCCTGCGTGTTTTTTATTCGTCTACAACATTTTAAATACAAATATAAAACTGTTGTGTATAACAATTGTTGAACTGTTCAACAATCATTGTCTATCAAAACGCATTGTTTACTGAACAAAAAGTTGTGTTGTAAAATATACAGCGATTCTTGTCGCAAGTTTATTGGACAGGCAATAAAAGTTGTTTAAAAAGTATACATACAATTACGCTGTATTGTTCCATTTGTTTCATGGCGTCCATTTTTTATTGGGTGGGGTGGGAGAAAACCGGAGTACAGGTTAAAACCGACAGTCTTTTGTCAGTTTAAGTGGAGTCGGGCGCACCCTATCTGCAGTCGTTCGAAAATCCGCAACCTGTTGACAGGCATGTGATAACTAGTAGATGACTAACCAATCAGCCACCTAGGCCCCAATAACGCCAGGGAGAATTGTCTGCGAATACTAAAGTGAAGCGTAAAAATGTGTTACAGATAGACACGTGTTTCAGTACGAAATAGTAACTTTTTTAACAAACTGTCATTAATTCTTTAGGTCTTAACATTGTCATTACAGTGTCATATCGATGAAACAGAACCTTTTCAAAAATTACCCTTTAAAAGAGTGTCATTCAATTTAAACAATAACTTATTGTATTGATTGATTGTTTGCTTTTCTTTCAGCGAGAGTATTCCAGCTTTAATCATGACGAGAATAAGTTAAAAATAAATCAATTAGATTTGTTTGCTTGTTTAAATATTGTTTAATCCACTTTCAGTAATTTTTCATCTATATCATGGCGTCCAGTTTTTATTTGAGGAGGAAGCCGGAGTATCCGGATAAAACCCCTAACCTCCAGTAGGAAAACTGGCTCCCTTTCAATTAAGTCGAGTGCACCCTGCCCGCAGTGAGATTCGAACCCGCAACCTCAGTGTTGACAGACCACGCGATCAATAGTTGATGAACTAACATCAACACTCAGCTCCTTCAATCAATTAGAGAAAGATGGACAAAATGGCAATTTTGAATTCCACTAAACAAATATGGGTTGAGGCGTAAGATTTACTTTTCTTTCGTGCAAGGAGAGTGGCACTCTCTAAACATGTCACTATGATTCGCGGCAATTTTAATATGACCTGAACCACCACCCCCCCCAAAAAAAAAAAGAAAAAAAACGAGAGGATATCAAATGTCCGCCAGCCCTGGACAGCTCTGTTAAATCTAGTAACTAATTTAAGTACTTCCAAATTTAAATGAAACCATTTATACTTATATATCATTAACTGTGGAATGACTTTAACAGACATCGTAAAATAAACAAACTGCGACGGCTAAAATACGAAAGCAGAATTGATTTTCGTAATACGCTTACATGTTCGCATATTTAACTCATAAGCTTCGATATACAAACGCGGTTAGTAGTTTAATCTTTATTTGAGGTTTAATTCTGTGTAAATCCATGTGACAGAAGGAGATAGTGAATAAAATATATAAATAGATGTTTTCGCTTTTGTCGTAAATCTTATTCAGTATTATACAGCGGAATTCTTAGGAACTGTGGCGCATAAGGTTTTTTCTTAATTTAATTCTGTGTAAATTCATGTGACAATATGGGGCAGTAAATAAAATATATAAATAGATGTTTTCGCTTTTGTCGTAAATCTCATTCAGTATTATACACCGGAATTCATTGGAAGTGTGGCAAAAAAAGAACCGATCAAACCACGACAAATGATCTTTTTAAGCTTTTACAATAAAAAACCTCGACCACGGATGTTAAGATAGCAGTAACCTATTATTGATCACCAAGTTGTCTGTTCGATCCTTACAGCGAGATGGTGTGCTCGACTCATCCCAATAAGTTTGCAAAGAGCACCAGTTTTCCTGTCGAAGGTTTGCTGTTTCGTTGGGTACTCCAGCTCTTCGCAATAAACACTCGACGTCATATTATATTAATTAATATATTTTTTTTGAAAATAGTGTTAAACAAACTTCAAACATACATACAAAGCTGACTCGAAAAGGCGAAGTGAAAAATGTTACGATTTCGCCTTCACGTTTTTCGTGTTTCTCGCTTTTTCCGCTTTAAAACTTTTCGAAGACAAATACGAGATGTACGCCTTGGCATGCGAGGTCAAATATTTTTTTAATTTATTGTGTGTGTGGTTTTTTTTCATTAATTTTTTTTTAATAAAATGACACTATGTGACACTATGTGATGATTATATTCCGTCAAAGATGCATTAGTGATAGATTTTTTTCGGGGGGGGGGGGGATTTCCATTTATCATTTATAACTTTAGACTAGACGTTTTCCGCTTTCAAAATACGGATGTGCGCCTTGGCATGCGAGATGCTTTTTTAAAGTAATTATGTGTGTGCATTTTTAAATTTACTTTGTTTTTTAATTATTTTGTTAATAAAATTACACTATGTAATGTTTATATTTCGTCACAGATGCATAAGTAAAATTCAATTTTTTTATTAATAACTTTAGACCAGTTTTAGCCTTATTATTAGGTAAAACGATCCATCAATGAGGACATAACAGTTGACATTTTTATACTTCTAATATTTGCGACTGAAACGAATTGTTGCATTTCGAAATATTAATTTTACTAACCGGAAGTTGAATGGACGGATTGGAGCGATCAGTCCAAATCAATCCGTCAGATCAGCCAAATTGTTCCAAATCGGTCAATTGATGGATGGACGGATTGGGAAGGATCTGACGGATTGGGAACGACTTGACTGATCTGACTGATTGATAACTGATCGGTGACGGATTTTGGAACGCTGACGTATCGCTGACGGATTGATAAAAGTGTTGCGTTTTCAATCTCAAGTACTGTATACAAGTGTTTAGTGTCTATACGTTTTATCGTTGATGTCTACACATTTTCTATCGCTTGGTATCCGCTAGATTTCGTTCGTTTATACCTACTTTGTATTGTAATTATATCCCCGCCTTTATATCGTTCGTGTTAATCCGGTTATATAAATTTCCGCCTTATATTTTACGCTTATACAAGTTTTATATCGTTCGCGTATACACTTGTTTATTGTTCGAGTGTACCTCTTGATAAAGACATTGTACAACAATTATTCTATGATACACATACCTATAGTTCGTATGCCTCTTTGTACAATTTTACTAAACAATTAGGGTCGAAATTGGGAAGTCCAGACTTTTACACTGTCACTCTTTACCTTCCCAGTACCTTGCTGAGAGCAACTCTTGAATTATATGAGGACAATTATTATAATGATGACAGTACTACGTAAGCATCTTTAGAAACATACCTTAGTTTTCATATCTCGATTCAGATTCGTATTATTATTCAGAACATATAAATCAAGATTTGCAATCGTGACTTGACTTTCGACTATGTTGTTTGGTCGGTTGCCATTCTTTATTTCATCAGCCTTATTCCATGTTTATAATTGAACAAGGTGTCAAAACCGTATAATTTTAAATAAATAAGGGGGCCTCGGTGACCTAGTGCTAAATTCAGCTAATAATGTTCTACTGATCATGTGGTCTGTTAACATCAAGGTTGTGTTTGAGTCTAAGTCCTGGTACTTCCCTCCTTCCCAAAAAAACTGGACGCCATGAAATAGCTGACGACTGCTCAAAATATCTCATAAAGCACCCTTCAAACAAATAAGAAATAAATATAGTCTTTCTTTATAAATAACGTTTTAGGTCTACAATGGAAACATGTGTATGAACATAATTACATTTTTAGAAGTTCAGAAAAATGCATTTGTGCTAACCTTTTTGTGGCACTATATATTTTTTTACAAGACCAGGTTTTACAAAATGCATATAGTTGTATAATCAGCAAACAAATATCCTATATGATCATGTAAGCAATAATCTTTAAAAATCTTTAAGCATCTTAGCAACTTCTAAATGCGCAAAAATACTAAAATATGTATTTAGTTTCTACAGTCAAAACTTCATTTTTATTCTGTCAGAATCCTGTATTGAATAGAGGTTTACTTGGTCGTAGACTCGTCATAATTTGTTGCACTGAAAATAAATACTAGTTTTTACGATGTTCTCGAGGTATGTGATCTAAATGATAGCATTGAACCTAATGAACTTTTTGACGCACAAATATATCTTTATATGTGAAATTGTTTAAACAATACTAACAGGGCGTATTCGTCTCTCTGACCTTTATAATAGAAGATCGTGTTACATCGTTAAATGTTTAAGAAACAAAGAAAAACAAGACATTTAAATTTGTACTTAGATATAACCTGTTCGAATGACATTAACACGGTCAATTAATCAAATCACCTGTTAATTTTCATTCTTTTCTAACTACAATATTTTAGAATATTTGTTCCATCAATGTTGTCCTAATTTCATGACATACTTTTGACACGCTAGCACCACTAAAAGTTGTATTTATTTGTTTTAACCCATATATCATTTCACATTTTTGTTTCTACTGAAAACATGATCTTTCAAGATAGTAGTCTTCAATCTTGAACTTGTTCAAATCTCTGTTATTTCAAATAATTGCAATTTTTTAAAACATTACTAGTTTAATATAAGTTTGTAATACAAAATAAAATTACATTCAAGCGCATCGTAAAAAGACATGTCTAGTTACTCAGCATGTATTATCTGTGTAAACGATCACATTGAGATCTATTTTATATGTTGAATACGATTCCAATAAATAAAAAACATTGTATGTTTATAAGCTCAAACGTTTTACTTTTAAGAAAATCGTTTATCACGGTGCAAAATCCAAATATGTTGTAAAGCATGGCTACTGTAAAAAACAACAAATCACTACTTTATAAATAAGGATGTTTCTTTTCGGGTAAAATTTCTATCGTTGTGACATAAAAAGAAACAGATCTGTCAGATAATTGGCTTAAAAATGGGGCAAACTCAAAATGGAATTAAGATCCACTGGAACAACAGTCAGCAATATACCATAATGCACATAAACACATTTCATTGCATATGTTACCAATTGATCTTCGATCTTGAACTTGTCCAAACCTCTATTATTCCAAATACTCTGTTCAAGCGCATTGTATACAGCTCTATTATATATCAAATCGCGCATTCTAGTGTACATCACTTCTATGACGAATCAGCTTGAACAGGATAATTTGAGAAAGAAAACATATATAAGAAATGAGGAATACCAGGGAAAGGTGTATAGAAAATTTATTTGATAAATTCTGATACGTGCTTTATGTAGATTTAGCAAATGATTAATCACCAAATCAAAAGGAATCTTTTGTAAACCACAGAGGATACTTTTACAATTTTACTATTTTAAACTCATCGGAAAGAATAAAATACTGTGAGACTGCATTTGTCAGAACAATAAAATTATATCGTCCTCGTATGCTAGCTTTCTTACTTTGGTGCCAAATGATTTATATGGTACGTGTATCCGATTTTTAATATTTCAGATTGATATCGTGTCCGTATACAAGCTTTATATCCTTTGTATACTCGCTTTTTATTGTTCATGTATGGCCTCTTTATATTGTAAGTTTCTACACGTTTATATCATTCGTGTTTATTTATGATATTGTTCGTTAATACCGACTTTATTTCGCTTTGTCTTCCTGCTTTATAATGCTCGTTTATACCCGCTTTACATCGATTGTAGCAATCAGTTAATATAGTTTTTTACAGTCACTTTATATAGTTCCTGTCTAGACGCAGTTCTTATATATCTGCATAAAAGATCTTGTATACCTGCTTTAAAACGTTCGCGTATTACAATTGCATATTGTTCGTGTATACCCGCTGTATATCGATCTTTTATACACGCTTTACATTCTTGACCCATAACTGCTTGATGTCGTTCGTATTTTCCCGATTTATATCGTTTGCATATACCGGCTTAATATGGTTTGAGTATACCTCCTTTATAGCGTTCTTGTTTAACAGCTGTTTTTTGTATCACCGCTTTTATATAGTTCATATATACCGACGTTATATATTTCTAGCACATAAGTTTCATATAGTTCTACACGCTTTAAAAGGTTTTTGTGTTCCCGCTTTTCATCGTTCGTGCATACCACAGTGTTATCGTTCATATATCCCGGCTTTCTTACTTTCCCTTAATATTGTTCCTATATACCCACTTTTTACTGGAACAGTATAAAGCATGTATATTCTACATGTATACTTGTTTGATATTGTTCTTGTATACCCTTCATATATTTTTCATTTTTTTTGTGTACCAGCGTTAAATCGTGCGAGTCTACACGTTGCATATCGTTTGAATCTACACTGTTTATATCATTTGTAGATATTAGCTTGACATCGTAAGTTTATATCAACTTTATCTCTTTCTTGTAATCCCGTTGTATATCGTTCGTGTATACCCGTTTGACATCGTTGGTTAAAATTCATTTTTTTCCTAAACCAACTTTATATTTCTCGTTTATATCGCTTGATATTGTTCCTTAATACCCTCTTTATGTCTTTCTTGTAAAACTGCTCTATATCTTTCGCATAATCTTGTTGTATATCGATTTGTATATACGCTTCATATCGTTCACGCACCCCGCTGTATGTTAATGTACATACCCGCTTTCGTGCTTATCGATTAATATTGTATGCGCGTACCTTCTTAATATCTTTCCGGTTAACCTAATTTATAGTGTTCGTGTTAAACTGCTCTGTTTATTTATTGTATAACCGCTTAATATCGTTTGTATATACCAGTTCTATAAAATTGGTGCATAGCCGCTTTTTGAGTGTTTGTGTATATCCGATTGGTATGGTTGTTATATGCCCGCTTTATTACAGTCTTGTCTAAACGCTTGATATCATACGTGTATGTTCTATTTATGTATGTATATATCATGTATACCCGGTTATTCTCGCTCCTCCATGCCCGCTTTCTTACTTTCGTTTGTATCCGTTTCCTTACATTCGTGTCTACACGTTTGATGTTGTACGTGTATAGCCACGTTATATGGTTCTTAGATACCCGCTTGTTAGTTATCCTTTCTTTATAGCCGTTATATATCATATTATTCTTGCAAACCAGCTTTAAATCGTTCGTATATATCCGGTTGAGGCTCTCCGTTTGTATCCAATTTATACCTATTTTGCACAAACGCTGTACATCGTTCTTGTATACCCGCTTTATTTAGATCGTGTATACCCGCTTTATATTGGTTGTATATACCCACTTGATATCGTTGTAACAATCCTCTTACATAGTATATGTACACTCATTTTATATAGTTCGGGTCCACACGCTTTGTATCGTCCGTGTGCAAATTATTTATATCGTTTTACACCCGTGAACGTATTGTTTATGTGTTTCCTCACTATATCGTTTGCATGTAAATGCTGTATATCGATTCAGTATAGCATCTTGATATCGTTCACGTATACACTCTTTATATCGTTCCTGTGTACTCTCTTTATATCGCTTTAGTATACCCTCTTAGATCGATCCTGTATACCTGCTTATAATGTTTAGGTATACCCGCATTATATATATTCGTATTTCCCGATTTATATCGTTGGCCTATGCCGGCTTAATATCGTTTATGTATACCTCCTTTATAGAGTTTGCTTTAACCGTTATATTTATTTATTGTATCACCGCGTTATATCATTTATATATACCAGCGTTAAATCGTTCTAGAATGTCGCGTTTTAAGTTCCTTTATGCCCATTTTATATCGTTCATATATACCCGCCATATGTTATCGTGTATACCCACTTTTAATCGTTCGTGTATGCTCTGTTGATATTGTTCTATGCGCGCTTTCTTATTTTCATTTATACCCGTTTTCCTAAGTTCGTGTTTACAAGCGTTATATAGTAAGTGCATCACCTCTTCATATTCGCTTGATATCGTTTCCTTATACCCTCTTCACATCGATCAGTATAAAGTTGTATAGCCTACTTGTATACCCGCTATATATTTTTCTTGCATGCCCGATGTGTATTGCTCTTGTATTCTGCTTTATATTGTATTTCTATGCCCCATTTATATTGTTCTTAAATGTCGAGCATTATTTCACTCGTGTCTACACGTTTTACCCCCGTTAGAGTACATCCACTTTATATGTTTCGTTTTAACCCTCTTTATATCGTTGTTGTGTACCCGCGTTTGTTTAATTTGCATACATCTGCTGTATTTCGGGTTTGTTTACCCGTTATGCATCGTTCACATATACCCACTTTATATGGTATGTGTATACCCACTAGATATCGTTCTTGTATACCCGCTTTATATCAATCTTGTATACCCGATTGATATCGTTCGTGTATTCCCGATTGATATATCGTTCGTGTATACTTGCTTAATAGCAGTCATGTCTAAAAAAGCAAAGAAAACCGAACGAACAACAAAAGCCAAAAGCCAAGGGGCAGTTACAAATCAAGATATAGATAAGCAAAACACAAAAACCAAAAACATAAAACACAAAAAGAGAGTAACCTGGACCATGGGTGCACTAACCGTTGGATAGATTTCTTTTACAACCCTTTTATATCGTTCGTGTTTACCCGCTTTTTTGTCGTTTGTGCATATCCGATTTATATAGTTTGTAATTTTCGTCTTTATATCGCTCATTTTTACCTTATATGACCGCTTTAAATTGTTATTGTATACCAACTTTATGTCTTTCATATATTCCTGCTTTATATCGTTCCGTTATGACCGTTTTATATCGTCATTGTCTATTCGTTTTTATCGTTGGTGTCTACACGTTTGCTATCGTTTTGTTTCGCTTGATTTTGTTCATTTATACCCACTTTAAATTGTTATTGCATACCATCTTTATATATTTCGTGTATATAAATTTTCTTTTTCCAGCTTATATCTTTCGCTTATTCATTGCTTCAACATTTTTTGTACACCCACTTTATACAACTCGTGTACATTCGCTTTATATCGTTCCTCTATAACGCTTTATATTTTTTGTGTACCTGCTCCACATCATTCGCATACTTCTGTATATCGATTTGTATATCCGCTTCATATCGTTCACTTATTCCACTGTATCTAGTTCATGTATATACTCGTTTCCTTGCTTTCACGGCTTATATCGTTTGCGTTTACCGTCTTAATATCTTTCAGGTTTACCTACTTTACAGCGTTCTTGTTTATATCCAATTTTTATCGTTCTCCTATGCCCGCTTTCTTACAGTGATGTCTAAACGCTTGATATCGTAATATATGTCCGTATACAGCTCATGTATACCCGCTTGATCTCGTTCTTCCATGCCCATTTTCTTGCTTTCGTTTATATGCGTTTACTTGCATTCGTGTCTACACCCTTTATCTCTTACGTGTATAGCCACGTTATTAAGTTGTTTGATACCCGCTTGTTATCCTTTCTTTATAGACGGTATATATCATTCTCGTTTACAAGTTTGATATCCTTTTCATATACCCGATTTATATTATTCTTGTATGCCCAAGTTATATTATTATTGTAAATTAGCTTTAAATCGTTCGTTTAACCGTTGTATTTCCGCTTTTATATCATCCGTGAATTCCTGCTTTTATCGTTCGTGTATACTTGGTTGATATCGTTCTATGCCCGATTTCTTATTTTCGTTTATACCCGTTTTCATAACTTTGTGTTAACAAGTGTTATATAGTTAAGGCATCACCGCTTTATATACTTCTTTATACCCGCTTGATATCGTCTCATTATACCCACTTTACATCGTTCAGTATAAAGCTTTATATCCTACTTGTATACCCGATGTATATTGTTCTTGTATGCCAAATTTAGATTGCTCCTAAATTCTGCTTTATATTATATTTCTATGCCAAATTTATATTGTTCTTGAATGTCAGCACTGTTTTACATAGCTATGTGTCTACACTCGTTGTATCGTTAGAGTACTTCCACTCTATATTGTTCGTTTTAACCCACTTTATATCGTTTTTTGTGTACCCGCGTCGAGTTGTTTTGTTCGTATACATCTGCTTTGTATTGAGTTTGTATACACATTCTGCATCGTTCACATATACCCACTAAATCGTTTGGGTACGGCCGATTGATATCGTTCTTTTATACCCGATTTATATCGATCTTATATACCCGCTCAATATTGTTCGTGTATTCCCAAATGATAGCGTTCGTGTTTACCTGCTTTTTAGCGGTCGTTTCTAACCGTTGCATATATTGCTTGTATCACTGCACGAAAAATCGTCTTTTGTTCACATTTTGTCAAGCCCAAAATATTATCAAAAGTTCACCTATCTCCGAAGTCCATATTTTGTTAAATTTTGTGGTAGAAAAGGCAACCTTTGACCTTTTGTATTTGAGAAATGTGAACGACAGACAATATTTGATCTTTCATTAAAATTAAAAGATGAATGACAGGTTATCTTTGAAATTTCGTTCAAACTGAAAAGTGAACGATATATTTACTGGGACATTTTGTGTACACTGACAGGTGGACGACAGGTCATCTGCGACATTTGTTCCTAATAAAATAGAAACGATATGTAATCTCAGAAATTTTGTTGATACTGACAGGTGGATGAAAGGTCATCCATGACATTTCAACAAGTCCACCACAAATCATCTACAACGACATGTTATATGGACATTTAGTTTATAATGAACGTGGATGAATAGTCATCTGTGACATTTGATCATATTAATTTAAAATGCGAAGAATTTTTTATATTGTTGGTGTTGACAGTTTAATGACATTTTGCTGCAATATCAAATAAATAATACAAAACTTTGATATTTTTATCTTTCCTAGTAGTGGTACAGTATTGTATCAATATTGATCTCAATTCCAAAATCTTCAAACAATACTGTAATGTTAAACTAATGAGAAATTCAGTGTCATACAATATTGAGCAATGTCATGAATTTCAGGCGTATACTTTTGAACTTAAAAACGCTCCTGTGATTTAAATGACACCTTTAAATTGGACCTTTAATATCTATCTTAAGAATGATAAAAACCAACAGATAATTTATGTTAACATTTATTAATTAGAAGCATTTGTAATAAGAACATTACACTATATATGTAAGTATTTAAAAATATACAAAAAAAACACCACATCATACTATTATACTATTTTTAACAGTGTCTACAAAGATAGTTCAGAAGTTAGTTGTCGCTATATATTTCTTCGTTTTTTTTGCTTTTCTTTCCTTTCCACATAAATTTTATTTGTGTACACTTGACATTAATGAGAAAATACTTCCTTACAAACATACCACAATGCAGCATTAAATTATATTAATAACAAATTACAAGCAGCAAATATCTCTGCATACTAAAAAATACAGCACTATACTATTGCAACTTGACTTGATCTAAGAATCTTTAAAGAGCTTAAATATTATCATTTATAAGAAAAAATCTAACGTATATATATAAAAAAAATTATTGAAAACTCGTTATTAATTTGCTTTAGAAGGGGTTGATCACAAATTTGTCCAAGATGAGAAAGAAAATGGTTACGAAATTAAACATTTAACTACACGAAAACAATGACCGAATTCATACAAAACTTAACATCTAATACAAACTACATATTGCTTGAATCCTAGCATTCCTCTTTAAATGTTTTGATAACTGGTATATGTTTTCAGAGTAAGTCATCTCATCTTTGGAATACACACACGATTTAAAAATGCCTATATAATTTTCAAAAGGTCACAGCAGCATCAGAAGTATATTAAAAATACTGCCATAATGCCACAAAACCAGTATGTTTGCTTCCCTATTTCTTACTCAAAATTCGAAATTTTTGTTAACATTTAAGTCATCCTAACCTGAATTTGCCCAAAAACAGGCTTCAGTACCTTCTAAATTGTTATACACATGATACAATTGTGATAGAATATAAATCAATTTTCTCATATGATCAAAATAAAATTTCAGTTTTTCAAAACTAATGTCATTTTGATTTTAACTATGTAACTAATTGTCGCATCATCAGTCAATAAATTAATGTCGCAAACTCTTATATTGCATTCTAATAAATGCTTATGGACTTGTCTGTCAGAAATAACTTTTTCATTTCATGTTGCATTCTAAATACCATCTATGTATTAATATCTAACACAATGGCTTGCTCAGATTTGCTTGGTGTATAAACTGTGTAATCTAAGAGTAGCGGCTTCACTGGTTTGTGTACACCTTTTCTCCCAATGCAATGAGTAGCGGCTTCACTGATTCGTGTGCACGCTTTCTCCCAATGCAAGGAGTAGCGGCTTCACTTGTTCGTGTGCACACTTTTTCCCAAAGCAAGGGATTAGGGGCTCATTGGTTTGGGTGCATGCTTTCTCCCAATGCAAGGAGTAGCGGCTTCACTTGTTTGTGTGCACGCTTTTGCCCAAAGCAAGGAGTAGCAGCTTCACTGGTTTGTGTGCACGCTTTCTCCCAATGCAAGGAGTAGCGGCTTCACTAGTTTGTGTGCATGCTTTCTCCCCAAGGGCAGCGGCTTCACAGAATTGTGTGCACACTCCCATTAAAAAACAGAAGCTTAATGTGCACGCTTTCTCCTAGGTATTGCAGCTCATTTACCAATAAATTAAGCGTGTAATTGTAACTTCATTTTTGCAATTAGAACAAGAGCATAAGAAAAAATATTCCTCCAAACTAATCAACTATTGTTTAATATTTTCCTAATACTGTAATGATATTTTAACTATTCTATAACTAGTACATATTGTTGACAACTAGAGAATTTCAATTCAGTGACTACAAACTTCACATTCAATCATTAATTTGCTTATATTTCCTTTGCAAGAATCTTGCACTTCTCTGGTATTTTACCATGTTTGAAAACAAAGTCTCTTTCTTTAAGATATTGATTATTTTCACTAGGAACAACTGTTTCTTCTCTAAATGTTCTATACTCTTGGTGGCCACTTCAAGTTCAATTATGATTTGTTTTTCTGTACCTGAAATGGAATGCAAAATTGAAACAATCAAAATATTTTATAACTACAGCCAACAGAAAAATGATATCATAATGTGTTTAAAGTTGGACCAGAAAATGATTTTTGATGGCAAATATTTTGAAGTGACTGTATACCATACAAGTAAAATTTGTATTAAAATTGACTGAAACCTAGTAAACTAGTTTGACATGTCAAAATTCAAACGGGGCCTCGGTGGCCGAGTGGTCAAGGTAGTTCGTCTACTATTGATCACGTGGTCTGTCAACACTGAGATTGCGGGTTCGATTCTCACTGCAGGCAGTGTGTACTCAACTCCAATCTTAATTGGCAAGGATTGCCAGTTTTCCTACCGAAGGTCGGGGGTTTTCTCCGGGTACTCCGGCTTCCTCTCCCAATAAAAACTAGACGCCATGATATAGCTGAAAAATAGCTAAAAGTGGCGTTAAATATCACCAAACAAACAAAAAAAAAAACAAAATTCAAACAGCAAAATTTCCAAGTGACAGTGTCATACCAGAGTCAGCGAAAATCCTCGGTACGGTCTGCCAAAATATGACTAGGTCCAATATTTTTATCCCATGTGACGGCCCCAATGACAGGCACACAAAAATCACTATTGTTGTTTTATTTCTCTACTTCATCAGATGTATGACAGCCAAGTTCTGGTACAGGTTTCCATTATTTATTCTGTTAAGAGATTTTGGGAGATAAAAAACCCACACACCACAATTCAAACTTTTGATCTTTATATCTACCCAGTAATTTAGGGCAGAAACATTTTAATACAGGAAGTAGAACATACATGTAAATTCAATTAAAATTTAACCTGCTTTTGATTCTTTGCTTTGTGTCCCCTTAGGCCTTACTCTTCTTGCTTAATCCATTACTTTCCTCATTCTTGTAAACTCCTTTGTAAAATTACATGTAAAAATTAAAATAAGTACTTATGAAAAGTAAAAACTAAAACTAAACTAAGCAACATATCCTACTAGTATGAACAGCTGTGTCTGGCATGAAAGCACGATACATTTACCCCCATTCAGGTATCAGAGGCCTCGGTAGCCGAGTGGTTAAGGTAGTTCGTCTACTATTGATCATATGGTCTGTCAACACTGAGGTTGCTGGTTCGAGTCAAACTGCGGGTAGGGTGTAATAGACTTCAATATTAATTGTACAAGGATTGCCAGTTTTCCTACTGAAGGTCGGGGGTTGCTGCGGGTACTCCAGCTTCCCCCCCCCAATAAATACATAGCAGGGCTCACCACACTGGGCGAAGTGGGCGACAAAGTCGCCCTACTAGGACCTGAAGTCGCCCTATGGCGCCTCAAAAGCGAAGTCGAAGTCGCCCTGTCATTTCCCTTAAGTCGCCCGATGTTTCACATAATATACTTGTAAATCTGGTCCAAATACTTAACCCTGACTACCAATTTATCAGTAAATGTGTAATTCCAATAAAAAACGACAAACAATATGCGTATTTAACATATTTTCAAACGATTTACGTCTTTCAAATGTATTACGCGCCATTTGTTTATTTACCGGATGTGACTAATTACCGGAAGTGAACAACGAAGAAAAGTAATGTACAACGCCCCATAATGAAAAATCGTAATATTTTTGATAAACAAACATTTTTAATTGGTTTCAAACTTCAGTTATTTCAAAGAGTATTGTACTTTAACAATTTTCTTTGATAAGTATTTGAGCTTCACTTGAAAGAATAAAGATGTATAGTAATTATTGACATCATGACAAGCTCTGTAGATGGGTGTCCCATAAAGCAATTTGGATCAGTACAACTTTGATTAATAATAAAGGTTATGTGCTGTTTGATATTGCATACCATGAATAATAATGAAAAAGAAAAAAAAAACTCTTTTTTTTAAATCTAAGTGTGTTATGGTTTTAAAACACAAGAGAAATAATCCTGGAAATTGATGTAAATAATGAAAAATGTATGCAACTACTGCGAAATTATTTTTTTGTACGGTCCACCTGACTTCTCCCTAGTGTCTCCTGAAGTCTCCCTATCAGGGCCTGACTTCTCCCTGTTTGGCTGCCAGGGAGAAGTCACTTCTCCCTACTTTTTTAGAGTGTGGTGACCCCTGCATAGGAGTAGGCGGGGCTTTATTACAGTAGTATAATATTTGGGTTTTTCAATTGAATTTATGTAAATTATGTTACAAAATACAACTTCTATTAGTTTTATTACAACACCTCCCCCCATACCTCCTCTGTAAATCTCATCAGATGAATGCTCCTGGATCAATAACTGAGTAGGAGTCAAACATGTTTAACACAGAGATATTAATATTTGTAAGACTCGCCAGAAGTTATTATTTTTAATAAGCTGATAATTTATTGTGGCTTACCATTCCTTCGATGAATCTTCATGTATTTAGACATCTTGTCGAAGCAATTTCTTGTCCTGCTGCTAACTACAAAATGGGAGGATCTATGAATTATAGTAAACACATCTCCATAACTGAGCTTCAATGGTTCAGTTGTACATGTATTGATGATTGTGTACTTTCATACGAAAATCTGCTAAGGTTTAGGTAGCAATATTTACCTACAAAAAACACAATATATAAATAATATTCAAAGAAATACACAGTTTATATTGGAGAACTATATTCGTCGATAATGAGAAGCAGTCCAAATGAACGATACATAAAATGGTATCATAACACTTACTAGGCATTTACATTGTATAAATATATGTAGTCATTAAATTTTATAAATTAATAAGCATATGTTGGCCCATTTCTTTGATTACTTTATATTTTGTCCTATACAGAGTATTAATGTATATCAAGCCACAAGAATGTAAATAATATGTATTGATGAATAAAATGATGACCTTTTGGCAGATTTGTATCTTTGTATCACAATTTTAGTACCTTAAGGCGGTATCAAGTCAGTTAGCCCCTGACTTATGTTACAACCAGATAACTGTTCGCTCTGGGTTGTTTCCCCACAGTAAAATATATAATACTTTACATATATAGCCTTTTGACGATGTTTTTTTAAGATGATAAGTTTATGCAATCATACGACCTCATTGGTATTTTGGTGTTTCAGTAGATACATTATATTGTACCTAGTGTTTAAAATTGTTATTTTTTAAAATAACTTCAAAACTTGTAAAATGTGTTTATTACTTTATCTTTAATGTTAGGCCAAACAAAAAAATATGTTTGTTTCCGGTTACATAGAATTATAAAATAGGTAGGTACTCATAAGACGATTTTTTTTGGGGGGAATCATGTTGGTTAAATAAGTTATGTTGGGGCGGAAGTATTTATAGCCTATAGTGAATATCCAAAATATGATGACGAGTGCCGCATAACGCATCTGATTAAACGAGTGCGTGGAACTTGTTCCGCGCATGAGTTCAATCTGATGCTTTATGCGGCACGAGTGATCATATTTTGGATATTTACGATGCCCAATGGATTATCCTATTTAATATATAGATCAAAATTGTTTTCATAAAATTTTAATGCTTAATCCTAAATTTTATGAACGGCGGATGAATATCTGTATAGTACAAAACCAACCGCGGGAAAAAACCCGAGATTGAAAATAAACGATAATTTTCACATGTGATTTACCGTGATTTCTGTCACTCGGAAAATTCGATATTTCATCTCTATCTATATAATAAGAAAATATAACTAAAACCCAGAACAATACCGGGAGTTTTCCGGTTCAAAGTAACCTCCGTTAAAACGCAAAAAAAACCTTTAGGGTCGGCTTCAAAAAAATAGGTAGGTTCGGGTAACCGGAAACACACGTTTTTTTGGCCATATATCAGTTTCTGAGGCAAAATAACCCCCCCTCCCGGCCCCATGGCTTAAAAGGGGTATTTATATGCGACTTCAAATTTGTCCACGATGGAAAAATCAAAATTGGTTTAACTCCATTTTCAAAATTTTAGTACAAATTAAATGTACTTTTTTTAACTATAAAAAACCAACTATTAGCAAAAATTTATGAAATACTGAACATTTACTAAGATATGAGAGTATACTACTACTATTCTAGTTGAATAGATGTCCTTATGGATATTTTTAAGCATCCAAGTTGAAGTTGAAGTACATGTAGTAATAATACATGTGTCAAATAAACAAAATGTGCTTTTTGTTTCTAAAATAGAAAATGTAACAAAGTGTGCTAGTTATTAAGTATTTAAAATGTACATTGAAAGGATTTTGACAAGCACATTTTTATACAGCCATTTATTTATTTAAAAATGGAAAGTGTTGATAGTGTGCACCAGCACAGTGAAAATTTTGTGGTAACATCTATAAATATATTTTTATTTATAAATTGTATTATAATGAAAAAGTATGTAATTTTACACTGTACACTTACCAAAATTTAAATTGGAATAACTATAAAACATAAATTATATTAAGATACTACAGATTCTACTTACACAAAATACAAGGCCACAGTGCACATGGCTTCGTGCGTTTGCGCGTGTGCCGGAATCGATATCATTAACCACATCCAATCAGCATCTCAATTTTCTAAATGCCAGGCCTCGGCGCCTATTTTTAAAGACAGTGCTCACATTTCAGTAAAAAAGTCTTAGTAGTTCGAACAATTATTATGGTTAGTGTTGTATTTAATATCTCAGACGATGAAATTCTTGAGGATTCAGCACTGTCAGTAGGTTTACTGGTAAACAAGAATGTCCAGATTGAAATTTACCACTGACGCACATGACATCGAGACTGCCACATTGTTCTTTTTATACTCAGCAAAGTGTTGACTCCGAAGATGAAAGTACTTCATATCAGGTATTTATATCCAAGAATATATAAATCTGTTTTATCTTTGAGTTTGTCCACGGCATTCAAGCAATGGAAAATCACACCCGACAGAACACATATCCGCCATATTGCAAATTGAAAGGGGAGATAATCATACATAAGCATATATTTATTGTCTGAATATAGTTCACATTATGTGAATGACTTATATTTCATGTATTATGTTTTTAACAAACTATACTGCAAAAATATTATTTTTATTTAAATATTGTACTTAAAATTGTACTTGCTTCTGTGTGTGGTTTGGGGGGGGGGGATGAAGGGGTTAGTTTCATAACTGTTTGAATAATAATTACTATATCTGTCATTTTCTAATGTTCAGATTGTAAAAAGAAACTACTAAAATTGAAGAGGATTTACAGTACTTGCAAATGAATTTGTTATTTTTTTTTCAGATGCTGTTAACAGATACATGTACTGCCAGACAAAAGAAGCAGGAAAACGCTGCTATCCATAACGACAATCTAGACGTCTAGAAAAAGAAGAAAACATCACTAGAACGGGAAAAAAGAAGTATGTTACAATAATACTTTTTTCAGTCTTGAATTTCTTTGAGTGTATAAATAAAAAGGAGATGATCAGAATACACATGTTAAAAGCAAATCACAACCTTCACTGATGAGCAAATGCTTACTAATTTAATATGGAGTGTTCTAAATTCGAAACAGTAGAAAACAACTGTTAACTTTCAACCATTAGCTGTTATCTGGTTTTTATTAAATTGACATTGTTGTCAATTGTTATAATGTAAATAAAAACACTGTTAGCTGTTTAATAATTCTAGTCAGAACACTGTTTACTGTTTTACAGATTTTTTCTGTTATCTGTTAATTCATTTTAATCACCACTTATTTCAATGTAATTGAGTCTCCATATGAAGGGAGGGATATACATAAGATCACATACTAGTTACTATGGAAACACTGATTAATTAATGCATTTTTTCACCATATCGCCCTTTGATGAGATTCTGCTGTTATCTGTTTTTTCGATTTATGAACTCACTGTATTGTTTTCTCATGTAAATTGCTGTTATCTGTTAGTGTTATCATTATTTTAAATTTACTGTTATTTTGGGGAAAAATATACAAATTGTTACCATGTTAATGGACCCCCCTCCAGCCCCCTCAGCTCCCAAATGTTCAGTTTTATGGATGTTTTATACAAAATGTCAACATTTATTATTATTACATAATCTGCCACATATCATTTTAGTTATGTCTAGATCTGTAACACACACACATACACTATATATATATTTTTCAGAAAGCCAAGCGGATAATAGCTGCACTAGACAATATGGAGATCAGAGATATCAAGAAGATAAGACCCGTCTTAATGGCCTATATATGTCCTCATATGACATGTATGAGGAATGTCAAGATGGATTTATTACATACTAGACATCTTCGAAGTTGGATAAATTTATAGAATAAAAGATAAAATTAGACTGTAAATTTATTGACATTTCTTCAACCAAAAGCAGAAAGGACAGAAAATGAGCAACCAGAAATGAACTAGAACACCTTCCTCTTGGATTGTAAAACAGATTGAAAAATGTACATATTGACATAATGAGCATTTATTCAATAAATGGTTAAATTGTTTCTTTTTTATGTAATATTTATCCACTTGAAAATGAGAAAATTGTAACACCTTTGGGATTAATTGCCATTAGACAAGCCTGTCAGCTCAGTGATATATACAGGCAAATGTACATTAGCTAGTACACTTTTAACTCTACTTTCTTAATGCTGTGTCATCTTGAATTCCTTGACCATTGTTCAATTTAGTGGTCAATTGATACAAATTCAACAGTCCAATATTGGAGCTTAAGTGAGCACAGTGTCAGCAATATTTCTAGAGTAAAACTTGCACAAACTTTTCATTGGACTAGACATGTTCTTTTTCATCACAAGACTGTTATTGTTGATAAATGTAAGTGAGCAATGATGCTCACTGTTTTACAAAATGAGAGGTCAAGGTGGACATTTGTGGAATGCTGATTCTGGATAGGTTGAAAAAACCAAATCCACGTGAGCCGACCTGTGCATGCAGCTTTTTTTCATCATATCATCTTTCCCCTAACCTAAATGTCCATTTTGTAATATTATCCATGCAAAATATGGAAATTCATAACCTCTTGACCATATTTTAGATTATAACAAGTAACCTTTTGTGCAATTTTTTGTAATTTCATCAATACAAAAGGAGACCTTTTGGATTTTAATTTGGTCAAAATACCATATGACCTTGGTCTTTTGGTTTTGAAAATAGCATCTGCGGACTACCTTTCATCACCTTTTTTTGTTGATATATGATCTTTTTATTATCTTTTGTCGATAACAGATTATATTTTGGAAAAAAAGGTCATATTTTGTTGTTCACCTTTTGAACACATTTTAGATCTGGAAAGGTGAACTTTGCAACACCTTTTGTCAAATCAAAAGTGGGCCATTTCGACTGACTTTTGAAGTCAAAAAGGTATACAAAAAGATGATCTTTTAGATCTTTTGTATTTTTTAAAAATGTGTTCAAAAGACAACAAAATGTATTCAAAATTGGGACTTTTGGATACCTTTTGACTATCTTAAAAGTTATTGTTTCGTGCAGTGTATAACCCTTTTATATCGTTCATTTTTAACAACATTGTGTCGTGTATGCATATCCGATTTATATAGTTTGTACATTCCGTCTTGATATCGTTCCTTTTACCGTACATGGCTGATTTATATTGTTCTTATATACCAGCTTTTTATTGCATTAATATAATTTTGCGTGTTTTTGATTGATCTATTGGGCTACAAACAACCTTCGGGTTACGACTAATGGCAACAGTATTAAAATCAAATATAATGTTTGTACCCTGCACGATTCCGCTGCATAGTAGTCAAGCGGAAACCGATATTGACCTGGTTTTTATGTTTAACCAAACAGAAAAGCCGTGTTAATAAATTCATACGTCCAATCAAATCGATTGTATTAATTGTACACAATTCATTGACGTCAGCTATACATACATCGTGTCAACATCAAATGGGAGAAATGTCGCTTCTGTGATAAATTGATTCATTTATACTCTTCTCCATATTTGAAACTGTAATTTCAGGATTATCAGCAAATTGAAATCAAAATGCAGCATTAAATTAAAAATATTAAAGGTAACTTGCATTACAAAATGTAAGGCTAGTGCTCCAGTAAACAAGGCATCCTCAGTTTTTCTGACCAAATGAGGTGGCTTTATTCATGTAATAATATACAATTATAGTCTTTTGTAGAGGTCGATATCAATTTTAATAGACTCAAATATTAATATTGACCGAAGCCAAAGGTGGAGGTTAACATTATTGTTTGAGTCTATTCCAACACTAGAGACTTTAATAATCAGACAAAAGGAATTTTTTTGTCTCATTGACATTTGCAATAAAATCAATATTTTTGGTATGAAACTCGTGTAATTGCTTTGATATCATGTTGTCTCATTAACACATTTACTGTTATAGTCTTTACTTTTTAATGCTACAAGTAAATTAATAGTTTTTAGTTTATCGAAATTATAACCAAAACAACACAACAAAAAAATGAAACCAACCCCCCCAACCCCCCCCCCCCCCCCAAAAAAAAAAAACAAACTCGAAAGTAAAACCACATGACATTGTGATAGAAAAAGATAGTAAATATTGATTTTAATCAAGAATATCAGAATAAAGCCACGTGACAACAACATAATCGAAACAGGTAGTCAATATTGGTTTTAATTTAACAATGTGAGAATAAACGGTCCGGAGTTTTGACTGGTCTTGACAAATAGAAACCAATTTAAAAACTCATTATGTAATAAAAAACATAATGACTTTGATATACGGTCGCTATCAGGATTCATCAACCTTAAGGCTCAGTGAATATTATATTTTCTCTGTCTGGTAAATACTGATAGTGACCTATATCAAAGTAATTAATTGTATAATGTCATTAACATATTCCTGCTATGTATCTTTCCATTATTCCCGTTTTATATCGTTAGTGACTACATGTTTTTATCGTCGATGTCTACACGCTTGCTATCATTTTGTATCCGATTAATTTCGTTCGTTTATGCCCACTATATATTTTAACTGTACACCCGCTTTGTATCGTTCGTGTATATGCGGTTTAATAAATATTCTTTTTCTGCCTTATATCTTTCGCTTATACAAGCTTTATACCGTTCGCGTATACCCCTTTTTATCGTTCGTGTGTACCCTTTTGATAAGGACATTGTACAACAATTATTTTATGATGCACATATAAATAGTTCATAGACGTCTTTGTACCATTTTGCTAAACATTTTTGGTCGAAATTGGGTAATCGAGACTTTTACACTGTCAGTCCCTAACTCCCCAATACCTTGTTGGCGGATACTCTTGAATAATATGTGTAAAATTATTATAACGATGACAGTACAACGTAAGCATCTTCAGAAACGTACCTTAGATTTCATATCTTGATTCAGGTTATAATGTTTCACTAGCACGTTAAAAGCGAAATGTCCATAGTTATTATTCAGAAATTGGTGTATAAACCAAGATTTGCAATCTTGACTTAACTTTCCGCTATTAATGTTTGGTCGGTTTCCATTATTTAATTTTAAGCCTTATTTCGTATGTGTGATTGAACAAGGTGTCTTTTTAATTACATTTCTCGGACTCGGTGGCCGAATGGATAAGTCAGTTAATCATGTTCTTATGAACACGTGGTCTGTTAATATAGAGTCTTTGTACTCCTACTTCCCCCTCCCAAATAAAAACTGGAATCCATGATATAACTGGAAAACTGCTATAAATGTGTAATAAAGCACTCTTCAAACAAATAAGAAATAAATATAATCTTTTCCAAGACGTCAATTCATATTGGCATAATGCACCCATAAAAGGTATAACATTACTATTTTCGCGTTCGTTTTTCGTTTTTCGTTGTTTCGTATTTCGTTTTACGATTGTATGTTCATTTGCAAGACCGTTTGTTGATGGCATGATTTGGGAATACACGTACAAGGTTAATTCTACCAAACGTGATAATAAAATATAACTTGAAGGGTTTGAGCACCCTGACATCAGTGTGAACTTATTGTGAAATTAATCCTGACTCCTAAAAGTACATACATGTTATTTATACGATAATCAATTGCGGCAGAGTGATTATATTTGCAATATTCACATTTACATGTACATTGACTATTAATTGATATATCACTGAAAACTTGGTACTTTTTGAATATTCTTGAGCATTACTTTTACCGACGTCGTTAAGGAATTCTTTGTGACGTCACATCCATGTGCTTTATATCGTTTATATATACCAGCGTTATATCGTTCTGCCATACCATCTTAACATCGTTCTTGGATATAGAATATAAAACTGAACTGAATATATCATTTTGTCATCAGTAGTATTATACTTCAGCTGACCTCACAATACAATTTGGCAGGTATAGGAGCGTGAAATTCTTATCTCACCTAAATATGTCATGATTACATACTATCATCAGTGTACTTGTAATATTGATCTG